>OZ000487.1:14392500-14966186 GCA_963922655.1 Cardamine chenopodiifolia | reverse complement strand
CCTAAACCCTAAACCCTAAACCCTAAACCCTAAACCCTAACCCTAAACCCTAAACCCTAAACCCTAAACCCTAAACCCTAAACCCTAAACCCTAAACCCTAAACCCTAAACCCTAAACCCTAAACCCTAAACCCTAAACCCTAAACCCTAAACCCTAAACCCTAAACCCTAAACCCTAAACCCTAAACCCTAAACCCTAAACCCTAAACCCTAAACCCTAAACCCTAAACCCTAAACCCTAAACCCTAAACCCTAAACCCTAAACCCTAAACCCTAAACCCTAAACCCTAAACCCTAAACCCTAAACCCTAAACCCTAAACCCTAAACCCTAAACCCTAAACCCTAAACCCTAAACCCTAAACCCTAAACCCTAAACCCTAAACCCTAAACCCTAAACCCTAAACCCTAAACCCTAAACCCTAAACCCTAAACCCTAAACCCTAAACCCTAAACCCTAAACCCTAAACCCTAAACCCTAAACCCTAAACCCTAAACCCTAAACCCTAAACCCTAAACCCTAAACCCTAAACCCTAAACCCTAAACCCTAAACCCTAAACCCTAAACCCTAAACCCTAAACCCTAAACCCTAAACCCTAAACCCTAAACCCTAAACCCTAAACCCTAAACCCTAAACCCTAAACCCTAAACCCTAAACCCTAAACCCTAAACCCTAAACCCTAAACCCTAAACCCTAAACCCTAAACCCTAAACCCTAAACCCTAAACCCTAAACCCTAAACCCTAAACCCTAAACCCTAAACCCTAAACCCTAAACCCTAAACCCTAAACCCTAAACCCTAAACCCTAAACCCTAAACCCTAAACCCTAAACCCTAAACCCTAAACCCTAAACCCTAAACCCTAAACCCTAAACCCTAAACCCTAAACCCTAAACCCTAAACCCTAAACCCTAAACCCTAAACCCTAAACCCTAAACCCTAAACCCTAAACCCTAAACCCTAAACCCTAAACCCTAAACCCTAAACCCTAAACCCTAAACCCTAAACCCTAAACCCTAAACCCTAAACCCTAAACCCTAAACCCTAAACCCTAAACCCTAAACCCTAAACCCTAAACCCTAAACCCTAAACCCTAAACCCTAAACCCTAAACCCTAAACCCTAAACCCTAAACCCTAAACCCTAAACCCTAAACCCTAAACCCTAAACCCTAAACCCTAAACCCTAAACCCTAAACCCTAAACCCTAAACCCTAAACCCTAAACCCTAAACCCTAAACCCTAAACCCTAAACCCTAAACCCTAAACCCTAAACCCTAAACCCTAAACCCTAAACCCTAAACCCTAAACCCTAAACCCTAAACCCTAAACCCTAAACCCTAAACCCTAAACCCTAAACCCTAAACCCTAAACCCTAAACCCTAAACCCTAAACCCTAAACCCTAAACCCTAAACCCTAAACCCTAAACCCTAAACCCTAAACCCTAAACCCTAAACCCTAAACCCTAAACCCTAAACCCTAAACCCTAAACCCTAAACCCTAAACCCTAAACCCTAAACCCTAAACCCTAAACCCTAAACCCTAAACCCTAAACCCTAAACCCTAAACCCTAAACCCTAAACCCTAAACCCTAAACCCTAAACCCTAAACCCTAAACCCTAAACCCTAAACCCTAAACCCTAAACCCTAAACCCTAAACCCTAAACCCTAAACCCTAAACCCTAAACCCTAAACCCTAAACCCTAAACCCTAAACCCTAAACCCTAAACCCTAAACCCTAAACCCTAAACCCTAAACCCTAAACCCTAAACCCTAAACCCTAAACCCTAAACCCTAAACCCTAAACCCTAAACCCTAAACCCTAAACCCTAAACCCTAAACCCTAAACCCTAAACCCTAAACCCTAAACCCTAAACCCTAAACCCTAAACCCTAAACCCTAAACCCTAAACCCTAAACCCTAAACCCTAAACCCTAAACCCTAAACCCTAAACCCTAAACCCTAAACCCTAAACCCTAAACCCTAAACCCTAAACCCTAAACCCTAAACCCTAAACCCTAAACCCTAAACCCTAAACCCTAAACCCTAAACCCTAAACCCTAAACCCTAAACCCTAAACCCTAAACCCTAAACCCTAAACCCTAAACCCTAAACCCTAAACCCTAAACCCTAAACCCTAAACCCTAAACCCTAAACCCTAAACCCTAAACCCTAAACCCTAAACCCTAAACCCTAAACCCTAAACCCTAAACCCTAAACCCTAAACCCTAAACCCTAAACCCTAAACCCTAAACCCTAAACCCTAAACCCTAAACCCTAAACCCTAAACCCTAAACCCTAAACCCTAAACCCTAAACCCTAAACCCTAAACCCTAAACCCTAAACCCTAAACCCTAAACCCTAAACCCTAAACCCTAAACCCTAAACCCTAAACCCTAAACCCTAAACCCTAAACCCTAAACCCTAAACCCTAAACCCTAAACCCTAAACCCTAAACCCTAAACCCTAAACCCTAAACCCTAAACCCTAAACCCTAAACCCTAAACCCTAAACCCTAAACCCTAAACCCTAAACCCTAAACCCTAAACCCTAAACCCTAAACCCTAAACCCTAAACCCTAAACCCTAAACCCTAAACCCTAAACCCTAAACCCTAAACCCTAAACCCTAAACCCTAAACCCTAAACCCTAAACCCTAAACCCTAAACCCTAAACCCTAAACCCTAAACCCTAAACCCTAAACCCTAAACCCTAAACCCTAAACCCTAAACCCTAAACCCTAAACCCTAAACCCTAAACCCTAAACCCTAAACCCTAAACCCTAAACCCTAAACCCTAAACCCTAAACCCTAAACCCTAAACCCTAAACCCTAAACCCTAAACCCTAAACCCTAAACCCTAAACCCTAAACCCTAAACCCTAAACCCTAAACCCTAAACCCTAAACCCTAAACCCTAAACCCTAAACCCTAAACCCTAAACCCTAAACCCTAAACCCTAAACCCTAAACCCTAAACCCTAAACCCTAAACCCTAAACCCTAAACCCTAAACCCTAAACCCTAAACCCTAAACCCTAAACCCTAAACCCTAAACCCTAAACCCTAAACCCTAAACCCTAAACCCTAAACCCTAAACCCTAAACCCTAAACCCTAAACCCTAAACCCTAAACCCTAAACCCTAAACCCTAAACCCTAAACCCTAAACCCTAAACCCTAAACCCTAAACCCTAAACCCTAAACCCTAAACCCTAAACCCTAAACCCTAAACCCTAAACCCTAAACCCTAAACCCTAAACCCTAAACCCTAAACCCTAAACCCTAAACCCTAAACCCTAAACCCTAAACCCTAAACCCTAAACCCTAAACCCTAAACCCTAAACCCTAAACCCTAAACCCTAAACCCTAAACCCTAAATCCTCGTCCTTTATTTTTTATCAGGTTCATATATGAATCTCCTTGATAGAAAAACCAAAAGGATCAAATTCAATGGAACAAGTGTTATCGCGAGTAAAACGACGAACGGGGACTAAGTTTTTGATTATATCTAGTGTAAGGAGAGCTTTTTAAATAAATAAAGGACGAGGATTAGAGATAAGCTTTATAGTGCCGGAAGCAGCTACGAGAATGCTACTTCCGTTTCCAACAACGACAGACTTTCCGAAGCTTGAATTAAAAAGATGATGGAGATTCATACATGAACCTGAGGTTAGGTGAGACGTTGCCCCGGAATCCATGTACCATTGTGCATCGGTTGGATCTTGAAGCTGCAGCGTGTTAAACGCTTGAGCAAAGTCTGATGTCGGTTGATGTCTGTTATTCTCTCCGGTGTTGTTATTGTTGGTGTATTGTGAGTTGTAAGGAGGACGTGATCCCAGTAGCCCAACGCCATTGTTATGTTGAGACATGTTTTGTTGAGGACATCCCCAAGGTTGTTGCCACATTTGATAAGGAGGAGGCCAGTATGGAGCATTCCAATTCTGAAATGAAGAAGGGTGATAGGACGACCGTGAAGTATTATAGGAGGAACGTCCTTTTCCATGGTTTCTGTTTTCGCCTCTGCCTCTGCCACGAGGGTGCTGAATAGATGTTTTGCTGTGATTGTTAATTTCCGACACTGTCAGAACCTGAGACGATGATGGATGATCAGTGACAGTTGGATTTGGTTTGATGGATTTGCGGAGACGTTCTTCTTTGTCTAGAAGCATAGATGTTGCATCGTCAAAGCTTGGAAGTGGATGACGATGTTTGATTACATTGATGATGTTGTCAAACTTGGCATTGAGGCCATTCAAGATATACATGACGAGTGTGCGATCTTGAACTGGAGCATCCACGCTGTTGAGAGAATCGGCCAATTTCTTCATTTTGCTACAGTAGTCTGCTACTTTCATGCCTCCGATTTCTTTGGTGCGAAGTTCGTTGTCGAGACATAGAGCTCGAGCGTCTTTGTTGTTACGAAACTGGTTTTCAATTCGCAACTAGATTTGGCGAGATGTTGAACTCGTAATGAATGAGTTTTGAAAGAGTTTCGACGATAGTGTGCCGTAGAGCCATAGCTTCACGATTCCATCATGTTTCTTCCAAGCGAGATCGTCGTCATTAGCTGGAAGGATAGTACCATCAATGTATCCCAGAACGTCAAAGCTTAGGCAATGTGTGTAGAAGAATTCTCTCCATGCATCATAGTTGCTTTCTTCTAAGTCAAGAATGACTGGAATGTGCGACTTGATGTTTGATACGCCGTAGACTCTATCTGGATTTAGAGCAGCCGCCATTGAAGAAGTGAGGAGAGAGAAACATTGAAAACAGAGAGAGAAGAATGAAAAATAGAGTATTGCCGCGACGAACAGAGAGAAAGAGAAAAGAGCGGAGGAGGATCAAAGGACTGATACCATGAAAGATTGTAAGATTGTGAAGAGTCTCCCTTGTGGAGCTCTGTTTCATCATTGTTATATATAGGAGATTTACACAGAGGATTTACAATGATCTTCCAAGATCTTTGGAACAACTCAATCTAGAAGACAGTTGAGAATATCTAGCTAATACTTCATAGCTTCAAGGTCGTTTCGTCTCCCGTCAAGTGACCGTCTACTTCCCTCTTTAAGCTTAATTCATCTCAAGCGCAAGCTCTCTCTCACCATCAGCTCGTTTTCCTCCCAGATTCAGTCTCCTCTGTGTAAAACTCTCTCTCCCTCTCTTTTTGTCTCAATCCAGCACTTGTCGCGCTTTTCTTTGACATGTAATCTTTTGAAGTTGGTGTAGGCGATTCAGACAAGGGAAGTCCCATGCAGCGAGGGGCGGGAGAAGGAGTCAAGGAAGATGTGAGGAGTAAGCTGCTTCAAGTAGTTTTGGTCTCTCCCCAGGTTTGCACCCTCACTGTTCCATCAATGCAGCGAATAAATCATATCTCATTTTTGGGACTGATAGAAAACTTCTGCTTATTCTCCAGACCAAGATCTAAACTTTTACTCTCCTTGACAGATTCCTGGAAATACAGGTTGCATTGCAAGAACATGTGCGGCGTCAGCTGTTGGACTGCATTTAGTCGGGGTAAACTTATCCCCTTTGGATCAATCAAACACTGACTCATTCATTTTTTGTTTCCAAAGTTCATGACTTAAAAAATCTTCATCTGATCCTGCTTCAGCCATAAGGTTTTCAAGTGGATGACGCCAGAGTAAAGCGAGCTGGTTTGGATTATTGGCCGTATCCGACCTTATTCCTTGTGTTTTTGTTGTGTGTTTGCATTAGCATCTCGTGTGTGATTTAAGGCTACATGTTTGTGGAGATTCATTCCCTGTCATTACCTTTTCTTCTTCTTAACTTAAAGCAAAGCTATATGATTTCTCCAATACAGTTTTCAGTAGCTCAATTCCCTTTTATATGGTGTCTGACTTGACATATATTTCTATGTTTGGTTTAGGAGGGAGAAAAACGGATGATAGCTTTCACAAAAAGAGGAGCAAAGATACATTCAGTAAGTTTCTTGTCCTTTAACCTCTCTTTTTCATTCATCTGCGTTTGCTTACCAACCAGAAACAGTGACAACCACTGACATTTGGGTAGCTGAAAGAAATTGAGTAATTGAGTGCAAGATAGTTGCGTGTTGCTGTTGGAACAGCACCAAGAGAATGCTTTTTCCTCAACTGTCACAATTGATGCAGGAATTCTCTTACCGAAGAGGTGATATTACCTCCTGAAGTGCTGTCAGACTGCAAAAACAAACCATATGGAGGGGAGACCATACGTATTCCGATGGTGGAAACGTATGTGAGATGCTTGAATCTGTCGGTGAGTGTAGGGATTGCTTTGTATGAAGCGTCCAGACATGAGCAAATTGAGTGTGCATCTGAAGGCTGTGTGAATGGTAAAGAACCATTACTCACCGAGGATTTCTTTGCGTGATTAATTGGACAGTTGCAGAAAGGAAGAGGCCTAGCCATAAATTGTTGGTAAGCACTGAGATGCAGGCAACATCTGTCGCCGATGTTTTTTTTGGAAATCTTGAAGAAAAGACCAATCCCAAGTATGGGAGGGGATGCCAAAGTTTTTCAGTCTCAGAGTTTTAGAATTAGAACGTTTTCTATTTGAGAAATCCTTGCCTTGGCCTCTTGGTCCTGGACGCTAGCCACCATTATTGACTCTTACAGTACTGTAGTTCTATTTGATTAATCCTTGCCTTGGCTTCCTGAATCCTAGCCACCATTATATACTTTTACAGTATTGAGATAAGATTATACTTTAGATGAGGAAATTACTACAGTCAAAACCCATTACATCAATATCGCTCATGGGCCCTGATTTGGAGGAAGTAATGTGTTAGAAATACAAAATAAATATATATGATTTTGTCTTCTCGCAAGTCATAAAGCATTGGAGATTGGAGGCAACGATAAAAAATTTCCGACTAAAATCAATCATTACGATGAATGGGAAACATCCAGGAAATAAAGAGCGTTGCCGTCTCCCTTTGTGCCAAGAGAGTCTCTATTCATATGTGCATGTTCTCAAGAAAGTCAGACAGCCTATAAAGACGAATAATCCGCCAGATATAAGCTGAAAGTCATTGAAAGAAGATACTGTGGTACAAGTTGGAGGCACCAATACCTTATATCTTTTGCTATCACAGTCAGTCCATCTTCTGCATCCAGATGCCGCAGAACCACTTCCTCCAACCGACCATCATGATACGCATGCTGCAATCACACCCACAACCCCCGTTTGAGAATTAGAGGTGCATCCATATGACCATATATATTAACACCATCAAATATACATTACAAGGGCAAAATAGTCAAGTTATACTCCACCCAAACGACAAAGACTACTACCGACTTCCCAATACCATAACATAATATAGCTATATGACCTAAGACTCTCACTTTAATATGGGTAGCTAATAGCTATCCTCATTGGACAGGTCCTCAGATTCTATACCCATGTGCATCAGTAACATCATCATATCCGTTGTAGTCAGTTCATCATCGTCCATATCTTCAAACCCAATAGGACCATATTCGCCTTCTGTAATTATGTTCCCGATCATATTAACAAGTGTATCCACGTCTGAGAAGTTCGATCCAGAGGGACGTGGACGCCTTGGAGGTGGTCTGTGGTATTTCCATGCATATGACCCTGGCGTCACAGTGTGCTGGAACACAACAACATCCATTAAGGACTAATCAAGCTTTCTAAGGACTTAAGTGGGAAAAATCTGCAAACCCACCCTCCCTCAATGCAGAAAACTCATCACATTATTTTATCTTAAGCCTATGAAACTACACCAATCATTGATGCTATATCACATAAACTAATTCCCTACGCTTCCTTCTAAAACATGAAAAGTTTAAGCTGAAATCTCAATGCAAACTAATTGCAGACTCTTAGATTATTATAAAGCTTACCACGGCTATCAGCAAACGTTTTAAATCTTCTAGATATGAAACATCTAGCAATAAGTAATATAGATAAGTAAGCTCAGAGATTGACAAAACAACTATCAGAAAAACAATAAGGCATAATATTCGACTTCATCTCGCATGCATGATTTAATTAGAATTTCACGAGGGCGTCAATCCAAAATTGCTAACATACGGGTACCAGAAAATGCTCCTAAATGAAATCAAGGCAGCAATTTACACAGACAATGAAACACGATTTCAATGTAAACTTCAGCAGTGGTTTTCAATGAACAAACAAAAAGAACTACCAAATGTCTATTTAAATAGTTACATCTCTGAATTCAAATTAATCAACAGCTCTGCAGAGACACTAAAGTACAAAAATTAAACTAATCAAATACACCCCTGACGTGGAAAGGATTGCCTATCAGCAAAAAGAAGAGCAAGGTATAATATTTGACATCATCTCGAGCAGGCATGATTTAATTAGAGTTTCAACCCTGAATGCATAGGAATACCTTGTAAAAGCAACTTGTCCCGAACGGACAATTCCCATCTCCGAAATTGAAGTGCTTACAATCAATTGACCTGGTAGACAGAGAGTACTTGTTGGATTCACAGAAAGGAAGAGACATTCATTAAAAATTACGCATAAGCATACATATTTGTCTTCCTTTGCTTACCAATAAATTACGGTGAAAGCAATAAAATCACCAGAATGAAAAACCTTGTCTGTGGTTAGTTAACTTAGGCAATGTTCATAAAGCATATAATTTTACCTGAGCTTTTCCCTGTAGTTTTCCATGATTTCTTTTTTCTCATCTGGAGCTGAAAACCAGATAACACTAGGAACAACAAAATACGATAACTTGCGGCATATGGGGCAAGCCCTCAGCGTTCTATTGACATCCATCCCAGAGGAAGGAGAACTGCTGCGCCAATTCCTGATACATGCTATACAGAAAGCATGATCGCATTCAGTGAGTAACCCAAACTTCCGTTCAGCTCGAGTTGGCTTAGACAATACACGTTCCAAACAGACACAACACTCGATCTCCTGGCTAAGTTTCAATGCTTCAAGCTGCTTGTGCTTTTTTTCACATACTTTCTTGTGCTCCTCTCTCTCCTGGGGTCTGAAAGGATGCAAGCAACATTTCCCACAAGTAGGGCAAATATTTCCATGGATGTGAGGGCATTCATCCCCACGCGGGCAATCACCAGCTGCAGCATATGAGCAAATGGGTTGTTCTTCTGGTTTGATTGTACCAGGGTTAAAGATGTTGACCTGGTCCTCGGAATCCTGGTGAAGAGAATCCAAATTCCACGTTGGTTTTAAACATGATGAGGGAACTGGGCTCAAATCCCTATCCGAGACACCAGGAAGAAAAGCACTAGCAAGAGGTTTGGAAGCTGAAGCAGGAGATGACCGAGACACACTCGACGAAGATGAAGCAGATGGATGAGGTCGAGAAGCTTTGGAATGTTCGTACCTGCAACGACTTCCATAAGAGCAGATTCCTCTCTGGTAGTAGGTGCAAATCTGTGATAGAGAATTTCGTTTCTCAGAGAATATTTACAATATTCTTGAATATTTAAGTTATCATATCTATAGGCAAGAAAATGTTAGAACTTACATTATTTGTAGGATCCTTCCAGTCATGTGAAAATTCACAGTGCTCCCCTTTTAAGCATGCACCGTGAGCAAAGAATTTACAAAGGATTCTAAAGATTGAAACAAGGAAAAAGAGAATCATTAAAACAAGGAATATGCAACCAGTTTTGTACTCGAGTAAGCATACAGAAGATGAAACCATTCACGGACTCTTGACTCAGAAATTCTCACGCTTAGATTTACCATCTTCTTAAGATATACTTGCAGTCTAAACGTAAATCAATAAATATATTTTTTACTATAAGAAGATACCCCCGAAATTATATTCATTGCTATGTATTGAAACAAGATGGTTGATGAGCAGAGACGGATCATTTTAAAAAACGCTACTTGTTGTATGAAAAAGGAGAGAGATTTCAGACAAATTAGGCGATGCATATTAAGAAGAGAGATGACACAAGGAAATGGGCGAAAACAAAGAGTCAAGCACGCACCTTTTCGACATCGGCGATGGAGAGAGACTCGGGAACGATTATGAATCTCCTGAGAAAAAAAGAGAAGAATAAAAGATTGAATATTTAGGGTTTCGGGGATTTGGCACCAGCTTAAAGAAGCTTGATTGGGGAATCCGGATGTGCAAATATGATAAAGTTTTGGGGCTTACTGAGATTTTGTAAGAGAGAAAAGCGAACCCGCTGAGAGCAATAGAGTTGTCATTAAATAAGAGCCGGGGAAAACGTTATCCATCTACAAAATAATAAGAGAGTATGGCCACTAAAATCTTCTCAGCATCTCCCGTTATCTCCGCGTCCGCCACCAGAACGCCGCTCCTTCCAAAGACCATAACATCACATCTAGGAACCTCCCTGGCCGCCGCTGTGGCCGCGACTGCCGTTCTGACGATGGTTCCGGTGCTGCCGGCTGCGGGCGAAGGGAAGCAACCGTACAAACTATACTACGGGACGGCAGCGAGCGCGGCAAATTACGGGGGTTACGGGGGGAACTCCGACCGGAAGGCGTCGGCGGAATACGTGTACGATGTGCCGGAAGGGTGGAAGGAGAGGCTGGTGTCGAAGGTGGAGAAGGGGACAAACGGAACAGACAGCGAATTCTACAACCCAAAGAAGAAGACGGAGAAGGAGTACTTGACATTCCTGGCGGGATTCAGAAAGCTGGCGCCCAGGGATGTGATTCTGAACAACCTTGCCTTGTCGGACGTGGAGCTGCAGGATCTGATAGCCGGCGCCGACAAAGTGGTGTCGGAGGAGAGGAAGGACGAGACAGGGCAGGTCTACTATCTGTACGAGATCGATGGGGTCGGGAAGCACAGTCTGATCACAGTCACTTGCGCTAAGAACAAACTGTACGCCCATTTCGTCAACGCCCCTGCGCCCGAGTGGAACCGCGACCACGATACATTAACCCACCTTCGAGACTCCTTCAAGACCGTCTCTTCTTGAAATTCCTCTTTCAAGTTCAATACCATCCTTATTGGATTTGTATTTTGGTGAAAACGAGAATACATATATTGGAATCTACATGCGATCCTTATCATGGAATTCATATTATTAATATAGCAGATGCTAGCAAATAAATGCCTTAATATAGAGAAACCAAATTGTTTATATTTGTTAATTTGTCTGCACACGTAAAAAGTGTGTCTTCTTTATCTTATTACTCTATTCATACGACACAACAGACTAGACAAGACAAAGACCACAAGCAAAGGACGTTGTTACTATTCCCACGCCCAAGAGGTTCTCCATCCATCCTCTGTCTCTGTTTTTTAAGTTGCCTCTATATAGTCTTCTTAATTATATACATGGATACACACATAAACAGCCCGTAAAATAATTGTTAGACCATTTCCATTAGTTAAACTAATAATTTTGTTATAAAATATATCGATAAACGTGTTTTCAAAAATTCTTCTTAAAAACAGTTTTTAAAATTCTTAATTAATAATCGATTATTAATTTTTTTTTTTAAATACGTTTATCAATACAGTTTATATTTTTTTAATATTAAAAAGTTTTTTAAAAATTTTTTTAAAAACTTCCGATGGAGATACTAGGAACCTATCATATTATATAATATTATATATATATAATGGAAAACAGAAAAGATGAAAGAAAGAAGTATGGAATGGAGGTTTCCTTTTGTGGGAAAACAGACAAGCAAGTTGTGGTTTGATAATCTCAAGGCCGAAAGGTTTGTACTTAAAGTTTAAAATTTGATGATAAATGAGAAATCCATCCATCAATGAAGAAGAAGAAATCCTCATTCCTTATATTTTCTTCTTTAATTTTTCATTTAATAAAGGAAAGAGAAAGCAAATCTTTGTCTCTGGGGATATGAAGACAGGTGTAGGGTTGAGATGAAATCTGGAGGTGGGTGCGTCTCCCCACACTGAACCACATATCTTTTTGCCGGCCTCTTCAACGGCTTTTTCTCCTTCGACGTCGTTTTGTCTACATCCTCTTTTTCCTTTGTCTTTCTCTCTCTGTCACCTTCTCTGCTCCTCCGTCTCTCTCGTCTACAGGCTTGACCTTTTTCGTTGTCCTATGAATATGGTCGAAATGCACATCTCCTCCAACTAAGTCTCTCTCTCTCTCTCTCTCTCTCTCTCTTTTTATATCTATATTTCTTAATTTCATCTTTCTCCTTTGTTTTTCTTCAATTTGTTTTGCGGTGCAGATATCGGTCGAGATTCTCCCTTTGCGTCTCCAGTTTCCACTCGCCGCTCTAACCATCTTCGAATGTATGCCTCTCCTTCTCCAATCTCTGTTTCAATGCTCTTTTTTTTCTTTTTTTGGGGTATGCTTAAGTCTCTTTGTTTACAAATGACCCTAACCAGTTTCTACACATTTCTACTGTTTCTGGACTTGTTTTGTTTCTGCAAATCTATTTATATATTAGTTTTTGTTCATTTTCCCCTGAGATTATGTGTCTGCAGTTGCATAGTTGCTTAGGGTCGTTTGTATTTTTTTAAGGTATTTATTTACTCCTCCCTCCCAATTTGCCTCAGCAACACTAACCCCTCCTTCTCTGACATTGCTCACAATCCCCTCCAATGCTACTCTTTTGTTTTTTCATGTGTGTTTTGTTTCAAATCCTCTATATACATCTCACAGTCTTCTTCTTCTTCTTCTTCTCAAGAGCTGTAGCTGAAATGAATGGAGATAGACCAGTGCAAGATGCTCACTACGCGGAGACAGGATTCCCTTATGCTGCTACTGGAAGCTACATCGGTTTTTATGGTGGTGCGGCTCAGGGGCCTCTAAACTATGCACATGCCGGAACAATGCATCCTCAGGTACCTCCACTTTCCTTTTCTTTTTTTCTGGCCTTTAGCAGATGTTTCTATGCTTTAATATGTTTTGTGTCTAGTCATCTGTTGTTAGATGAGCTTATCACTGTGTATCCTCATAAATCACTGGGAGACGTACAATGCATTGAGTCTCCCTTCTCGCGAATACATAACTCTCCTTCTTTGCCTATTCTCAGGACAATATGTACTGGACCATGAATACAAATGCATACAAGTTTGGATTTTCAGGACCAGATAATGCTTCTTTCTATGGTTCTTATGACATGAATGATCATTTGTCGAGGATGTCCATCGGGAGAACGAATTGGGATTACCATCCTATGGTGAACGTTGATGTGCCTGAAATCACAGTTGCACCGTCTGTCCAAATGGGGGACACAGATGAGCACTCTGAAGCTGAAGAATGTCAGTTATCTCTGTTGATTTTTTATGTATCCCTTTCCTCAACTTGTTCATATTTGTTTCTAAGCTAAGAATTTGTCTGTGCTTACAGGCATTGCAAATGAGCATGATCCCGACAGTCCTCAGGTATGCGCACATGATCTAAACGGTATTTGAATCTGTGTCAACTACGTAAATCTTGCCCATATTTGTGAAGCTAGTGGTGTATCCGTGCAGGATGTGATCTAAACACTGATATGAATTCTATATGCTCGTTAATGCCATGTTGCCACAGGTATCCTGGCAAGATGACATTGATCCAGATACAATGACCTACGAGGTTTGTTCCAGTTTTCAGTGAATCCGCATCTGAATGCGGGACAACATGTAAACTGTTTGGTTTGTGGATCAGGAATTAGTAGAGCTGGGGGAAGCAGTAGGAACAGAAAGCCGGGGGCTGTCTCAGGAACTCATTGAAACGCTTCCCACCAGAAAATATAAGTTTGGGAGCATCTTTTCCAGGAAAAGAGCAGGGGAAAGGTAAAGAGCAAGCTTATAATAGTGTTGGTATGAATTCACATCACAGGTTTAACTGAAAAGAGTGTGTGTGATGAGCAGGTGTGTCATATGCCAGCTTAAGTACAAGATAGGGGAGAGGCAAATAAATCTGCCGTGCAAACACGTGTATCATTCCGAATGCATTTCCAAATGGCTAAGCATCAACAAGGTATTCGTTATTTGACTTTATAGTTATTTTATGGTTGACATCCTCAGTTTAACTGATACTCTATGCATATGGGACACAGGTTTGTCCGGTGTGCAACAGCGAGGTCTTTGGTGAGCCCAGCACCCATTGATCATCCTCTTTTTTTGCTTCATCAAGTAATTGTTTTAGTAAAGTGAGAACCCAAAAGAATAGTCTAAAAGAAATGTCCACACTATACTCTCTCATGTTCAGTTTTTCTCTGTACATGTAAATTTTAGTCTAGTTCCATTTTCGCAGTTTAACACTCACTCGTATTGTATACTAAATGGTATGACAATTAAAACATGTATCCATATATGCTGATGGTGCAGAGGTCCCAACCCCCATCTTTAAGTTTCTACTTCAATTCTCCCACCCTGGCTCCTCTATTTATGATCATTTGATCCTTCTCGTAGTAAGAGAATGGACCTACTACAAGATTTAAGGTGTGAGTACTTAAGTTGACCAAACTTGGAGAGTGGATGACGTAGAAATCTACGGATTGTAAAGAACAATAGACAGTGCCACCAATCTCTGCAATCCGAAGGGGCCAGGGAAGGTAGAAACCTTGTAAAACGAAATGTAATTCTATATAAAGAGAAAGAGGTAGTAGTAGTACAATGAATAATACATGATTTCCTCTTTACAAGAAAGTAGTAGAATGAATAATACATGATTTCCTCTTTACAAGAAAGAGGTAGTAGAACGAAATGTAATTCTATGTATAAAGAAAGAGGTAGTCGAATGAATAATACATGATGCCATAGTATGTGCGCAAATATGTGTGCAACTGTAATAGTAACATCTGTATCATTCAGTTTCCCGGTTGTGCCCTATCTTCCACATCTCCGGGTGTAGTATATATGCACACAGCTTGGCTTATATAAGAGTTTGTTCCTGAAGTTGTTCCTGTGAAGACCAGGCCCAATGGTGGTTAGAGATGCCTCGCTTGTAAAGAGGAAATATGGTTACGGTTCAGTACCTCTGTAACGAACAAGGCATGGAAGCCATATGGGACCCTATGCGGCAGCTCCACCACCGCCACCGGCTCAGCAGACATTGTTTTTGCGTCTATCACATTCACACATGATTTCCTGCCCATTTTCAATGTCCTATTATTTTACCAGAAAGACAAAAAAGAAACAAGTGATAACTAATAAGGAACTGGCAGGAGAGCTATAACAACCCTGTGTTTTCATCATGAACAAAGAATATCAAGTAACCGTTGTCTTCTTCTGCCGCCTCACGCGGGACATATATAGCCTCTGAACCATATCTGCCTTGTCCCAGATCATATATTCCTTTGATATTGCCTCCTACTTCCAGTATTCTTTTGCCTGTCTCAGCTTCCGCATGAAGATCAAACTTGATAATTCCTGTAACCTTTGCGATACTGTCCAAAATTGTTCCATATACATATCTCTGTTTCCTAAATGCACCAAACAAAACAAAGTTGAAGCATGATGAGGTTTCCTTGCTAGGGACACAATGCATATCAACACACAAGAACAAGTGTGAACTCATACTTTCCAGTGTAGCACTCGTTGATTCTGGGGAAATCAACTGCAGATGCGGATAGTTTTTTCTGAGAAGCTGAGCCTGTTTTCATGTTGAATCTCATTTCATACCTGCACTAGCAATAGTTAAGGAGGGTATATGGTTTACGAGAGAGCAGAACATATCTAATAGGTCAGGGATTCTTACAGTTCGTTGTTAAAATTTTCAAGTTTTTCTTTAACATTCCCGCTGACCATGTCAAGATCAGGATTCTCAAGGCGACAAGTGATGAGGACGACTTCATCCTCTTCTTCCCAAGCATTGGCTGGATATAGGAAATTATTCACAAAATTTTGTTTGGTATATATATAGAACATTAAAATTTGTTGATATGAACACCTAAACTAACATAGAAAAGCACAGACCGTTGTGGAATATAAAGCAGTTGGGAAGCTCAAACCATCTAATCATGAGCTCATCCTTGGCATAGCGTGGAAGAACACCAAAACGAGCCTTTTTTGTGGAATCAAATGAGTATATCATTTTCTTCTCTTTCACCATTTCCTTCAAATCAAATTCAAAGATACATGAATGTATAGGGGAGGATATTTCAAAGATTCTCAAAGAAAAATCAAAACAAGCAACCTTATTTTCTTTTGAATCAATCATACACCATTTCAAGAAAAGTATATGAAGGCAAGAAGTTTTTACGTAACCGTTAGACTTAATGAGTAACATACCTTTGGCCTGAAGTGCATAGGAAGATCCATGAAGATAGCATAAGTCTCAGTAATAGCAAAATCATGCATCATGATTGGCTCAGATATAGTAATTGGGACCGGTTCATGCATAATGCCATCTTCCGAGATCACTCTGTATGTGAGATAAGGTGGCGTATGCGAATAGCCGAATGTAAACATTTCACCTGCAGCGAGAGTCCATTACGGGTCATCATGTCAACAGAGATACTACCTTGCTTTTCAGGAAAATGTAAAGACTTACCCGTAGTCGGGTCAACTTTTGGGTGAGCAGTGAAGGAGTGAGTCAATCTCTTGTCATAATCTATGATGCCAAGAGTTTGCAGGTCTCCATCTTCCAAAACTTTGACGACATCTACAAACCAAAAGAGAATGGCTTTGACTTTAAGGAACCCAAACATAAATCTTCCTACCTTGGTTTTCTTATACATAAAAATCTCAAACAAGGAAGTGGATGAAGAGAAACACTGCCAACATAATAGAAGATTCGGTTTATAAGAAAATCAGGTTCACATACTTGCTCTCACTTGGGACCAATGTATCCAAAAAAGAAAAAACGAAGAGGCTTACACGGCTTATCTGCCTCCTGTAATGCTAGAAGTTTTCCGTGGTGATATATGAGTGCTGTATTAGCTGGTGCATGGAAAAAGAGAGTGATAATTTAAAATACTAGAAGAGAAAGTAGAAGGGATGAATACAAAGTAGTCAACCAGTTCCATGTCCATAAGAGCCGTCCAATACGTTGAGTGTAGTTCTGAGCTGGTGTATGTTGACCATAAGCATTCCGAAATACCCCTTGAGGTCCCCAATCTGCAAAATTTACAACAGCCAAACAAACAACAAAAACAGCACTAATGATTGCCCACACAATTCCAGGATGCAGAAGATAAAACTCTAATTATATAGTAGCTCACCTTCATGAATTTGGCAGCTCCGAAAAACTCTTCCTGCTTGAGACGTGATGTCTTAACAAATCGAGAAACATAAGTTGCTTTCCCATCTTTGATGCGTACCCCATGTATCATCCTGCAAAGTTATATATAAGACATGAATGGAAGATATTCCTGTTGAGCAAAGAGGATGACCATGAGGCTCCAATTTCCAAGATAAACAAATGAAGGGAAAACACAAATGCAAGAGGAGACAATTCACGTACCCATCTCCATCAAACCTGCAAAGATTTCAGATTATAAGTAGGAAGCCACCATGAATAATTGAATATGACGATTGATGACGATGGTGTACTAGTAAAATGGAAGAAGAAGAGAAGAGAACGTGCCAGTGATATCCAGCGACAGGATCAAACTTGGGATTTGGACCAACCCTCACAAATTCACCATTCAAGCATTCCTGGAGAGAAAATTTATCAAAATAAACCCCAGGGGAAATGATAGAAGAGCAAAGAGGAGGGTGCTGGAGCTCTCACGGGAAGAAACCCATGGACCGGGAGATCCTTGACGGGAGGAGTTTCATCCCGGAGGGGAGCGAAATTGCCGGAGAGGTAGTGAAGAGGGAGAGAAGCATCGTGCATGAGCTTCACGACAAGTCTCTCGACAATATCGAAAAGCTTGGAGGAGAAACCTCTGGAGGGTTTAGGATTGACGGAGACTATGCTGCCATCGCTGAGCTGCTCCGCCATGACTTGCAGAGGATTGATTGATCGATCGATATGCGATGTTGAACAAAGACGAAGATCGGACATAAAGATGTCTGTCCTTAGGCGGAAACGCTGCCACGTTACCAATCCTTTGGACTCTCGTTACTGACCCCTTTTACCAATAACAAGCCAACAGATATACTATTATTGACCACACAGCCCATCAATCTTTTATTCTTCTTTTTTGCCATAATTATATTAATAGTCAGATTATTGACAACAAGTCCATCAAACTCTTTTTCCCTTTTTCGGGATGATCCATAATTATATTAATAGCCTGCTTTGACCCACACAAATCTCATACAACAACAATAATTCAACAAATATATTATTGACAACATGCCCATCAATCTCTTCTTCTTGTTTTTGTGCGGGATGGTCCATAAATTATATTAATAGTCTGATTTGGCCCACACAAAGCCTATTCAACAACAATAAGTCAACAGATATTATTGACAACAAGTTCATCAATCTTTCTTCTTCTTTTTGGCAGGATGGTCCATAATTATATTATATTAATAGCCTGATGTAGCCCATATATATCATTAAAGCCCATACACCAATAATAAGTCAACAGATATATTATTGACAACACATCCCATCGATTTTTTTTTTGGCGAGATGGTCCATAAATTATATTAATAGTATGCTTGGCCCATACAAAGCCCATACATTGATATGATTAATCGATACGAGTTCATGACCAATCTCTAATGAAGGAAGCCCCGTTCAATCAGCAGAGCCAAATCGCTGATTACTTACAACAACGAATTCATCTTGGTAAAAAACGAATTTATCATTCAACAGACAAAAGACACTAGGAATCAAGAATACAAAGATTACAAACGTCTCTTTGATTGTTCCTAACAAACTAAGCACATAAGATGAGCTGTTCCCCAACTTCATAGGGAGGCGGCAATACATCGAGCACATTTGCAAACACATCATCTTCTGCACTTTCTGGAGTCCCAAATATTGGGGAATCTAAGACACAGTCTGGTATCGCCCTCAAGCTTTCTTCCAGCAACGAACCTACAGTCTGCAATATAGAATTTAACACTCAAAAACCAATTACAAACTTTGTAACATGTTACTACCAAAATCACACACCCTGCATTGCCTGAAAGCAGTGTCTGCTCTGCGCTTCCACAATCTATTTCCATTCTCTGAGTGGAAAAGGTTTAGCAGAGGCTGCAATGAATTGGAACACTTTCACTTTTCAGTTCCTCACACAAGACTCGTATTGCTTTTCTCAACAGTCAACACCTACTGCTTTCTTGTTTAAACCACACCACACCTACCTTCACTAAATCCCTGACATTAGGCCTCCCATTTCCATGTGTTCCTAAGACAGAGTCTCCGTATATTTGATATTGCTCAAGAAGCTGCCCAAAACTCAGACATCTGAATTCTTTTTATCAGCAACTCGTTAGGTTTGGCACACAAAGCAACTCACAAAAGCTGAATATTCCACTAGAACCTGACAGCATGTAAGGACTCTGCTAGGTACACCATAAACTGCAGTGTCAACACGTCCTAGCATCTGCCATGGGCTGTTAAGGATAGACACCAAATCAATATAAAAAGGGCTCTGATATAGAGCTCAGACCAATCTTGGCAAAAAATTCCACATACTTGATGTATGCAGCACGCCTACCATGACTCCATGAGCTCCTTCCTTGAGTGCAGCGTTTACCTTACAATCACAAGATTTTTCTCAGTCTTACCCAGGTAGAAATCATCAGGGCAGAAAGTTAGTCTCTCATATCCAAGATGGGGTCACCTTCGATACAGAAGTAATGCCTCCATTAATTGTGAATCTCAAGACCGGGAAGTCACGTAGGAGAACATAGTAGTACTCATACCTGAAAAGATTATAGATTATACACAACTACTTTTTCAAAGAAACAATAGATCACAACTACTTATTTCAAAAGAGGGTAATCAAGAGGCCAGTTATGGTAAAAAAAACTTAAGAGGAGGGATTCTCCGGTTATCAGCAGGGCGTATCCCACCTAGCAGAGCCTTCCTTGAATGTAGAATGAAATACCTGGTTGGTGATAGAGTAGAAACCTTGTAGACAAAGTCACCTAAGAGTAAAGGAAAAGAAATATTAGTACGTAGTGGCATATCCAGACCCACTCCATACGAGACTTAAAAACAGTTAGGCACTTGGAACCAAAAACTCACAGAGCTCACCATATGAATCATGATCGTCTACACCAATTCGACATTTGACAGTACAGGGACGTTGGTATTTGCAGCAATGGCAGACATTACCTCTCCAACAAGCTTACAAAGAACGTGTGAGCATAAAGAAAGAGAAGATATATCTAGAAATCATCAGGAGGAGTAACAGACGGACCTTGGGTTTGAGCATGAGGCTAACACCAAAGCATCCATGGCCGGCTACCATAGGACTAGGGCAACCACAGCTATCTCAATAAAACAACCCCTCTAGTTAAATTCTTCTAAGTCCAAGTCTCAATACCGAAAGTGTAGGCGAAAAGAAAACTGTACAGACTTGAGATTAATTTTGTCGTATCCGTAAGCATCAGAAAGCTTAGCAGCCTTTGCAAGATTTTGAACATTGCTCCCACCGATTTGAAGAACAATAGGATGTTGGTGGGGACGAAATGCTAAGAACCTGTCCTGAGGAAAAAATCAAGAGGAGGATATGTCTAGCGAGATTCCAAAGGACATGTCTAGCAATTAAAAAAAAAAAGTCACCAAATGGGTCTGCTGGTGAACAAGAGTTTCAGTGGCAACCATTCGGTGTAAAGCCAAGCATGCTTTGTTATGAGGCGAGCAAGCGTCCGGTAATGATTATCTGTCCAATCCATCATCGGGGCGACGCTGGAGCAGAAAACTCTAGTGAGTACCGGAATAGAGAAATAGTGGGAAAGCTGAGTCGGAGAGAGCCTGCAAACCTGAAGAAAGGAGGAAGATAGGGAGACGAATTGGTAGGGTTAGTGGAGAATCTAGCAGTGTATTTGAGTATCGGCGAATGAAGATGGAAAGAGGACTTGAACATCTCCGAGACATTTGGTCGAACAGTTGGTAGGCACCACAATGGGAGAAGATAGAGAGATTAGCGAATGATGGAATATGATTGAAAACGAAACAAGAGTGGAAACTTATTTATCTTTTCTAGTTGTGATGGGCCTAACTTTACTTGTGATGGAGTAGGAAAGGCCCAATTCTAGAGAGCCCAATAACTGTCTAGCATCAGCTTTTAATAGTGCGATGACTATTTTATACCTCGTTATTTCCAAATAAAAATATGCATTTAAATGTTCCAAGTAATATCCATTTGTACTAATGCAAATTTGAGAATTGAATTCAGTTGTAACAGAAACTTGAATGTCATTTATACAACAAAATGGCAGATTCAAACGCTGGGTAAGACTCAAATCTTGAGCACGTATTGTGCATTAAAACCAGAACTACCGCGTTTTGGTTGGTATATTATAGGTTTTTTGGATCATCGATTAGTGGCATTTATGACCTGCGCCTGGATATAAGAGTCAAAGATTGGATAGCAAAGAAAATGACGGAAACACCCACGTTCTCGGGTCGGGGAAGGTGGCAGATGATGTAAATAACACAATAAAAAGAAGGCAAAGTGAAATGGTGCTTTTCCCACTCAGTTTGACTTGTAATATTCCATTTCGTCTTCCTCGTTGCGTGATTCCTTCGTTTGTATAAAAGAAAGAAGGCAGACAGCTGAATCTGCAAGTTAGGGTTCTCAATAATTCTCTCTCCGACATGAATCTTGCCCCAATCTCCAGGTTCTCTCTTTTTTCTTTCTCCCCGTTCTAAGTTTTCTCTGATTACCGATTCTCATAAAACCCTAGATTTCTTACGATTTATTTATCCCGCAGCGTAATCTAAATCGCAACTAAAAAAGGATGAAGAGACTAAGATCCAGCGACGACGTTGATTCCTATAATGATAAGAATGTTGACGGAGAACCTCCCAACTCCGACCGCCCGACTTCTTCCTCCCACCGGGGTTTCTTCCACAAGTCCTTCTCGGCCAACAATTTCTCTCGAAACCGTGACCGCCAGCCGTTTGACGAACCCGGCTTCTCGAGGGCTTTGTCCCGCAGGCGATCAAATCGTGACTTTGATAATCGAAGGAAGGAGCCGGATGCCCGGTACCATCGATCTGAGAGTGCTTGTTTTTCAAGGAGGGCTTTTCCAAAGGGATTTCGTTCTGAGAGGGAGAGGCCCAAAAGGGAAGCTAGTGTTTCTTCCTGGAGGAGGTTTGGTGGTCCAAATAATAATGACTTTGGCGGTGATGACAGAGAACGAAGACTAAGGGACCCTGAGAAGGAAAGGAATGTCAAATCCCCTACTTGGTCCAGAGACTCGGGTAACGACCATTCTAAATTGAAACTGGATTCCAGAAATTCCCGCTCCAGATCCAAATCTTTAGCTTCTCCTACATGGTCCAAAGATTCCGGGAGTGAGCAATCTAAGAGTGTTGGAAATGTTGTCAAGAAAACCGAGGAGGAAGTGCAGGGTAAGAGCAGTAGAAGCAGTAGCGAAATGGAGGAAGGGGAGCTCGAGCCTGATCCTCAACCAGAGACCGCGTCCGCCCTTGCTCATACCACAGATGACAGTAAAGAACCTTCCTCTGCTGCTGATGATCATAAAAATGCAAGGACTCATAGTAGCTTCCAGGAGATTAAAAAGACCGCTGAGTTTGATACCCAAACTGAAACTAACATGGAAGTCAGTCATGTGGGTGGTGATAAGGAAATGAAAACGGCTGAGAGCATGGCGGATAAGAAAAGTGTTGAGAAAGGGGAAAATGTGCCTGAGCATGCGATTGATACTTCTACCACTTTGCCTAGTGGATACGAGCTTAGAGATGACACAAACACTGCTGCTGTCAATGAGATTAAAGACATGGTCAATGATAAAGGTGGCAAAGGAGAGGAATATAAGGAGAACCATGAAGTGAAGTTAGAAGAGAGTATTTATCAAGCTGTTCCTGAACGGGTTCAGGCAGAAGAACTTAAGCGAGTGGAGGGTAACGATGGTGATGGTGATGCCAACAAAGCAGAGGTTGATGCCCCAAAACGTGTTGAGGAAAATGCTCTAGGAAATAGAGCGCCTGGAGAATACGTTAGCATTGTATCGGATAGCTCCATCCACAAAAATGAGGATAAAGGCAACAACTTTGATGTCCCATTTACTCATTTACTTGGAAATGCACGCCATCCTGAAGGAAAGACTGAAGATCTTACTGACATGGATAAAGATGAAAAAGATGACAACTTCGAAGGACCAAGTATCAGAGGGTTTGAACTGTTCTCTAGTTCTCCGGTTAGAAAAACAGATGTGTCTTTGCAGTCAGGTGTTAATAAGCCAAAGGATGAGAAGTTGTTGTTGGAGCCACTTGATCTGTCACTTAGCCTACCAAATGTATTGTTGCCTATTGGTGGCCAGGATACCAATCAGCTTCTGGGTTCACCAGTCCGTTCTGGAAGTGTTCGGTCTTTTACAGACACGTTTTGTACCAACTCCGATGGCTTCACCATGTCTATGTCTTTTTCAGGTTCTCGTTCGTTTAATCATAATCCAAGTTGTTCGTTGCATCAAAATATTGGAGATAATGAGCAGTCAGTTCATAGCCGACCTATATTTCAGGGTATAGATTGGCAGGCTCTGTCTCATAATGATTCAAGGTACAACGAGAATACAGTCTATCAAAGACTGATGGAAAATGGAAATGGTTCAGTTCAACCTCAAGCAATGAAAGGCATTTTAATTTCAGGTCAAGCTGATGAAGAGCATCATAGATTGACCAATGGAAGCTCTAAGGCAGCAAATAGGCTTGAGAAACAATTGAGTTTCCAGAAAAGTGTTGATGTTAGATCAGCATGTCCAAGAACAGACTCTGTTGAAAATGGTTCGAAGTTTAATGTTGAGAAGAAGAAAGGCAACGACTTTTTCAGTGGTAGCAATTCCTGGATAAATGGCGTGGAAGCTGGTGGGGATGAATTTGTTGAGACGGTCATAAGATGCATTCTATCCGATTCTATGCACGTGATGACCAAGAGATTTCATGAGATGCCCACTCGATACATAACTTGCCTGAAGGAAAGCATCCGGCAGATGATGCTGAACATAGATAAGAATGTACAAGTTTGTGCTTTTCAAGATGCTCTGCATAACAGGACTGATATAACACTGGAATTGCTAACAAAATCTCATCGGGCTCAGTTGGAGATCTTGGTCGCACTGAAAGCTGGACGTTCTGATTTCCTTCAGTTAGACAACAGCATCTCGTCTTCCCATCTAGCTGAGATATACATGAACATGAGATGCAAAAATCTTTCTTGTAGGGTCCTGGTTCCTGTGGATGAATGTGATTGCAAGGTTTGTTCAAGGAAGGATGGTTTTTGTAGTGCTTGCATGTGTCTTGTGTGCTCAAATTTTGATATGGCATCCAACACTTGTAGCTGGGTTGGGTGTGATGTGTGTCTTCACTGGTGCCACACAGATTGTGGGATAAGGGAATCTTACATCCGGAATGGGATTAATGGTTCTGGTGCCCCAGGAATGAACGAGATGCAATTCCACTGTGTCGCCTGTAACCATCCCTCAGAGATGTTTGGCTTTGTCAAAGAAGTGTTTCTGTATTTTGCCAGGGAATGGAAATTTGAACGATTTTGCAAGGAACTGGAGTATGTCAATAAGATATTTTCATCAAGCAAAGACTCTAGAGGGAAACAGCTGAGACAAGCTGCAGATGCGATGCTGGCAAGTTTGAAAAGTAAATCGATAGACCTTCCTGAAGCTTGCAATCGGATATTGGGTTTCATTTCAGGTGCGCAATACCGTTTAAATTATGTTAGCTTTATCTGTGTTTGAAATATAGTTTCATCTATCTGCCTTAATATAGATAGATGATTACACGGTATGCATCTGAACATTTATTTGTAAAAAAATTCCTGTGATATCTGCGCCATAGATATTCCCTGTAAAAAATGGTCATTACTGATCATCCATCGCTCAGTCAATACTTTGCTTGTGATTGCAGACTGTGGTTCCTCCACTCCTAGTGAAACTAGTGCACCGTTCAGATATGAACAGCCAAAAACTAGGCATGAGAGGGGAAGCCCTAGTCATGACACTGTGTGGCTGAGATCGGTCTGCTCAGATAAACCGCATCATCAGCTGAAAAAGTCAGCAAGCGTAGTTGATGCATTCCACAGAGACAGACAAGCTGAAATATGTGGAGTGGAAACAGGTTTGAGAAGGGGATCTCCTAAGGAACCTCGTTTCGAAGAACTAGAGAGCATCGTGAGAATGAAGCAAGCAGAGGCAGAGATGTTCCAAGGACGGGCAGATGATGCAAGAAGAGAAGCAGAGGGACTGAAACGAATAGCAATAGCGAAGATGGAGAAGATAGAGGAAGAGTACAAGAGGAGAATGGGGAAGCTGAGCATGGAGGAGGTAGAGGAAAGGAGGAGGAGGAGGCAGAGGGAGTTGGAGGCAATGGAGAGAGGGCAGAGAGAGTTTTATGAGATGAAGATGAGAATGGAGGAAGAGATGAGAGGGGTTCTCACCAAAATGGAAGTAACGAAGAAAAGTCTGGCCTTGTAATATTTGTAGTAGCAATCATATGTAATGTACACACAAACCTCCTCGTATGTAATCTGAAGATAAATGTAAGGTCCTTTTTTTAGAGAGCATTACGAGTATTCCATCCAACCTGTACAGCTCTTGCCATTTCCGATAGTAATAATTTAGTAAAATAACGACAAGAAGCAAATAGCCACCATAGTGATACGACCAGAGAGGTATAAAACATAACTAACAGACTAGACTTGGCTGTCTACACTCACATTGCCTATCTTTCAAAAGGACCCCATTTACAAATGTGGTCATCGCTTAGTTCGCAGCTGGAGGCTTGAAGTCTATCATCTCCCTGATGTTCAACTTGATGGATGGCCCCATTGACGAGCATATGTGTGCGCTTTTCCAGTACACTCCTTTTGCTCCCTTTGGCTTGTTTGTCTCCACCGATTTCTGCATTGATCATTTACGTTCCCCTCTTCATTTGTGTATTTTAAAGAGCAGATATACGTAGTAATAATAATGGAGAATCAGCCTACCACTGCTGCAAGGAAGTTAATGAGCAGGTCTTCCTCTGTAAAATTAACTTTCCCAAAGGGAATGTGAACAATCCCAGTTTTGTCTGCTCTGAATTCTACTTTCCCCTTCTTGAACTCTTCTATAGCCTGAGAGAGATGCATGCATCTTTAATCCATGATTACCAGAATCCAGAGATGTTGCAAAGTAGGCTTGGCTTACCTGGGGAATGTTAGCTGTGACGGTACCAGCCTTGGGATTTGGCATGAGTCCCCGTGGGCCAAGAATCTTTCCCAGGCCAGCAACCTAACCGCGAAGTTGAAAAAAGAATGTTAGGTGTAGATGACGTTTTCATATGCTCTTAACAGCTACAACATTGTTTCATCAAGCAGGCCAAATGAGGTGGAAAATACACACCTTGACCATCATATCCGGGGATGCAATTAACTTGTCAAACTCCATGAACCCTCCTTTTATTTGTTCGATCAAATCATCACTACCTACAATATCTGCCCCAGCATTTTTGGCTTCATCAACCTTCTCACCTGAATGTTCAACATGGAAATGGTGCAAGCCAAAGAATAAGCGAAGAATAAACCACAACTTTTTGAATATATTGCATGTTGCTAACTCAGGGGAGAAAAGAGAAACAGAAAGATAGGAAAAGATTGATCCCGATATATTTTCCCTAGTGAAATACACAAAGAAGTCTATCCAATCTTAAAAATTGAAGGTCAATCACACTAACTTATCTAGAGCAGCAGTGACAAGGGTAAACTGCATAATCCTAGAAATGAGCTGTGCTAGTAAAACCATTGACTTAACAACAAGCAGTAGACAGTATGGTACCTTGTGCAAGAACAGCCACTTTAACAGTCTGCCCGGTTCCTTTAGGCAGGCTCACCTATAAGAAAATGCATTGAGATTGAATGAGAATGAAGCACAAGTTATATATATGGAGGAAAGCCAAAACTGACCGTCGCTCGGAGCTGCTGATCATTGTACTTGGGATCGATGTTGAGACGGAAATGGGCTTCAACCGACTCCACAAACCTTGTGTTTGCGGTTTGTTTAAGCAAAGATATAGCAGTCTTGACGTCATACTCCTTTTTGGTTTCCCTTAGCTTTTGGATTTCCAAAAACCTCTTAGACCTTGTCTGCCAAATGTAGCAAACCACCAGACATGAACCAAAGTAAAATTAAACAAGACATACTTAAAAATACAAAGCATACTCTATCTCTCTTGAGAACCAAAGCGGCTTTTCCTTTCTTGGGCTTGGGCGGATCAAGGACGGCCGTGGCGGTCTGCTCCGCGTCCTCCTCCGTGTCGACGTCAGCCTCTGCCGCCACGGCGGAGGCAACTACCGGGAGAGATCGGTTGGAAATTCTCTCAACAGCAGAGCATCTTCTCACCCTGGAACCCCCAAGGAGAAGAAGCGAGACGCCCAAGCTATTGGGTCTGGGGCTGCCAAAAGAGAAAAGAGATGGAGGAGAAGTGAGTTCCTGGGAACGAGTGGATGCGCCGGCGTATGCTAGCATGAGAGTGGAGTGAGTGGCACAGGCAGCCATTGTTGTTTAGAGCTCTATCTCTCGAAAGAAAAAAGAAGGAGAAGAAGGAGAAGAAGGACAAGAAGACGAAGAAGAGCAGTGAGCACTACTACTCTCAGGCTAATCCCAAGGGGATAAGTAACATCACAACACCCCCTCTTCCTCTTTCTAAGCTAATATACTCTGAGTGATGGTGCACCAATGCTACCGTGTTCCTACTTGGACACCTGTCTAATTCTGGACCATTCGATCTTTTACAGCCACAAACGCATCCTCCTGTACAAGATCTAATGCTCAGATACACTGTTAACACTTCAAAATGAAAAAGAATCTCAATACACTATTAATTAATTTATATTTATTTCATGTAATTTTCTTTTAACCTTAATGAAATCATTAAAAATGTTTGGATAAATTTACAATTAAATGTGATCAATTAAATGAGAACAATTAAAAAAGACATTTGTTATGTACTTTTTTTTTTCTTTTTTCTTCTTTCTTCTTTCTTCTTCTCACAAACGAAGAGTTTCTATTGAATACGAAATTAAAGCTTTATTTGAGGAGATTTTCGATACTTTTTATTTTTTATTAATGATTGTTTGTTTATTTGTGGGAGTTTAGAACCAAGAATAATGACTAAATGTAAATAGATATTTGAATAAAATATTGTAGATTTAAAAATATTTCTTGAATAGTGCTTTATTTTTTATGCACATTGAATTTTGAAACATGTTATTTTAATCGATTAAAGTGTGACATTGTTAATCCAAAATAAATTATGGGTAACAGTGATGGAATCAAAGTGAATTTTAGGTAGATATAAATCAAAATCGATGGTGAAGAAGAAACTGATGAAATGTGTACAGCTAAGTACAACTATGTGTTGTTAGTAAAACTGGTACAACCATATGTTATTGGTAATACATGTACAACTTGGTACAACTAAGAGCAGAGAAAAACTAAAATAAAATGTATATGGAGGATATTATTCTAAAAGAGGAGTTGAAACAAAATGGATTAGAAACGAAGATAAATTATACCCGATCATGAAGAACGGAGGATTTGAAATGGATTTAATAGGAAGGAAGCTTCGAAGAAGCCAAAAAGACAAAGGAGAGGTGAAGAAGAATATGGCGGTCCACAACCGGCTCAAAGTGAGCGAGTAATAGCGAGTAATAGGAGCAACTGGCGAGGATCGACTCAAAGTGAGCGAGACATGTATGGATGCTTTAAATGTGGTTATGGTGCAACAAATGTCTCTTAATTTCTATGATTGTGTTGTTATGGTTGTGTAGTTTGATTATTGTATTAGAAAAACTAGTCAAAATTTATTTATATCAAGATATAATTATGTAAAACTGGTGGTACAACTACGTTGAATTTGATTTTAAATTAAGTTATTATAATTGCTTTTGTCGAATCTTAGGTATTTTACCATGATTATTTCCCCTTAATTTATAATTAAATATTTCAATCATAAATTAACATTTAAATTTAACAACTAACATTAAAATTGTTAATTAACATTTAAATTTAATAATTAACACTAAAATTAATAATTCATATTAAAATTTAACAATTAACATTAAAATTTAACAATTAATATTAAATTGAATAATTAATATTAAAATTAACAATTAACATTTAAATTTGACAATTAACATCAATATTAACAATTAACAATAAAAATTAATGTTGTACAAAAAGTACATAGTTGTACACAGACCTAAATTGTACCAGTTGTACAAAAAGACCACAGTTGTACACAGATCTAAAAGTTTTACTCTGAGTTTTCCAAACAAAACCACCGACGATTCAAGAAAAGAGAATTCATGTAGTAAAATTTATAACTCGGAACCAAAAGCCGATTCTCCAGAATTAACCCCAATGAAACCACAAGAATCGTAAAGCAAAATCTAGAAAAAATTAAGCAAACAAAATAATTAAATTTGGGCAAATATATGTAATAAGCTCACAAACATAAATTTTTTTAGTAATTTAAACATATTATGATTTAAAAAAAAATAGATAACAAATAAAAATAGAAAAGAATGGATATCAGCATATTTTCTCATGAGAATATATTTCAGATTTTGGTTCTTTTTGTGAACCTCCTCTTCTTCCTCTTTTCTTATTACCAAATCTGATTTCGAGTTTATTTCCCGCCCGTCGAAGAACGAAACCCTCAGCTCTGCACTTCATTTGAGGTTAGTTGATCCAAATTCCTCTACATTCTCTTCCGATTCTTTTGCTTTCTCCTTCAGTTTCAAAATTTCCACTGCAATTTTATTGATCTTCGTGTCCATGGCCACTCGTCACCCTCTGCTGGCTGATTTTGGGTGTTTCACTCTAGCTCGTTCCGATAAGGTGAGATGTCAAACGTTACTGTATGTGCTGCGATTTAGGCCACTCAGCTCAAAAGAGATCGGAGATCTGTGTGTTCGAGGCATCGACCCTGAGACCTTCGTTTTCCAAGTTTGTACTCGACAGTATACATGCATTACTGTGAGTTTTAGTATCTCGTTGAGTCACTAGTTATCTTGCGTATAGGATGACAAGGAAGATGAATTTACATTCAGCCTTGATAGAGTTTTTTATGAGGAATCTGCCCAAGCTGCGGTTTATGACTTTCTGGCTCTGCCAATCATGAGAGGTACTCTACTCTTGGGAATCTAATGGTCACTTTGATTTTGCTTTCTTTGGTTTCCTACCTTGTCTTTTGCATCTTACCTTATGCATGCCTGAAATATGCTTTCAATCTCTTTTTAAGTTGGTTTACAATTTTTGGCCGATTTTTTACATTCTCAATTTGATCGTTTTATTTTATACTATGCAGACAGGGGCTGGGAAGACATATTCCATGGAGGTTACCTATATAATCTTTGATCTGTACCTGTTGCACTAGGACCTTGCATTCCTAAATAAAATTGCTTTTCTTCTATTGATTCAGGGACCAGGCATCCAAGACTGTGATGAGCACAAGAAAGGATTCCTTCCAAGGGTGGTCGATGGGATGTTTGACCAAATCAGTTCTCCAAAGATATTGCAAGTTTCACAGTTAAATTGTCTATGGTAGTGGTCTAACTGCACTTCTTTACGCACGTTTATAACATTAGTTAGAACTCTCCTGTATAGTTTATCTCACGTGCCTTTGCCTCCTGTAGGTGGAGATCTACATGGAGAATGTCAGTAATGTGTATGCCTATAATTCTCTCTGATTTCTTCTAGGGTATAGCTTACCAATAAATGAACATGAAATTCTCTCAGGGATCTGTTGGATTTATCAAAAGGAAACATACAGATCAAGGAGAACAAAACACAAGGAATACTCTTGTCAGGTGTTACAGAGGTTTGCTTCATTTCCTTACGTCATCTGTTAAGTGTTGAGAAACAATGTCACAGCGAGGTAAGTTTTTATCATTCGTTGCTTCAGGTGCATGTATCAGATTCGGCCAGGCATTACAACATCTATCCGTAATATAGCAGCTACCCTGACTTTCTTGATTGCCGGAACTGTCTTCTTATTTCTGAATTCTGATGCCAATTGCCATTTCAGACTGGTTGACCTAACCGCGCAGTTGGGGAAATCTGTATTTTCTTAGTTTATTAGCACTTGTTCAGTGTTTCCACACTTAGGAATAGTTAGTTTAAGAACATGCTTCACCTAGTTGACTGAAAAGCTAAACCTGATTGAGAGTCATATTGAAGAATGTTTCCAGTTTAACAATGAACGACAGAAATGAATATGTCCAGCAGTAGAAATTGCGAAATTACGTACCTGATCCGGTTGGAAAGATGCCAAGGTTCATCAGTTCTTGATATGCATCTTTCTTTACATCCTAAAGATGATTAATTGGATATACTATCTGGGTAATGTAGAAGATGTGGGTAAAGTAGATGGTAAAGAGATAAGTTGCTCGTTTTAGGTTGTGAGAGGCAGCAAACCGGATGTTAACATTCTAAAAGTTATGAAATAGTAGATAAAGAATGGATGATGGGAGAATAAAAGCTAATTAAGAGAAAAAATACAATCCCGGATACAAGATTTTAGTAACGAGAGGTGTCAGGGAGAGGAGTGTCATTGAGGAAGTGAATGAAGAGTGAAAGAGAGCGTTTTGGCTGGAAGCTGGGAACTTGATGACCAGCCCCTCTCACGGTGGCAAATGTCAACTTCCCTTTGTACTCCTCTGTGTATCCTCCCACCTCTCCCCCTAGGTACCATGGATGCCAAGCCGTTTTGGCCGTTAGATTCATCTTCTTGAGGGAGTATTTGGTGGATGTCACCGGAATTCTCCCATCAGTGTCTCCGCTGAACACCCAGACACGGACGCCATGACCCATCAGCTCATTGATGAGAGGAATCACTGTGGTAGGACTGTCGTTCCATTTCTTTATAACACTGCTGCAGGGCTGCCACTCGTAAGGCAGCTTTGTAGCGTTTGCGTGCAGGGCCGCTTGGACTTCCGGTATGTTCAGGTAGGCTTGCACGTAATGGTCGCTGCACGGATCAAACTCCCTTATTGTGGTTCCTCTCTTGGGCCTGCGAGTGAGAGTGGAATTAAGACACAAGGGGGCGTATATGTTGTAGATGTCTAGGTAATACGTGTCCATGTCGATTTGGTCAGACACCACCGCGCACTCCTCCGTCATCACACTCGCAGACTCCGTCTTGAGATCGCAGTTGTTCTTGAGTCTAGCCAAAGAATCTTCGGAGATCAACGCGTGACTCTCGAAAAAGTCGTACATACCCATCAAGTCGGTCTCGTCGTTGATCACCGCATTTCCTATCAGAATGCCCTTGAGATTAAGGTAGCTCCGGTGATGGAGAAGGATAGTATGGGCAAGTTGGGGAACATAGTGTCCGGCATAGCTCTCACCAGCGATGTACAAATCCCTGCCTTTATACTCCGGAAACCTTTCCAACCACTTCACCAAGAAGATGTAGTTATCCGCTGCTGTGTTCCTGTCTCCGTGCTTCTCTAGATCCGACGTTTTGTTGGTGTACGAGAATCCCACTCCCGCCGGCGATTCTATGAACAACACGTTCGCAGCTGCACGATACACCGTTGAATATTCTTTAATCAACTGAGCACTCAAGAATCGTTTTGGATTTAAAAGAACCCAAAAAAAATGTACCATTGTTCCATGCATATCGGTTCCTAAAAAGCGTTTTGCCGTCGCTGTGCACTCTGAACGGCCCAAGCTCTTGGAAAGCTCCATACGCCAATGACGAGCATCCCGGTCCTGTTTATTTCATTATTTCCGATACATTATATATATATTACTCGCACCTATTTCTGTTCAGCTTTTAATATCTCTGAGACTGATGAATGAATATAAATAAATATTAAGCAAAATGTACTATATATATGGAACAATATATTCAGTTATAGATACGTAGTGGCTAAATAATTCACAAGTAGAGTTGTGCAACTAAGCACGCCGAGATCTCCTCGGCATGTGACATTGAAACCCATCAAAAAAGGCAAATCATTTTTCTTTTTCTTTTCTCAATTTTTGATTGGGGGCAGTGTCTTTGTATAATATAATTACTAGTGTGACAAATTATTAGTTCCGATAAAAAAAAACAGAGGAAAGAACTAGGCTTAGCATATGGTATGGTCCTTGCAATTACTATATTCTGCAAATCATATAACATGGATTAATTAAACACCAGAGGAAAGGGACATCCTTGATCAAACTAACTTTCTTGTTCATCTTTCTTCTCCTTCGTTATATACTTAAGTCTATAACCAGTTATAAATGATTTTAAAATATGCAAAAACGATATGAATCAGTAAAGTTGAAGATATATATGTATGCACTAAGATGAAACCTACCGCCGTTGAGCCAGAGAAGCAGAGGAGAAGAATTCTTAGACTTGGAGGCTTCCACGAAGTAGTAGAAAAAGGAACTCCCCGCAGATTCGTCAACGGTGACATAGCCGCCGTACTGATCGAAATCAACGGGAGGCTGTCCGGGCAATCTCCGTATCAGATCTCTCTTTCTTAACTCCTCCTCGCTAACAACACTCCGCACAGAAGAGAGTTTCAAATCCTTAACCGCCTTGAAATGGCTTTTGTCCATGGCGGACGAACCCACCCCTCGTTTCGAGAGGTAGAGGCGGCTCAGGGCGTGCACTTGGCTGCTGCATTCGATCTGAGACGATACATACAGTAACAGCAACACCGATGCGATTACAGAACAACCGTGTCCTTTCCCCATTCTTTTATGTCTGAATTATAATGGGGAGAAAGAGAGGGGAAGGTTTTGAAGAAGAGACAGCTAAATGAAAAGAGTGTAGTTTTGCATCTTTAGACAACTTGTCAAGTTTTTTTTTTTTCGTCACAAAACTTCCAACTATACGAATGATTGTTCCTTTTCACATATTGTTTTTAATACATTTTAAGAATTGCAAATTTGATAACATATTTCGATTGATTATAATTTTATTTTATTTTATTTGGCCGTCAACTAATCTTTGTTTCATGTAATAAAAGGTTGTATTAATTATTATTTTCCCCTTATAATGGGATAACTATATTATAATACTAAACTTCGTTGATAATGTATGGACTTTGATTGCTGTAAAAGAACATAGTTATATGGCCTTTGATTATTGGTTTAATGGGGTTTCTTGGATGGGAAACAAAATAAACCTTAATACCAATTGATTAGTAGAAATGGTCCAACGATCCCGTATTTGAAAGACTTTTTTTTCTTTAAGAAGTGCATTACCCTAATAAGAGTATAGAGGTGGAATGTTGAAAATATAGGGCAAAAAAAAAGGCCAACGTCTCTGAGCGATCATGTTAGGCCATGTGATGTGTCTCACTCCTACTATGTTCACATCTTTTATTCCTTCGTAATAAATTTAACTGCAAAAGAAACACCAATCGATTTTTTTGCAGATAATTGCTTTATTAATGAGAAAACATAGTCATGGTTTACATACAAAACTAAAAAAACTTGGACATGAATGATACAAATACCATTGTTCATTAACATTTCATAGCTAAGTGATCAGCACATGCATTTTGTTCCCTGGGACGATAATTGAATTTTATCGACATATTGTTGGATCTCTCGAATGTAGTGCTGGAGTCGTAGATCATTACATCCAATCGATTAATTACATAATATTTGTTGTTAAAACAATTAATTACATATTAACATCGGGCATTCATCCACTTGGGGATTATGCTGTACAGTAATATTTGTTTCGATCTATTTAAAGCCCTCATTATTTTTTCCTTTTCGAAGTAAAACCCTTTGATCTACAGGAATATAAACTCCGATCACAACAGCTTAATTCTCACATAGTTTAATAATTAATATAAACTGAAATTGAAAACTGTAAGACAATGTCACAATGATATGAGCCGAACATGGGATTTTATTGAAAAATGCGCACTGGCCAGCTCTGATCAGCACATTCCTTTTCAGTTATTTCGATGTTTAACAATCCCATTGACCTCTTTAAAATATAAGTTAAACCACATTCCCCTTGAATTATTTGCAGTTATCTTTTTGTTTGTTGTTCTTTTCTTTTTTTTGGAACGTTTTGAATTTGTACCCCACAAAATATTTCGATAAAATTTGAGAAATTTGGGCTACCCATAAAAATTAAACACATTTACTACCCATTGGGCCCAATTATAGCCCAAATATTTTAGAAGGAAAGTATTTTAGTGGGCCCCAATTAGATGGGTCTTAGGCCTCAAAGATTAGGTGACGACGTGTCATGTATGATGGCTCACAGAACGTCAGAACCTTAGGCGAGTTCCCGAGAATGCCCCAAGTGTTTTGAGGGAGAGTACAGTTTCACCCCTAAGAAAAAGCTCAGATGTCTTGGTTATTTTAATCTATTATGGTAACTCCTCCTTGTTCTTCTTCTTCTTCTTCTTCAGATCCCGAGAGAGCTTCACACCCCAATCCCATCCACGATCACCGATTCCATTGATTCCCTTCCTGCTGCTCCAATATGGCTTGCATCAAGGGGGTGGGTAGATCCGCCTCCGTCGCCCTTGCTCCCGATGCTCCTTACATGGCCGCCGGTACCATGGCCGGAGCTGTCGATCTCTCCTTTAGTTCTTCCGCCAATCTCGAGATCTTTAAGCTCGACTTTCAGTCTGACAATCGCGACTTGACTCTTGTTGGGGAAAGCCCCAGCTCCGAGCGCTTCAATAGACTCGCCTGGGGCAGAAATGGATCTGGATCCGAGGAATTCTCCCTCGGTCTTATTGCCGGCGGCCTTGTCGATGGAAATATAGATCTCTGGAATCCGCTTTCTTTGATCGGGTGCCTTTTCTATCCCCATTTCCTGCAATTTTTGAATTTCTTTCTCTCTGTAAAGCTATGATGTTGGATCCAGCAAAGAGAGTTTGAGTGATCACTGTTTTTTTTTCATTCGCAATAGAAATTTTCTAATTTGCTCTTTGGTATCGAATTTTCATTTGGACGACTCTAACACGAACAACTGTCACATTTTTTCAGTTCCCAGTCCAGTGACAATGCAGTCGTTGGTCATCTTTCAGTTCACAAAGGACCCGTAAGTTGTGTCTCTCTTTGTTTGCTAAACGCTGTTTTGTTTCAGCACTCATCATTTGATGTTTCCTTTTATTCCAGGTTCGTGGTCTTGAGTTTAATGCTATCACCCCAAATTTACTTGCCTCTGGGGCTGATGATGGTGAAATTTGCATTTGGGATTTAGCAAAGCCTTCAGAGTCTTCTCATTTTCCACTTCTCAAGGTATACCACCCACTTCCTACTTGTCAAAAGCCTTGGTTTGTCTTAGTTGTACATGCTTTGCCTTACTGTCGTAATTGCATGGTATAAACCCGATTTTGTTCAATCTTATGACAGAATCTGAAACTTTAAGAGGGTCTTATGCAGGGTAGTGGTTCTGCTACGCAAGGTGAAATCTCCTTCATATCGTGGAATAGAAAAGTGCAACAGATATTAGCATCTACCTCACACAATGGGACTACTGGTGAGTATTAGGGTTTTCTCTCCCTTTCTCTATCTGGTTTAATTTGTAGTTCATTTCTGCCAACTCTAATTCTTCTTTTGCTCATCGGTATTTGTTGATTTTCCCCAGTAATATGGGACTTGAGGAAGCAAAAGCCCATAATCAAGTAAGTGTTCAGTTTTTAAAGTGATATTATCGAGGCTCTCAATACCTGTTTCCAAAAACATTGATCTGGCCATTACCAACCAACAGCTTTTCAGATTCAGTTCGACGCCGTTGCTCTGTTTTACAGTGGAACCCTGACATTGCTACTCAGATAATGGTTGCATCAGATGACGACAGTTCACCTACTCTGAAGGTAAGGAATCATTTAATGCCTCGCTTCATATAGTTCAAATTTGGTTCTTTTAGTGATTTAAGGTATCCTCAATCAGCTCTGGGACATGAGGAATACAATGTCACCTGTGCGCGAGTTTACTGGACACCAAAGAGGTATTTTCAAATCATTACTATCAATATGCTTTTATTTTTCTGTGTTTCTCTTTATCTCGGTTTTTTATAGTTGGTAGGTGAAAATCCCTGTAGATCAGCCATCTAAGTCATTGTGTGATACATTATATCATAGTCCTGTTGTCTTCATTCTTTCTAGTGTTAACGTCTTGGTAAAATGTAGTGGTGATACTTCTTATCTGTCAGGTGTGATTGCAATGGAGTGGTGTCCAAGTGACAGCTCATATCTTCTTACCTGTGCTAAGGACAACCGAACTATTTGCTGGGACACAAATACAGCAGAGGTAGGGAGAAGGAATTGATTAAAAATATAGAATTGTTCGATCACCAATTAGTTAACTATTCTTCATTTTGACTGAACTTGATCTTACCATATCAGATTGTGGCTGAGTTACCTGCTGGCAACAATTGGAATTTTGATGTTCATTGGTACCCAAAGATACCTGGAGTTATATCAGCATCTTCATTTGATGGGAAAATTGGCATCTACAACATTGAGGTATCTTGGTAGTTCACCCTCCAGTATGTGTAAATTGTTTTGTTCTAAATGAAATTAAGAATGTATTAGGCATAAAAATAACATACCTGTGAATCCAGCCCTATCGATTGTTTCCCTTCCCATATTAAATTGGATTTCGGGTTCTCAGTTTGTTGGTCTACTAGAGATCAAATGTTTTAGGGTTAATCCTATGCACTTTCCATATGAGAATTACCTTATTAGCAAAACTTGTTGGAAACTAGATCTTCCTTTTCCCCACCAAGAGTAAATTAAAAAATATGTATTCAACCCTTTTGGTGCAGGGTTGCAGTCGCTATGGTCCTGAAGAGAATAATTTTGGTACTGGTATTGTCATTTACCCGTTCTGAACAAATTTGTGTACCGTCAATTATTTTTTATATCATTTCTATGTTGGAGGATTGAATAGCATCAGATCCAATATCACTTCTTATAATCCTATTTATGCAGCTCCTTTAAGAGCACCAAAATGGTATAAGCGCCCGGTTGGTGCATCTTTTGGATTTGGGGGAAAGCTTGTATCGTTTCACGCAAAGACACCTCCGAAGAGTGCTCCAACCTTTCCATCTGAGGTAGGTGTTTATGGTGATACTGTCTTCTGTTATACCCCTTGCATCGTCAATTCTTATTTGACTATATGTCATGTGCAGGTTTTTTTGCACAGCCTGGTAACGGAACAGAGCTTGGTGAGTCGAACATCTGAATTCGAAGCTGCAATAGAAAATGGAGACAAGACTTCTTTAAGGGGTTTGTGTGAGAAGAAATCTGAAGAGACAGAGTATGCCATCTTTGGGATTGATATGTTCATATTCACCCTTAACAAACTCATCAGACAAATCAGTTTTGCTCTGTTTCAATTCACTGATTTCGCAGATCCGAAGAGGAAAAGGAGACATGGGGCTTGCTGAAAATCATGTTCGAAGAGGAAGGAAGTACAAGGACAAAGTTGATCAGCCATCTCGGCTTCAGTTTGCCTTCTGAGGAAAAGGATCAGGCAGTAAGTGGGCTCTCATCAGATCTGAATGGCATGGGATTAGAGGATACTGTGGCGCATGCACTGGAGCCTGAAGACAGTAACGAGGCAGCTGCATTTGCTATGGACAATGGAGAAGACTTCTTTAATAACTTTCCTGCTAAACCGGATACACCTGTATCTACATCTGCCAAAGATTTTACGCCTCCTGACACACATTTTGCTGCCAAAGAAGAAGAAACTCAAGAAATGCCAGAAGAAGAGGAAGAAAGTTTTGACCCAGTATTTGATGATGCCATTCAGCGTGCTTTGGTTGTTGGAGATTACAAGGAAGCGGTGGATCAGTGTATATCTGCAAATAAGATGGCCGATGCTTTAGTTATTGCTCATGTTGGTAGTACAGCATTGTGGGAGAGTACTCGTGAGAAATATTTGAAGACGAGCAGTGCACCTTATATGAAGGTATATGTATTTTCCTTTCCAACTTGATATGTAGGTTATTGCCATTTAAATTCCTGTTTGTGGTTACAAAATCTCTAACTACTGTGCATGTTAATCTATTTCAGGTTGTTTCTGCGATGGTGAACAATGATCTCTTGAGCCTTATCTATACAAGGTCACATAGGTTCTGGAAAGAAACTCTTGCTCTTCTCTGCACTGTAAGTTTCTCAAACTGAAGAAAAATTACTTAGAAAATAAAGGAAATTTATTAAATATCATTTATAATACATTCCAGTAATCATACGGGAATTGGGATCTGCCTTTTCATGTCTTACTCGACCAATATATTTTCTGTTATCACTTACGCTCTTCTAACAATGTCATGTGATGTGTTATTTTCGTTCACTCATGAACCAAGATAACCAACTCGTCAGTGTGACATGATGTATGCAACTGTTACGCTATTCTGGTCACTAGATATCTGATTTGTAACGAATGCTGCTCTTATATTCATTGGCAAACAGTTTGCAGAAGGAGAACAATGGACCACCCTGTGCGATGCCCTTGCCTCAAAGTTGATGGCTGCTGGTAACACTTTGGCTGCAGTTCTGTGCTACATTTGCGCAGGCAATGTTGACAGAACAGTAGAAATTTGGTCGAGGAGCCTTGCGAATGAGTGTGATGGAAGATCTTATGTTGAGCTTCTTCAAGTGTGTATCACTTTCTATGTTATGCGCATAAATTGGTTGGGCTTCTCTGCTCACATTCTTCTGCCCTTATCTTTTAATAGGATCTTATGGAGAAGACTCTTGTCCTTGCTTTGGCAACTGGCAACAAAAGGTTCAGCGCATCTCTATGTAAACTCTTTGAGAGTTATGCTGAGATATTGGCCAGCCAAGGGCTTCTTACAACGGCAATGAAGTACTTGAAAGTTCTGGATTCTGGTGGCTTGTCACCTGAACTTTCTATATTACGTGATCGTATTTCTCTGTCTGCAGACCCTGGTGCATATCCAGTTGTGTTTTGATAAATTTGTAAGAGAGTTCTGATGATAATACTATCTTACCATTTTATATTGCATCTGCAGAGACCAACACTGCAGCTTCAGGCAACACTCAGCCTCAAAGCACAATGCCATATAATCAGGTTTTTTTTTCCCTTTTCGTTTTGAGTTCTGCCACTGTTCTTAGATTGGAAGTCGCTCTTTAAAATACATTTAGCTTTTAAGATAAACATACTTAGCATTTATTCTGCTGTGGCTTAGGAGCCAACTCAGACGCAACCAAACATTCATGGTAATCCATATGATAATCAGTATCATCAACCATATACCGATTCTTATCATGGAGGATATGTCCCTCCAGCTTTACATCCACCCATGCAGCAATCAACCATGTTTATGCCTCACCAAACTCAGCCAGCTCCGCAGGTTTCTGAAGTTTTGGCTTTATTGTATTTCCTTTTTTTCTTTCTTTCTTAAACCATCATGCATTCATGGCCATCCTTGTCTAGCAGTTCTCAGATGTCTAGATTAGGAAATTGTCCGTTCCTGGTATGTTTTTGTATAAGTTTTCGAGATTGGACAATATCTGGAATATGCATATGGTATTCAAATGCCTAGTCTCTTCTATTGTGTGAATTACTGAGTCGTAATAGCAGATGGAATTTAGGTATCTGGTTCTTTGACTAAAAATAATAATATACGCCTCAAATTTCAGCCTCTAAATACCATGTCCGGAGAAAGGGATAATGTAGACATTTGCTCCGTGAGAAAAGTTTGTGGTGGGGATGGGTAGTTTGTAATATATAGGTTTCTTTGGCCAACTTGTTGACTAAGTTGTGTGTATGTGCAGCCATCTTTTGCTCCAGCTCCTGCAAGCAATGCTCAGCCATCCATGAGAACTACTACTTTTGTTCCTTCAACTCTCCCTGCACTAAAGAATGCAGACCAATATCAACAGCCAACCTTGGGTTCTCATTCATTCACTGTATGTGAACTTTTGACTCCATTGTGTTTATGTTACCCACACTTTTTGTTTAACTAAGCTAACGGCTATGTCATCAGGGGCCATCTATTAATCCATACTCTGTTCCCCGGGGTCCTGGTCCGTATGCATCTTCTGGGCCTTCACAAGTTGGGCAATATCCTAACCCCAAGATGCCCCAAGTCGTTGCTCCAGGAGCTGGATCGATAGGGTTTATGCCCATGGCAACTCCAGGAATTGCTCCAAGATCTGTTATAGGTTCTGTGCAACCAGCAAGTCCTCCAACACAGCAGGCACCTGCGCAGGCAGCCCCTACGCCTACAACTCCGCCACCAACTGTTCAGACTGCAGATACTTCTAATGTTCCTGGTAATGTACAACGTGACATTAGCACCGTTAAGTTTGTTTTGATTCTTACTGAAGCCAAATGATCACCTGTTGTAAACCTGTGATCCAGCCCACCAGAAACCTGTGATATCAACGTTGACAAGGCTTTATAACGAGACATCGGAAGCACTGGGAGGGGCACGTACAAATCCTGCTAAGAAGCGGGAGATAGAAGACAACTCAAGAAAATTAGGTGCTCTTTTTGTGAAACTCAATAGCGGGGACATCTCCAAGAATGCTGCTGACAAACTTGCACAGCTCTGTAAAGCTCTGGACAACCATGAGTTCAGCGCAGCCCTTCAAATACAGGTAAAAGCTAGTGAATTGATTATCTGGTTCTCTACTATTTGGTGTTTAACAGAGAGGTGATTTTTTTTTTCTTAAAAAAACTCAAACAGGTGCTTCTGACGACGAGCGAATGGGACGAATGCAACTTCTGGCTGGCAACGTTAAAGCGAATGATCAAGGCGAGGCAAAATGTGCGGTGATTATTCTTACTAGGGGTTCATCGAAATATAAATCCAAAGGAGGGACGTGTGTATCAGACTGCTTTTGCTTTCTTAATTTTGTTCTTATGACGCTGTTGCTGCTCTAATCTTTTTCATTTATGAACTCTCTCATCTGCATCAGTTACCCTTTTGATTTTAGAGAAGATAGATCAGATTGCTTGACATTCTCATGTTTTTGGATGTTACCTTACCGGACAAGTTTGTTCGTCTCTCTTTCTACGAATTTTGTTAGATTCACTCTCTTCTTCTTTTTTTGTTCTTTTCTTTAAATCAAGGAACAATATGTTCACTTGTCATAATGGGAATATGAACTATCCACTCATAGAAGACTCACACTCTAAATATACCCGCCAAAATGGTCATATATGGGGCGTATAGTGAGAGAACATAGGCCCGTATGGTGGGGAAATTATGTAGAGCATTATCCTCGGTTTGTTTTCACAAGTATAGTTTTATAGATTTCACAATTTGAGTAGTATATACTGTTAATCTGACTACGAAAAGAAAGCAAGTGAAAGGAGCTTTGAAATTGGATTATGCAAGTGTAAGGAATGTAAGAGATCTAAAAAAGAGAAAAAATTACGTAAAGTCATACGATTTGCGCCCATATACGGGCCTATATTTTCTCACTATATGGGCCTATATTTTCTCACTATATGGGCCTACTGAATAAAACCCAAAGATTAGATAACAAGGCCTGCACATTGATTTGCTAATGTGGGCGTGGAGACTGAGACCTTTGGTTATACTTGGACTTGTGAGGGAGAGACAGAGATAGATATTTTGGATGAAACCCAAGGAATTGATTGGAACCTCGTTGACTGTTGATTGTTTCAAAAAAAGAAAAAGAGAGTGTATTAATGATGGGAAACAAAAGAGAGGCGCAACTGTGGTTCCTGAAAACCAATGAGTCCGTAGTGAATGGTGCATGTGGCGCGTGAGAATCACACCCGGATCTGAGCGTGAGGTAATAGATAGAGCGAGTGTAAATGCCAAGGTGTCAGAGAGTTGAAAGCAAGAGAACGTGCAATCAGCTTATTACGTTTCTTTAGATTTGGGTCCCTTTTGTCCTCTAGATTTTGAAATAATGCCATTTCGTACAAAAATATGTGACGGTAAATACAGCAATGCTGACGGAATAACTTTCGAGCAACCCGATCCATATTCACGTCATATATGTAATGATTTCAAACATTCATCATTTGCAACTTCATATTTCGCTAGTTAATTATGTATTTTGATAAAACAAAAACTTTATAATTAATTATTTTTATAATCGTAGAGTATGATCATCACGAAAACTTTATTGAAATCAGACTCTTATTGGACCCATATGCCTGTATCTTTGCAAATATTAAAAAAAAAATGAAAGAGGAGCATTTTTTTAGCACAGAAAAAAAAAGCTTGTAGCCTAATTTAAAAATGTATGCCTTGGAATATTATGAAACGATTCAAATCAAATAAGAAGTCTACAAAAACTGTATTTCCAAGTGTTAATAAATAAAAGTTTTAAAGTTAGAAACACATTCTGTTGAATGTTCACACAAACAACACTCTATGGTTATAAGTAAAGAGATATAGTAAGATTTTTTGGGTATAAATAAATAATGATGAGAGACGAGAGTATTGTGTGTGTATTAAATATTAATTGCAAAACTCCAAAGTTTGACGCTTTGACCATTCACTTGGGAGTTGGAGCCCAGAAGACAGTCACTCGGAGGAGCCAAAAAGTTACAACTTTTAGCGAGGAGTAAGAAAAAAGAAGCTTAGGTATGGTGTGGAGTTGAGGGGAGTGATACTGGTTAGGTAGTTGAGAAACAGAGCTTTTCTAACATTGCTAAAGTCCAAGACAAGAGACCAAACATCCTTCGTACACAACACAAGACAACAAAAGCGGTATTTCTTTTCCTACCCAAGATAAGAGAGAGAGAGACAGAGAATCGTGCAAAGAGTGTGTTTCCATGGATGTGTACGAAGCAACTAGGATCGTGCTCTCTAGAATCCAGAGCTTAGACCCAACAAATGCTTCCAAGATCATGGGTCTTCTCCTCCTTCAGGATCACGGGGAGAAGGAGATGATAAGGTTAGCTTTCGGACCTCAGAATCTACTTCATTCTGTCATAGCTAAGGCCAAGACGGAGCTTGGTCTCATGGCCTCCACTCTGCCTTTCGAGCTCGAAGACCGCCTTTCTTTCTTGGACCGGAGAAGCGTTTCCGACGATTTGGAGTCCGATTTAGGGTTCGGATGGGGACACTGCTCTTACATGTGTAACTGCAAATTCGTCCACGGCGGAGTTGGTGGGAGCAGAATCGAGTGTATCGAGCTGCTTAGGTCCAAGTCTGTTCCGCCCAGACTTGCCCATCAGTTCACCAGCGGCTCTCCTTTTCAATTCTCCCCAAAAGGTGTCAACTTGCTGCAGGGTGAACCCCAAAGGTTGGAGCTTTTTATCATTCACTCTTTTGTTTTTTCTTCTTTTTTTCTATAAAGATTTGAAACTTAAGTGGGTGGGGAAAAATGTGTAGCAGAGCTGCTACGTTGATGATGGGCGATGACTTGCAGAACTTGGGAAGATGGAGAGCAGAGAGGAGCGACCTCTCGGCGATGGCGTCCAGACAGATCTATCTGACTTTCCCGGCGGACAGTATCTTCAGGGAAGAAGATGTCTCCAACTACTGCAGGTAAAATCTTGTTTGGATTCCATTTTCTTCTTGTTAGATTTATCTACTAAAAGAAATGGTGGTGTAGTACCTATGGACCAGTTCAAGACGTGAGGATACCGTACCAGCAGAAGAGGATGTTTGGGTTCGTGACCTTTGTGTACCCAGAGACGGTGAAGAGCATCCTGGCCAAAGGGAACCCTCACTTTGTGTGTGATTCCAGGGTTCTTGTTAAGCCTTACAAGGAGAAAGGCAAAGTCCCTGACAAGTATAGGTACTTTGGCTCTACCCTGAGGTGCTGCTTCTCTGATTCATCTTGTTTTTAATTTCCTCGTTTGTGCAGGTCTAAGCCTTCTCCGGATGCATCCCCGACCGGCCTTGATTCTAGGGATCTCCAGCTTGGTAAAGCTCTCTGTCTTTCATTTCCACCCAAGAGTTGGGGTTGATATCGATTTGCTTCGTGTGTAGGTGGAAGGGCCCAAGATCTGTTGTGGAAAAGGAGGTTCGAAGAACGAGCTCTGGAGTTTCAGAGCACAAGGCTGATGAATCTGCAGCTTGTTGATGTCAAGAAGCATTTTCAGCTCAGTTTCGACCAAACACGACTAGGTTCTGTTTTGCTCTGATTAAGTAATTCTTCTTGTCTGAAACGTGTGTGTAATAACCTGATCGCTCTCTCCTGCAGACAAGTCTCTGAGCCCTCTGCTGGCAATTTCAGTTGACAAGGGCAGTGGCAGAGAAGGCTCTGATGAGGATAGAATCAAACTTCCAGAGAGGTATTATTCTACACAAGTTCCAAGTAAGTTATATAATGGTTTAGCGAGCTTGAAGATGATCTGAGTATATTTTTTGTTACCCGTTGCTCAGCTTGGAGGATAGACTGCCAGACAGCCCATTTGCATCACCCACACACCATTATCACACTGCAGCTGCAGATATCAACACGTTGTCGCCATCTTGTGATCAGGATGAGTCGAAAACTACATTCAAGTCCTTCAACTGCCAAATGCCGAGCTTATCAGTGATGGTGATGTTACCGGTCAGCAGCGGACCAGCGTGTCGCGTTGGGATCTGAACCCTTTCGAAAGAACTAACCAGCGGTTGGTAGTCTAATGAGAGAGAATAAAATGTAGAAGAGAATGCATATGTGAAATGTGGTTTGCCATGTCTTTGCAGGAAAAGAAGGAAAAAGTGAAGAGCAATTATGGAGACATGGATGTAAGATGGAAGGGTTGTTTTAGCATTAAAAGAGTTAGTAAATGATTAGTCCACAGGTGACCTTATATATATATATATAGATATATAAATAGGACAAGAAAGAAAGAGTGTGGAATCTCTAGAGATTCACCAGAAAAAAAAAGGTAGGTTTGTCTTTTGCCATTCAATCAGATATGTTGATGCTAAGTTATGTTGTAATCACTTTGAGGGAACATATCAATGTACCCTTAAAGCTTATAGTTAATTAATGGCTGCGTTTCTGTTACAAATTGGAGAAAATTTTAAAACAAAAAGTATGAAAACAAGAAAAGTTGACTGACGGCTTCGAATCTTTCCTTTTTAATATGGACCACAAAAATAATAGACATGTAGTCTATTGGGCCTGAAAGTTAAGAGTACATAATAATAATAAGCCCATATCAATATCAAAGGGGGGAATGGGAATAGTGCGTCATCTTCATCTCCCATGTTCTCTTCTCTCTTTTTGTGTATTCATATCGGAACGAGTATGTACAATATTATGTCTATACTTGAGCTTAGATTCTGATCCAATCCAAGTGGGAGGGGTTATGAGACAGGCTTTTCAAAAATATTGTGGCCAGGCGCAAGCATTGCCAATGGATCATATCTGGATTTTCTGCGCACAAAATCATCCCACTTGGGGTCAAAATGTGATCTCCACTCGTCTCTTGTATTGTAATGTGGAAGGTATTGCTTCAATCCTAGACCTGCTGCTTCACTGAATTCAATTATTCTTCTGTTCCGCTTTAAGATTTGTTCAATTCCGTCCTTGTCTGCCGATGTCAGTATTGCCACCAAGTAGAATATCTCTTCCTCCGGTGTTACTGCTGAACTTCGATTGTCCCACCTAATAGTTTACCCCCCCCCCCCCCCCAAGAGATTATTAGGTTAACAAACAAACATTCTCTCTGCTCTGCAATAGTGTTTACTTACTTTGATTTGTTCACTGGGTACAGGATCACTGGCCCGTTGCTTGTATCGCTTAGGATCTTTCCGAATACATCTTTAGCGAATTCATTTACCTTGCTTCTTGGCACTAGCAGATTCAGCCATGGATGTGGCACTTCCCATTGCCCTTTCGCTCGAAGTTTTATCTCAGACACATGTACCCTGTCCAAGAACTCTTCATACGTAACCCCCGTTGTAAACAGTGTCGACGACATGTAGCTTAGTTCAGATAATGATTCTTTCACTTCCTGCTCCATCATGTTCAAATGAAGGCAAGTTGTCAGTTCCAGTCTCACTTCCAGACAATACAGAGTCCTTCCATCAGATTTGAATTGGGTCGCTTCTAAAGGGTCTTCTGGGGTGAACGATAACCTCCAGCTGTTCAGGAGGCCTGTCCGGTTTATTATCACAAACCCTTCTATGTAATCAAATTTGTTATCTCCCGATATTAGACGCTCTTGGTCCCTTGCAAAAGCAGAAAAATCCTGGTACAACACTCTCATCCATTTTACCTGTTCATTAGTACACAGGTGTATCAGTTTTCCTTATCTGTACAGTTTTTAAAGGACTATGTTTCTCGTTTACCATGCTTGGTGCTGCTTCCAACGCTATTCTTGCCCGTGTTATTATGCCAAATTGACCTAACCCACCAAGAACACCATGAAATAAGTCGCTGTTCTGCCTTTCTGAACAGTTTAGAATTTCGCCTTTTCCTGCAGTTGGTAGGCATCACATTAGTGAGTATACATTTACATTCTCTTTTCCACAATCTACAGGGGATTTGGGTCTAATACCAGTCACCATGTAGTCTATCACAGAAGGTTAACATACTGCAATTGTTTTTATGTACTTTTGAACTAACCTGTGACAATCTCCAGTTGATGAACATTGCTGATTTGTGGTCCATGTCGGAATGTCTGGCCGCTGATTCCAGCATTGGACAGAGTACCACCTACAGTTAAATGTAGGTAATCCGTCCATGATTTTGGTGCAAGCCCGTACTTGAGGGTCTCATGCAAAATGTTTATCCACAGCTCACCACCAGACACATCAACGTATGGAGCAAGAGCTTCCACATTGTGGACCTGCAGCTTCTGGGGATGTAGTGATTCCATGTGGATAACAATTCCATGTCTTGTTTGTGCTTGGCCTTGGAGTGAATGTCCACGACCTCTAGCTGCCACTGTAAGCTGTGAATGATGGCCCATCATATAGATGTGTCGTATCGCTGAGGCGATGTCGCTTACTGATTTGGGATGTAAGACCGCCAAAGGAAGCAACTGGTATCGATTTCCAAAGTCTTTGGAGGCGTGATAGACATTTTCAAACTCTAAGTGGCCTACTAGGGGAAGCGCCTTCAAAGAAGAAATGCTGCTAGAGAAGCAGCAAGCTAACTTGAAGGCTATGCAGCTGAGAAGTAAGATGGTGAAACTTCTTTCTATAAGCATGGTCCTTTTCCTGAGGAGGCATGCATGTAGATAGCTCATATGGCCTCTTGATTTCTGAAAGACAAGAGTATTGAATTGAAAGATGGAAAAAGGGTTCATCTTATAAAAGGTAATGTGATTCTGAATGGCCGAGGCAACTAATCTTTTTGGTTGTGAGAATCCGAATGGGGACTGACTGTCTACAAAGGGCTATAAATAGCTTTAGAATTTCACTTTCTAGTTGAGGCCTTTATCTTTCTTTGTTGGCAGAGAGAAGCCATGAAGCAGGAGCCTAGTTGAAGGAAAAAGTCACAAGAAAGAAAGATCTCACGAATCTTTTATCTTTTCATAACAGTTACACCCACAATCTTGGCTTTTTCGAAGAAAAGGCAGACACGATCATACCATAACACTTTTACTTTGAAACTTACCATTTGAAGGATTCCCTTATTTATCCTCTTATCCCACATATTTATCCCTTTCCAGTCGTAGGTATGGTATTGCTTTTTAGGCTGAGATCTATTATCTGTGATTGTATTCCACTCTTTTTCAGAATTTTGACTCAGATAAAACGCAAAAGGATTGGTTCCTGATTCATCTGTGAGAAAAAGAATGGTGATCACTGAACTGAGGGGTCAGCAGACGTGGAACGGAAAAACTCCTTGTGCTCTCTGTGGGAAATTAGGAGGGAATTTCAGTCGTGATGGGACCCAACAACACAATCCTTGTAACGCAAAAACTGAATGAGGCTGTGACAGCGCAAAGCAAAGCAACCAATGAGTAAGTTTTCCTGTTACTGATTTAAGGCCTCCCATTGCAGCTAGCTGAGAGAATTAAATGAATCATCTCTTCTTTTCGTAAATTCTTGTGATCAGACATGATTATGAGATTAGCTTTAAATTATGTTTTAGTTTACTTTTGCTAAACACCCGGCAGGTGGATAACATAGAGGGCTCACTGCATCTTCAGACAGAATCAATCTAAGAGGGTCCACATAATTATCTCTTTTCTTTTTGGGTTAATTTTTCCAATTTTAATCTATTATTATTATCATCTCTTTGGTACATAGTTACTTTCAGTTTCCTCAAGATTAGGATCATCTTTGGAAAGAGTCAATGGAGGTAGGGCGTCATTTTAATAGTAACCAGAGAGGTATAACCTTATGGAGGATGGAAGGATTAAAAAAGAGAAGAGAGGTAGACTGATGAAAAAAGGTGGCCCAGTGAAGATTTCGCACCCATTAGAAATCTCGGGTGTAGGTGTAGGGTCAGAGAGAGATGATGGGTTCCAGAGTTTGACCAGTCCAGTATTGAACAGAGTGAAGAAAGAAGTTGGGCTCTTTCAACTCATTTGGTGCGGTGGTGGGCATTGCAGAATGAGGTGTGAACTGAAAACAGAGTTGGTGGAAATGGTTGATCTCTAGAAGGAGAAGCGACCAGAGAGCACTAGCGAGAGAGTCGTGGGGCATAGCTTGTCCCAAGCAATCTTGGTCCCAGCGAATATATATAATATGCCTTTGTACATTTGTCAGCCAAAGGGTCGAAGGGACGGCTGTGGTGGTGTGGGAAGTGGACTGGTCCACGACTGTGACCTCTCTGCTGACTTGTCAGCTTAAACTCTAATTGGTCCATTCTTTCACCTTCACGTGGCTTTGTTTCCATTAACATTTCTTTACCCAAAAATAATTAAAAGTATATATCTCTCTCTCACGAGTTCTACCGTTTAGAAGATATTATACATGATTCTGTTTTTTTTTCAAAGAAAAGGGACGTGGTAGGATTCGTGTCTTGGCACCTTTGCATATTTTTGGTAGTCTTAGAAAAATTACAAATCACGAGTTTTATGAGGGTCGGTCATTTCCACTCAGAAAAGTCAATGGCTCACGAGTTTCGTGATAAGCTTTTTGGGTCTGAATGGGCCACAACTGAAGTAGATGAATTTGGGGTGGTATATGAAATAGCCCACTTAAAGCCCATAACACTGGCAAAGTCTAGTCCGAACTACCAATGTACCAAAAAGTAGCCCATACATAATGAGTAGCAATTTGATTGAGAATTAAAAACAGGTATGATTAATCAATCAGCAGGGAGCTTTCACACATTTCAATTGATAATACTAAAAAAAAACCATAAAAGAAGGCAGAAATTAAGCCCACCACACCACTCTCCCATGCTTCAGATGCATATCGATTCGTTAAAGACTGAAGAGGCTAGTTTTGTATCAGAAGAGCAGCCTCCTACGCAGCGAGTCAGACCTGTTAAGAGCAGCCAGATGGCGTATGGTTTCACCAATGAGATCTTTAAAAATGAGCCGTTCAATGTCAAGAACCGCATCTGACATCTCCACCTGATATTCTCGCCACCGGTCCTCTGATAGATCTCTTCTGAGGACCCCACACACGTATCCCGCCAGGTCTTCTTCCTCCGTGGACGACCTTTTCTTTCGGATCTTCTGAAACTCGGACCAGATGACTTGCATCTGATTATCAGCCTCTCCCAACATCCTCCATGGCGGCAACCTCCTTCTCCGCCCCACTATCTCTTGCACTGCGTCGAAGATGAGCCGCCTCTCCTGTCTGGAGGCGCATCTTCCTTTGAGGTATTGCTGCTTTTCTAGCAACGAGAAGATGTCGGACTCTTGTGGTAGGCAATCGGAGGCTCGGAGGATATCGGAGATGTATACATATTCAGAGTCCGAAGACGATGATATGGAGCCACCCCACGATTCGTCTTCCGATTCTGTCAAAGAGCTCAGCACAATCAGACTTTTGACTTGGAAAGAAAGAAAGAGCATGATTGTACCTGCGAAGTCAAGGCTGCGTTTCATGACGGGGGACGGGGAAGAGTCTTCGTGGTAAAGTGAGGCGTCAAGAACAGAGACGGGACTCGGTTGTGATTCTCCGGCCTCAACCGCCGCCATCTCAGCTATGCTGTTGAGCAGCTTGTCGCATCTCTCCAACAAAGTTTTGCCATCTCTGTTGTAATCATCCACTTTCCACATCTGCACAATTCATCCGTAATCAGGCTGATAATCTGCTTCTTGTATATATAGTGAGAACGAGGTTGGTTACCTCTTCCTCGACTGAGCATTCGTCTTCAATCCCGGTGCGGACAGGTTCAGGTCTCCGTCTCCTCTGCTCCCTGAGCGTTGGTCTCCTATTTTCACTTGTCCTGACTTTGGTGCCTCGATCCCGCCTGGACGGTGAGACTCCAGCTCCAGATCTGATGCAAGAGGGAGATTGATGGTAGTTTTCGAACACGAGGTTCCTATTGCCGATTCGGCTCTGCTGTTTGTTTGAAGAATGCAAAAGTCCTTTCAGCCTAAGCGCTTCCAGAAGTTGCTTCAGGGTTTCCAGATCAGTCGGGGGAGCCTCCAACGCCCGACACTGCCTCGACTCCGGGAAGAAATCTCTGGAATCGAAGAAACTCTTTCGCTGTACTACTACTAAGGGTGGCGCTCTCGCTGGCTGGGCTCTGTCACTCCTGACCGCCGGATCTTCTTCAGCTCCAGCGCTACACTTTTCATCTCTCAACGGACTGCACAAGTTGAAGCTGTCCACAAATCTGTACTCTCTGCTCACCCTTGACTCGGATGCAGATCTCTGCAGAGGCTGCTGAGGATCTGCCCTGGGCAATGCCTCCAATCCCATGAGCCGTGCGATCACGCTGGGTGAGCCACGCTCCGCCTCCGCCCGGATCTGTCTCGGTTTTAGGCTTCCCTTAGCATCCACGACGGCTCTGCTATCGAGGGAGAGCCTCGGAGCTTCTTTAGAGAACCTCCACGGTGACCTAGATCCTTGTTTGAATTCTATGACTGGAAGAGTGAGCGGCAATCTCGTCAGATTCTCATCCGGCGCCGGAGACCGGAGCTCTGGGGTAGAATAGACACTCTGCTGTTTCAGGTTACCCGAATCCTTTGATATGAGTTGGGAACTCCTCTCCGATTCAGTACTCTGGAGAAGATAGATGTTGTTGTAAACTGTGCTACTAGCAAAGAAGAAGAAGAAGAGTGGGGAGAACTTACCGGAGACGAAGAGAGGCGCTTGGGAGAGAGAAGATGAGGACGATCGAAGATGTTGAAGAAGCCGGCCATGCAACCGCCGAGATGCTTCTCCAGATCTTCTTGCTTTTTCAAACTCTTGTTCTCCATTTTTACATTCTTCTTCCGGCGATTCCTGTTGCTTCCTTACTTAGGCACTTACCTTCCCGCTTTTCGGCTGCTTTAAAGGACGACGCAACCACATATTACTCTCTTACCCCTCTCATCTCCTCCTATTTCTATTTTTATCCTCATCTAACGTGCTTTGCTATTATTTTTACTTTAGTTATACTGACAATTCTGCATTCAATTTCTTCTCTCTCTCTCTTTTTTTGTTTATTTTTCCTAGTTCGATCTATCGGTTAAGCAATTTTGGGTTTTTTAGTTCGATAAATTAGTAAAAAGAACCGTTTCGCGATGTAATATTTTTACTTAACCTCTACTTTTTCCACTCAAAATGATAAAACACCATTTACTAGTTTTCGTTTTATTATATCGGAGGGGAAAAAATGCCAGGTGGAAAATAAGGAACGGAAGATGAGGAGAGAAGGAATGCGGACCCACTGTTGACCGACATCAACGTGGCAATTTCAAAAATGACACCTGGAATGCATAAGTATGACCGTTACTCCATTCCCAAGGTAAAGAAAATTGGGCGACTGATGCGGTTGCGGTTTGGGCCAATACCAAACCTGTTTTTTTTTTTTTTTTGCGTTCAGATGTAGTTATTGCGTTTGCATTGTTTATTTAATTAATTTCACTGGTAATCGTGAACGTGAAGAGACATGGTTTTATGAGTTTCATAAAACGGCCCACTTACTCGAGATTTACAAGTTGAGAGACAACGGCTAACTTACTAATCCTAGTAATTTAATTTAATTACCCCAACCAACGAATACTGTATAGTCTTAAGAAAAAACAGAAAACTGAATATGGAAGAAAAAGAAAAAGAAAAAAGAAATAAAAAGAGGCGGGAAGAGAAAGGGTTTGGCGTTATGTGAGCATGTGAGTGAGGCTATAATGCATGTTTCAATGTTTGGTTTCATCACTAGGTAAGTGTTGAAACTCTACAAACAATATTTATTTACTGTGCTTTGACCAGAAATGCAGGGTTTTTTTTGTTGTTGTAGGCCAGAGATGAGATACAGATTTGTAATGTAATGTGCTTCTTCCGGCTGCTCAAATGTTTTCCATTGGACCAATATGTGTTGGTATTTCTCCTTGTAAGCTAGATGAAAAACAAATAATATCACAAAATTTTTATCATTTTTGGGGTTTAGAGGAACTCTAATGAAGTCATCAACTTTGATTTTGACCAGTAAGAGTAGATGACATATATTCAAAGGTTGTCAGGAAAGCCAGATTTGAGTATGAGTATTTGTTTATTCGAAATAGGGGGAGGAGGCAAAGTTGAGGTATATTTAGGAATGCAATAAACTATATTTAGCTATCGAATAAACAATGTACATATATGAGTACTGTCTCAATTAAAAAAACTAACATAGTCGTTTTGCAATATTTTGTGGCAATGGAACCCAAGAGAAAAAGCCCAAAGGGATTTCTATCTTTAACAGAGTAAAATTATATGTAAAGATAAGGAAAGAAGTAATAAAAAAAGGAAAGGAGGGCATGTGTCTGGGTTCCATTATCATTTATAATAAATGGGTGTGACAGCATTTTTGAACCTTGAAACTAGTGAGTAAAATCATGGGGTGAATGTGGACAAAAGTTAAAAGGGGTAGACACACACTTAACGGTCTTCGAGATCTACCCACTTCAGATAGGCCAATATCTCATTCAGATTCCTTTCAACAAGATTTAGTAATATAAAAGGAGATGATGAGAAGTTGAAACTCCATTGCTCGCATGTCAGTGTCGGATCTTATACATACATATATATATATATATATATATATACTGTTACGTAGGTGCAACAAAACCATTCTATGCAATACAATGCTCATCAATCTGTACGCTTTTTCTCTGGGGCATGTTGGACCTGCTACATCCACATTTTTAACATTTTGGGTCCCATGTGAAGATATCTTAACAGGAAACTACCATGTAACATTACTCTCTTATATCAAAGTATCAAGCATCTGCAGCCTTCTCCTCCATTAGGTCCTTCAAACCACCGGTCCCATCCTAAGTCCAAAGGTCCATTGGTTCTGCCAGCCCCACAACATCCATCAGTTATTGAGTCTAAATCAAGACTTAAAAGAGCTTTAAGGTTTCAAAGCACTCACAGAGGCAACAGAGGGTCGGGTCTTTTCTCGATGACACAGAGTAGCCTGAGAACCAAGACAAAATACAATTTTATCGCCAATCAACGCACAAGTTTCAGTCAAAAGAACTTTTTCCAGAATGTTTATATACCTAAAACTGATACAAGATACGAAGTTGGAAGAAAAAAAAAGGCTGAGTTTCCCTTACTTACTCCTCACACACGGTGGATACAATATCAGCCCGCTCGAGCTCTTCCAACTCTTGCTGGATAGAGTACATGAAATAAAGAATAAAACTACTTTAATAACTGTTGCAGCAGTAGCAATGAGGTGAGCCAAAAATCTTATCTAAGGCAAGAAAAGATGGGCAGTATGGGTAAAAAAGAGAGCAAACACATTATCTGTACACCTGAGAAGCTTGGGAGAGTCTTAACTTAAATAATCAAGAGGCCTGGATTGAACTGTAGATCATATCAATGGGGATAGTAATACATCTAAAAAGGGGCTGGACTAGCATCATAAGTATTCTCTATACGACTAAGGTGTATGAATAAGCTCAATAGAGACCACTTGTCTGGTGGGTTACAAAGAATACCAAAAAAAGCCAGCAAGTTTCATACACAGATTTTGGGGATCCTAACTAATAGAAGAATAAATCAGAGTATAAGTAACAGCTTATATCTAATTTTGAACCACAAAGTAGGTATTATCATGCTCTGATTGGAACAGATCTACCATCTCCATCAATGAATGAAATCAAGAGCTAGTTTTAGACTCGAAACAATCTCTCCAGTTGCAACACGCAACAAATACCGGTTAACTCTCAATTGATCTACACATTAATAATCGTAATCAACGGAAAAAGAGTGGCGTCTCCCAACTCGTTACCTCCAAGAATGTGACTTCCTGTTCAACGCGAGCAAGCTCTGCAAGGATCCTGTGCTTCCCCCGTGCGTCACGGCTGAGAGAAAGAGCCTCCTCCAAAACTGCCGTTTCCTCCATCTACTATGCTGTGGAATGTCGATAATCACCGGTTTCGCATCCTCCTGCTCGCAGATCTGACACCGTCAGAAAAAATGTTTGAATTGTCGTCCTACAGTAAGTCTCTTTCTCTGACTCTCAATCGACTTTTCCCTTCCATTTTGCAGAAAATGGGAACCCTCTTTTCTCCAAAAGTCACCTCGCTTTTTACAGGTTCAAACCAAAGAAGCCCAATTATATTACATATGGGCCCATGGGCCTTAAAACAAATGATTTAATCTCAAAACACTTTATGTGGTTGAAGACACATCACTCACTTGTTTAATTGGTGGTCATAGATCAGCTTTCTTCCTCTTCTTCTTCTCTTCCTCGATGGCTTCTTCGATGCTCAACGGAGTCATTACCTATTACCTACCCCAAGGATTAGGGTTCCCCGGTTCCAATCTATACGGCAGATCGATTCCTCGGCCGAGCTTACTCGCCGTGACCCGAACTAGCATACCCAGACTCTCGGTGGCAACCAGATGCAGCGTGTCGGCGTCCCGGCCATCGGCGCAACCAAGGTTCGTACAGCACAAAAAGGAGGCTTACTGGTTCTACAGGTTCTTATCCATCGTATACGACCACATCATAAATCCCGGGCATTGGACGGAGGATATGAGGGACGACGCTCTGGAGCCGGCGGATCTCAGCCATCCCGACATGAGCTTGGCGATGTCGGCGGCGGTACTGGTTTCACAACTTTGGGCATCGTCAAAACTGTGAAAGCTAAAAATGTGACGATTCTGGACCAATCGCCACATCAGCTGGCCAAGGCAAAGCAGAAGGGCCGTTGAAGGAATGCAAGATCGTGGAAGGAGATGCTGAGGATCTTCCTTTTCCCGCTGATTATGCAGACAGATACGTCTCTGCGGGAAGGTATTGTTTATTAACATTTTCTTCTATTTTTTGCTAAATACGGCTCTGCTGGTGGTTTGATTGTGACTTTATTCGTATGACAGCATTGAGTACTGGCCGGACCCGCAGAGGGGAATAAGGGAAGCGTACAGAGTTCTCAAGATCGGTGGAAAAGCGTGTCTCATTGGCCCTGTCTACCCAACCTTCTGGCTCTCTCGCTTCTTTGCTGATGTCTGGATGCTCTTCCCCAAGGAGGAAGAGTACATTGAGTGGTTCAAGAAGCTGGTTTCAATGACGCTCAGCTTAAGAGGATTGGCCAAGTGGTACCGTGGTGTTCGCAGGCACGGCCTTATCATGGGATGTTCTGTCACTGGTATCAAGCCTGCCTCCGGTGACTCTCCTCTCCAGGTTTTTATATCTCTGCTTCACCTTTTCGTCTCTCTTTCATTCTACTGCTAATTTCTCTTTCAATTGCAATTTGCAGCTTGGCCCAAAGGAAGAGGAGGTAGAAAAGCCTGTAAACAACCCCTTCGCCTTCTTGGGACGCTTCCTCCTGGGAACCTTAGGAGCTGCCTGGTTTGTGTTAGTTTCGATCTACGTGTGGCTCAAGGATCAGATCGTTCCCAAAGACCAACCCATCTGATGTACTAGAACATGAACAATGTATCATTGTAAACCCTCCTATACTGAAGAAAGATCTGAGTCCTATCTATTGAATAAGCTCCTTTCTTTTACCTATATTACTTGATTCCATGTTGAGGCTTTTATGCTACTGTTTCGGTAAACATCGTTTCCCAAACTCAATTCTGCCAACACATTTAGTCTCAACTTAATAAAATGTTCCACAATCTGCAAAAAAAACCAAGGTAGAGTATGATATCCGACCAATATAATATCATTACCGATTGCTTGCACTAAAACATGCAAATTACAACAAAAACTCCGCAAGTCACCAGTAGCATGCAAAACGATGGATGGGTATCATCAATCTGCATAGCTAACCAGACCTCTCTGTCCGGATAGAGAGGTTGAGGGAGAACGGCTGAGTGATTCTGCAGGAGAGGTAGGTCCTTCTCTGATGGGGGATCTCTGTGGCCCGATATGCGATCTAAGGTCTTGGCTAAGTGGCTGCTTCTTTCTAAGGCTCCGGCTAGGGCCACGATGCCTTGGACTCTGGCTTCTTCTTCCGTCTCTGAAACGTCTACGGTACCTATCTGGACTCCGAGAAGTGCTTCTTCTCCTCCGGTTGTACCTATGCAAGACAACACTCACTTTCAGCCGGAGCCTTAGAAAGAAGCAGCCACTTAGCCAAGACCTTAGATCGCGTATCGGGCCACAGAGATCCCCCATCAGAGAAGGACCTCCAACATTGTCTTAAAGTTATTCGTATCAACTTTCAGCCTTGAATCAGAATAATTTGTTTACCCAAAGCAATATCACAAAAAAGGTTGTTCTAGGATATAAAGAACATAGTGCAAATGGCTCTAGGTGTTGGTCTACAAGCTATATATCGTTCCAAACCAAAGCCAGAATCTATATAAAGAGATAAGAGCGAGAACCTTGAAGGGCTACTTCTAGATAGGCTTCTAAAGCGTCCCCTCGGAGAGGGCTCAGAGTAACTCCTGTTGCTCGGATACCCCAAAAATTCAAACAAAACGAGGGCTTTAGTACTATGTGCATGCTGTCTTCCTTTGTTGCATGTATGTAAAGAACTATAGATTAAGCTACCTATCCCTGTTCCTGTCCTGAAAACTTCTTCTGTCAGGCCAATGCCGAGGAGGTGAATGCTCAGGAGAAGGCGTACGGTACTTCCGAGCAAAGGAATAACGTTCTGTGAAGCCACGCCCATTTCGGATGCGCTTAGGCACACCGCTTGGAGATGGGCTTCTGGAAGATTTCACCACAGTTTTCTCTGTTGGCTTCTCGCGAGGACTTCTGCTTCCATTTCCAAGATCTCTCACAGGGCTCCTACTAGGACTTTTGCTCCTGCTGTTTTGGTTTCTCCTAGGAATTGGGCTCCTACTCCTGTGTAGCAATAGAAAATGGCAAAGGCTGTCAGGGACCACAAATCAGAACACCAAAATGTAGAAGCAGAGTTGAATTGAAATACATAAGAGTCAGCCAAGTCGGCCCGTTGATCAGCGTTATCAGCTTTGTTGGCCTTTCCATTACCTACATGTTCCTTATTCTTCAGGAAAGAGTTTGGTTCCTCTCTCAGAAAACTCTTCTCTGTGGGACTAGAATCAGCAGCATTTCCTACCGGCACAGCTGTCGAAAGTTTTCCACCATCTGTTCCAAGCAAGGATTAAGATTCTCATATATGCAGGAGGTAACGCAATTGCACTTCAGCATAGAGGCAAAAGGATAGGTTGAAAGAACCAAGATCCTTAACAATCACACTTACTTTAGCTTTGATTGACTTTCTGGCTATATCATCATCAGAACTGCTACTCTCGGTGTCACTTAAACTATCCGTGTTTCTGTAAGGAACCACTAATAAAATCAAGCAAAATAACTGGCAAGGAACAAAACTAAATTACAATGAATAATTAAGTCAGACCTGCGCCGAGCTTTCCTTTTCCCGTTTCTTCCTTTAATCTTTCTTTCCCCGCGTGTCGGCCTTTGTGTCTCTTTGTTGACCTCCTCTTCCTACGCTTCCCATCACTGGAAGAACTAGACTCAAAGGAGACCAAATCTGAATCAGAGTCAGAACTTGAGCTATATGAATCCGACGAAGAGTATCTTCTTTATTCGCGATCACCAGAGGAAAGGCCCTTGATTGATTTTTTCGATTTCCCTGGAAATCATTAATGTTCCCGCATCATAAATCTAGAAACTTCATAATTCATAAATTAATATTATTACCTTTTTCAGCAGCGTCCTGAGCCTTTATCTGGGATGTTATTATTTTTACAGGTTTGGTAGGTTTCCCGTCACCCGTCCCCACAAGTTTCATTTTCTTGATTAACTTCCATTCCCTTGACGACTTTACCAAATACATGTTTCCTACAGTATAATTGAGGAAAATTAGGATCCTTGACAATGGACTAAACATTCCGAGTGCTCCTTACAATGAACTTTAATTCCTCAAAATACAAATATAGGGGCAGAGATTACCCATCGAGATGTGGCTGGCGTTTAAAAAGTATAAAAAAATTGGGAGCCGTTGGTGTTTGGGCCACAATTTGCCATCGAAAGGACTCCAGCTCCATCATGTTCCAGTTTAAATTTCTCATCTGTGGGGATATATTGAGAAATTTGTTCAACTCCAGAAAACTGAAAAGAGAGAAAGAAATTATACCTGAAAACTTCCCACCATAGATGTTCTCTCCACCAGTGCCTGCCAACCAACCAAAGTCCTTACAAATCTGGGATTTATTACACTTATCAGGGTCAAGCGAGCTCCTCATGTCAATTCGTTAAACTTGCATGTTAATTAACTACTACCTAGATCGTCTCTATACGTAGATCATCTCTAAGTCCATGTAGTGCATAATATATAGGACAGTAAGGCCCTGTTCGTTTGACAGCCGCCTGCGGCGACCTGCGACCTGCAATCTACGAGCTGTGACCAAACGCTGTAATTCTTGTTTATTTAATCGCAGCAATAACCGTAAAATCCTGTGTCAAACATATGAACAGAAATTAGCCGTAACCGCAGACACAACGGTACCAAACGCAACAGTAGTAGACACACCGCCAAATTTTTTTATCGGTTAAAAATTTCTAACGCATCGATTTGCGTTTGTGACAGCGTTTAGCCGTAGAAAACTGCGACTGCCAAACAAACACCGTTTGCTGCATGCTGCAGCCGCAAGAATCTGAGACCGCTAAACAAACAGGATCTAAATAGTGCATAATTAGCGGGCAAGTTATATACACCATATGGAATTTAATATGACGGATAATAGGATTGAAGAATACCATTTCCATTCGAAAAATCACTACCCTGCAAGAAATAGAAGCGCTGATGAATAAATAACTCGTTTTCCATCAAATGCTTGCAAAATGATAAAACAAATTCCAAGTCTTTAACCATGTTTCCTAAATCTAAGGCAACAAAGAACATAATAAGGCTGGAAAAGAATGACACGAGTAGAATGCACACATACTTGAGCCATTAATCCTTTAATTACTCGGTGGAAAGATGATCCTTTCAACTGTATAGGCTTCCCAGTGGTCTTTCCAATGCCCGCCTCACCTGCACCAGGCAACATCAAAAGAATGAAATGTGAAGCCATTTATCTTCCAAGTTGACACTCTAAAAACAAAAATAAAAAAATAACTTGTTCTGGAACATATTCAAAACATTCGTTCAGCCATCTGATAGATAACTGAGCAATGGTTTTTCAAAAGCAAGCTTAGCATACCTGCGCAGAGGGCACGGAAGTTTTCCGCTGTCTTGGGGACAACATCCGCAAAAAGAACAACAAAAAAACTTAAGAAGCTTGAGACTGAAGAAAAGAAAAGAAAGTCTGATAAAATACCTCAATGACAATTCGTTCAACGGGATCCCCACCATCCAAGAATACATTAGGATTCTTCTTCTTACTCATTGCTACATATCCGAAAGAAGAGGTTGAAGATAAGCTGGAGTAACATGATAGAACATATGATGCGATGATTTTCAATCATAAAATCATAATTCTTATAAGTAGATGGAAGAAAAGGCCAAGAGTTGCTCGATTCATAAACCAGATCTATTAAACTTTAATAATTATACAAACCGTAAAGTCTCAAAATAAAAGTATTTGGAAAAAATCTACATATATTTTTTTTATCATTTATCGTTGTAACCTTTTTTAGTTAAATTATTTTAGTTTTTATCAAACTATATAAAGCCTTATATTATCAACTTGTATCATAACTGTATTAATTAACAAATCAACAGTTAATTCGAATTTTAAACACAAATTAAATTTTTTTAACTATTTAAAATACTATTTTTTTAATATCGTTTACAATTACAAAACAATAGAATTTCACTAAAAATAAATTGTAATTTTAACATTTTACAAAGAAAAAAGAATTAGAAGGGATGCAGCTATAGTTACTTTAATCTAGTGGTTGCCACGTGTCGAAGTAATTTAAATACCCGATTGGGCCCTTAAGTGAAATAGAAATGGAAGAGTACTCGGCGGCTACGACTACCGTTGTGTTCGACCGTCCGATACCGCTGCTCCGGGGACCTGTACCCACCAGTGGCTCGGAATTAGGTCCTTACGTTCTAGCCTTCCGATCCCTGGATTCGTGGGCAACTGCTTTTAAACGTTGCGAAAACCTAATCAAGGAGCAGTGCGAAGAAGGTGCCAAAATTGGATGCGCCGTCGCGGCGTCCAAGAACTGTAAACCGCCGTGGTGGCGGGGCTCCGGTGATATGAGAGAGCGAGAGAAGTGCGAAGAGCGGGAATTCGAGGGATGTGTGGCAGCTGCGAAGCACAAGTGCGCGGGCTTCGCCAAAGACAAGTGCTCGGTGGCGTTTTTAGACGCGCGAATCGCGGTGGCGAGGGAGCTTGAGGTATTGGTGTGGGTGGCTTCAATGCCGGAGAATAGCAGTTGTCAGGATCATCTCATGGGGCTGGTCTCACTGGTTCAGACCAACAGCTGCTGCAGAGCGAGGGATCTTCTAAACAAAAAAACCATCGCTGGGTAACTCTTAGTTGCAGATGAGCATTGTTATTACTTACGCACTTACTCACAATCGCATAATCAGATTCATAAGATGGTGGTCTATCTATTCTCAAGCTAGCTTGGATATGTTAAGCTTGGTGGTACTCAAATGTGCACTAATTAACCATGTTGAATCTACACCAATTCCTATAAAGACTCTTTGTTTCTTATCCACATAATCAAGTTTGCTACCAAGGTTATTGACTTCTCAGTTATGTTTCGCCATTTGATATTTGAGGAGTTTCTTAGTGCTTAGAGATGTATCGGAAATTCGGAATTTTAACGACCTTTATATACAAATCTTTCTCTCAATATCTTAAGGTTTCCTTGAGTCTGCAGAGCTCTTTCTTTGGTGGTCACGTCTAGATTTAGTGGAGGTCAACTTACTTTGTTTGCTTACAAAGTCCACTGCTTTATGCCTCGCTGTCGTCACATGAATAAAGAAAGGGATGAGGCTCCCATTTCTGGACAGCGAAAATGGAAAGTGCTACGAAGTTTCGTTTCGGTAATGATGGCTTTGTTCTACACGATTCTCACACGCTCTTCTATTAAAATATTCAACTCTTCTTTTTTTCCGTAAATAAATATGAATTTGTGGAAAAGTAAGGAGGAGTGACAAACTCAGTTTTGATTTGTTCACCAACTACAAATTTGAGTGTAAATTCACTTTGATAGCAGACAAGTGGAATTGGAAGATTCAAATGGTCTAATCTTTGCTAAAATGGCCATTTCTTATATTTGTCCTTGCGGACTAAGCATTCAGCAAGTTGGTACACGCACGTTATTGCTCATCATTCTAAAATGACGGCTTTGTTCACATCATGCTGGAATATATTAACACCATACGGCTACTTTAAAATAATTACCAAATCTCCGATTAACTCTTTTTTGGGCACCATGGTTCAAAACTGAAACCAGAGCCAATAGATAAGTCAAACACAGTTACACAATGATATGCTGCCCATGTCCTTTGGTCGCCATACCTTCGTGTTTACAACGTTCCACCGCCAGACTAATAAACTAGGACAAGTTGATCAATACAAGAGATTTAATATTTTTTAAGTAAAAAAAAAAAATAGAAGGCGGCCAGTACGGATTTAAATAGTAGCATGAGACTCATGGTTTTAAAGAGAAATCATTTCCCTTTGCGAGTCTTGAGTGTCTTGGAAGTCACACTACATATAGCCGAGACTCTTTCATTCCCCTAAAATCTCTCTTTTTTTAGAAACACAAAGCATGAGAGACCTCAAGGAGTATGATTACAATGCTCTGTTGCTCAACCTTACCACCTCCAGCCTCAACAAGGCCCAAAGGCGTTGGCGTTTTGCCTATGCTGCCATCTACTCTATGAGGGCTATGCTCTCTCTCGTTAAGGAGATAGTCCCTGGAAGGATTGATCCCAAAGCCTCCCCCTCTCTCTCCTACACAGCCCTCGAGTCCGGTGATGGAGCAAAGATCAACTCTATGCCTCTCTCTTACGTTCCTGACATCGATCAGGAACGACTTGTCGAGATCATGAAGGGTAAGGACTTAACGGGCATCCGAGCACTGGGTGGCGTAGAGGGTGTCGCCGCCTCCCTTAGGACAAACGCCACCAAAGGAATCCATGGGAATGATCAAGAAGTCAGCAGACGACGTGACCTCTTTGGCTGTAACACCTACCACAAGCCACCGCCTAAAGGCCTTCTCTTCTTTGTGTATGAAGCTTTCAAAGACACAACCATCTTGATCCTGTTGGCATGTGCCACTCTCGCCCTTGGCTTCGGTATTAAAGAACACGGCATCAAAGAAGGCTGGTATGAAGGCGGAAGTATTTTCGTAGCAGTCTTCTTGGTCATAGTTGTCTCTGCTCTCAGCAACTTCAGGCAGGAGAGGCAGTTCGACAAGCTGTCCAAAATAAGCAACAATATCAAAGTGGAAGTCCTTAGAGACGGCAGGCGGCAACATATCTCCATCTTTGACGTTGTTGTTGGTGATGTTGTCTTCTTGAAGATCGGAGATCAGATTCCGGCTGATGGTCTGTTCTTGGATGGGCATTCACTTCAGGTGGACGAGTCTAGTATGACAGGAGAGAGTGACCATCTTGAAGTGGACCACAAGGATAATCCCTTCTTGTTCTCTGGGACAAAGATAGTGGACGGGTTTGCTCAGATGCTGGTTGTCTCCGTGGGTATGAGCACAACCTGGGGACAAACGATGAGCTCCATAAACCAAGATTCTAGCGAGAGAACACCTTTGCAGGTCCGTCTTGACACGCTGACCTCCACCATCGGAAAAATTGGTCTCACAGTTGCTGCACTTGTCCTGGTTGTGTTGTTAGTCCGTTACTTCACAGGGAACACGGAGAAAGAGGGTAAAAGAGAATACAATGGGAGCAAAACACCTGTTGACTCTGTAGTCAATTCCGTTGTGCGAATCGTGGCAGCTGCAGTCACCATTGTCGTAGTGGCTATCCCAGAAGGCTTGCCATTGGCTGTGACTCTGACGCTGGCTTATTCCATGAAGAGAATGATGTCTGATCAAGCTATGGTCAGAAAGCTCTCGGCGTGTGAGACGATGGGCTCAGCGACAGTGATATGCACAGACAAGACAGGCACTTTAACACTGAACGAGATGAAGGTAACCAAGTTTTGGCTTGGCCAAGAGTCAATCCATGAAGACTCTACCAAAATGATCCCATCTGACGTTCTCGATCTGCTTTACCAAGGCACCGGCCTGAACACGACAGGAAGTGTCTGTCTGTCAGACTCAGGGTCAACGCCTGAGTTCTCGGGCAGTCCAACAGAGAAGGCTCTCTTGTCTTGGACTGTGCTAAATATGGGAATGGATATGGAGTCAGTGAAGCAGAAACATGATGTTCTCCGCGTTGAAACTTTCAATTCAGCAAAGAAACGAAGTGGAGTTTTGGTCCGAAGAAAATCTGACAATACGGTCCATGTACACTGGAAAGGAGCAGCTGAAATGGTCCTTGCTACGTGTTCTCACTATTACACGTGCACTGGGTCGGTTGACTTGATGGACTCCACCGCAAAGAACAAAATTCAGGCAATAATCCAAGGTATGGCGGCAAGTAGCCTCAGATGCATAGCATTCGCCCATAAAATATCGTCAAATGGCTCGGGATTAGAGGAAGATGGCTTGACCTTGATGGGAGTAGTGGGTCTGAAAGATCCTTGTCGACCTGGTGTCTCAAAAGCTGTTGAAACTTGCAAAATTGCGGGGGTCACCATCAAGATGATAACGGGAGATAATGTTTTTACTGCAAAAGCCATAGCTTTTGAATGTGGAATCCTCGATCACAATGACAAAGATGAAGAGGAGGCTGTTGTAGAGGGTGTTCAGTTCAGAAACTATACCGACGAGGAGAGAGTGCAGAAAGTTGAGAAGATCCGGGTGATGGCAAGGTCCTCTCCTTCCGACAAGCTTCTAATGGTCAAGTGTCTGAGACTTAAAGGCCACGTGGTAGCAGTCACGGGGGATGGCACAAACGATGCACCTGCACTAAAAGAAGCAGATATTGGACTCTCTATGGGAATTCAAGGCACTGAAGTAGCCAAAGAAAGCTCAGACATTGTCATTCTAGATGACAACTTCACATCCGTAGCTACAGTCTTAAAATGGGGAAGGTGTGTCTACAACAATATCCAGAAATTCATTCAGTTTCAGCTAACAGTGAACGTTGCAGCTCTTGTGATCAATTTCATCGCAGCAGTTTCAGCTGGCGAGGTCCCTTTGACAGCAGTTCAACTGCTGTGGGTTAACCTCATCATGGACACTTTGGGTGCTCTGGCCCTCGCCACAGAGCGACCCACCAACGAGCTCCTGAAGCGAAAGCCAGTTGGCCGAACAGAGGCCCTGATAACAAATGTCATGTGGAGGAATCTCCTGGTTCAGTCATTATATCAAATAGCTGTACTATTAATCTTACAGTTCAAAGGTATGTCTATATTTAACGTGCGCAAGGAAGTGAAGGACACGCTCATATTCAACACTTTCGTGCTCTGTCAAGTTTTCAACGAATTCAATGCAAGGGAGATGGAGAAGAAAAATGTGTTCAAAGGAATTCACAGAAACAGGTTGTTCATTGGAATCATAGCAATCACTATCGTCCTTCAAGTCATTATGGTGGAATTCCTAAAGAAGTTTGCCGATACAGTAAGGCTTAATGGGTGGCAATGGGGAACTTGCATAGCAATTGCATCTCTTTCATGGCCGATCGGCTTTTTCACAAAATTCATACCTGTTTCTGAGACGCCGTTCCTCAGTTACTTTAAGAATCCGAGATCGTTATTTAAGAGTTCAAGAAGCCCATCTCTCAAGAAACCTTTGAAAAGCCTACCCTAACAGATGCAGTTCTCTAGGGATGGGTGCCTAATTAGTGATCAAGAGCACAGAGTAGGAGCCGTCTGATAAGAGAACTTTACAAGCAGTTTCCAGTTTCCTTGAACGATCAAGATATTCAAATCCATAATGTGGAAATCTGACGTGAAGAAACCTTGATGGTTCCCCACCAAGAGATGCTTTTTGATCAAAAGAGTCGATGAACACGAGGTTAGGGTCACTGACTTCTAAGTTCTTTCAAACTGCTGCAACAAGGTGGATTTCTAGTTCACTTCTGTCAACACATAAAACGACATTACAAGGTTGGTTTAGGAAGATATGTTAATCAAGGAAAAACAATTGTGAGTTTGAGCTTTGGGGTATAGCCATTAGTGAATAGTAAGACTAAAGTTGATTTATCTACTGTACAGTCGCAATGGTATATTGCACTGTTTGTCTCCATTGCTTACCAATATTTTTATTATAAATTGTATCAGTAAATGTGTTTTAAAATTTTTTTCTTAAGAAACGGTTTTTAGACCATCTCCATTGGTAAGAACCCCTTATGAGGTTTTTACCAATATTTTTATTATAAACTGTATCGGTAAACGTGTTTTAAGAAACTTTTGTTAACAACCGGTTCTAAAAACTCTTATTTAAGAACCAGTTCTTAAGAATAGATTTTTAAAACACGTTTACCAATACAGTTTATATTTTTTTAATCTTAAGAACCCTTCTAAAACCTCCAATGGAGGTGCTCTTAAAACTCTTATTTAAGAATCGGTTCTTAAGAAGAAGTTCTTAAAACATGTTTACCGATGCAGTTTACATTTTTTTAATCTTAAAAATCCTTGTTAATAATTTCTTAAGGATTTGAGGGACAGATGTTAAAAATTTAAAGAGATGGTTGGGTAAAAAGGAGTGAGACACCACTAATTAAAGAAACCTGAAACAGTGAATTAAAAGAAGCATCATAATGCATGCAGGTAAGAGAGGAAGAGAGAGAGACAAAATCAATAGGGCTATAAAGAGATTAGAGTCTTTTATGGTGCAAAACAAAGGCCTAAGATGACAAAGGCCACCACCTGTGACCCTAAATATACTCCTTTACTGTGATACATCTCTTTATCTCTAATCTCTCTCTCTTTTTCTCTCTCATGTACACAGTGTCGTAAGTGATTTTTAAATCTTGACCGTTTCTTATGTAGTTCTTGAAGAAGCTTTCGCCAAGGTCCATATCCTTAGTTTGACTCCTTGTAACTAAAAGACCGCATCTTTAGGTTTTGCATTGACCACTCCTATGTTTCCGCTCTTCCGGCATTAAGTATCCCACAAAAATCAGCCATCAATCTCTTAAACAATGCATATACAAAGACATAAAAAAGGTAAACAACAGAGGTTTGTAGTGTTGGGATTGAATGCAGAGTGATAGAGGTGAATATATGAAAAAGATCGGGTTTGGTAGGTGTGGGTTTAAAAGCAAATATAAGGGCGAGAGGCTCAAATGCCACTTTCTAAGAAAAATGATCCCAATTGTCATTTAAAGGTGAAAGGACTATTTTATCCTTCATAAAATCTGAATTTTTTTGTCGTTAAACCCATACATTAAAGTTATTGGTTTAAAGGAAAGTCAACTGGGAACCGATGTAGTTGCATGGGAGAAACAGAAACCACGTGTTCTTACACATTTCGCAAGTTGATATGCACGAATATTCTTGCTACGCGAAGTAAATATACTCCTAAAAGACACAGATAAATTCCAAAACATCAAGAAATCCCTCAGCTCTGATGCAAATGATGGCCAATCTTCCGGATTTGTCGTTATGTTAATGAGATATGAGCAGTCCATGAAAAAAATAACGTCCAACAATATGATGGTTACCAAGCTCTGCATCGCCCAGACAAAAGTCTCTAACTCTGTATGAAGAGGGGAAATGCATCATCGAGATCCTTTCAGACCAACATGTAAAATCTCGTCGCATAAGGTAACGACCCAACCTTGTCTACTCCTACTATTCGAGTCGTGCCACAAACCATCCGTGTAACAGAGAAGGATGTCTGGGGTAGTATCACCTCTGATACATCACCTAATGTTCCTTTAAGAGGATTCTCCTTCGAGTTTGCTCGTCTCCATACTTCTTCTTCTTGTATGGCGATGTCGAGTGTATCACGCGGGTGCTCATTAACGTTCTCAAAGATCTTCCGGTTTCTTGCCTTCCATATATACCACATAACCCAAGGAAAAATCTTTAACTCTCCTCATTCGTTCTGTAATCCTTCCCTCGCCAATATAGATAATCCATGTTGTAAAACAATGATTGCGAAGGAAAAATATTTGGAGGTGAGAGAATATTCGACAGAGCCTTACTTGTCTTGCCGGGGCAATCAAAAAACAGATGATTAATCGTTTTTGCATCTGCTCCACACCGTGGGCATACCTTATCTCTCCTAATATGTCGATAAAAAATGCGTTGGCATGAAGCCAGACACCCTGAGATGCATTGCCAGACGAAATGCTTAACCTTCCGTATAGTTTTTAGATTCCATGCTTGCACCTAAAGTGTCGTAACACTCGGTCCCTGAAGAGAGTGGTCGCATGCAGGACGAGAAAGAGCTCTTGCGGCCCAATACCCAGACTTTACGGTATAGTTGCCAGATTTTGTGAAGGTCCAACTATATCCATCGCTTGATGCTTGTCGGCTTGGATTGATCCTTAGTATCAGGGTAATATCTTCCGGGTGAAAAAGTTCCCGCAGACTATCCATCTTCCACTTTTTGGTCCTGAAATCTATTACACTGTTAACAAAAACCAATGAATCTCTATTTTCATTAAGACTCTTGGGAGGGCGTGCTGGCTCATCCGGGATCCAAGGATCTGACCATATGCTCGTCCCGAATCCTGAACTAATCTAATGAAAATCTGATTATTTTTCAAATCGGCTTATATATCACTAATTGTAAGAGATACCAACGAAAACGCAGTAATTCAGATGGTTTTTACACGCGACATGCGTCCAGGGTTTGAGTCTCGCCCAAAGTTCGAATATGATATTTTTGTGGTACAAATGGTATATCTAGTAGTGCTTGTAAATGATGTCAAGGAAAACGTGATATCTTAGATGGCAAACGACCCTCGCGCAAAAGGTCCAAAGTTCGAATCCCACCTTTGTATTAGTAATATATTACTCGGTACAATTGTATTCACAAAAGATAAATGCTGATCTGACTTTACTTGTTTCCTCTTTTTCATGTCTCCATCTTCTCATACTTTGAACCAATCTCTCTCTTTCCCTTTTATGGTGCAAAACAAAGGCCTAAGATGACAACTTCCCTTGTTTTTCTTGGTAGGACAATGGCAAATAACCCTATGCAAACCTTGTGAAGCTAATAACCTAGCTAATCTTGGTCTTGACTCTTGATCCATGAACTTATGCTTTGTCAAGCTTTAGTCACCAAAAATCTCTGCAAGAACACAGTCCACTTTTAAAATGATGAAATCTATTGGCATCCCTCATCACAATGTCTCGTCTGAATAACTTAGACACCAGCTTACAAAAAGTGTGGCAATCTTTACAGACACGTAAATTTTTTGTGATCCGAAGACAGGCACGGTCAGGTGTTCTGAGCAGACCATAAGCAATTGCTAGCCTCTCACTGTGTCCACGCAGCAGCTGAACCTTCTCCCCTTCATCTACATTATGCAGAACGCATTTTGTGTCGGCTACATAACCTGCTTCCTTCTCCAACTTCCTAGTAACTTCGGACAATTTCTCATATATCTCTTTAGTCTCTGGATGAGACTTGTCTCTTGCTGTAAATCTATGAACCTTGCCGTCAATCTCAATCCAACTACATCCAGGGTGTTTCTCCAATCCACTTGCTTTCATTTTTTCCCTCAGCTTTTTAACATCGTTCCATCTTCCCTGTTCAGCAAAGATATTAGATACAAGCACAAGATTTCCCGGATTCTTAGGTTCTAGCTCAAGGAGCCTCTGAGCTGCTATCTCTCCGATTTCTTTCTCTGAGTGAGATCGGCATGCCGCAAGGAGTGCACACCACACTTCTGTGGTCGGTTCTGTCTTCATCATTTTAACGAATTCATAAGCTTCCAATACACAATTTGCACGACCCAGCATGTCAACCAAACACACGTAATGTTCAGGCCATGGTTCCAATTTATGTTCATGTTCCATGATCTTGAGTAACCCTCTACCTTCCTCAAGCAGACCTGCATGGCTGCACGCATAAAGAAGTGCCAGAAATGAAATGTGATCGGGGAAGACGTTTTTATGCTTCATTTGATTGAATAACTCAACAGATGCTTTTCCACAGCCGTGCATTCCGTATGCATTGATCATACTTGTGTATTGCAGTAAGCCTTTTCTTTCTATCTGATCAAATACAGTCTTTGCACTCTGTAAATCTCCACAGCATGCATACATGTCAACAACTGCAACTGCAATGGAACCCTCTAGGGAAAATCCCTTCCGGAGCAGGTAGCCATGACTTTCTCTCCCTTTCTTGAGGGCAGATAAACTTGCTGCTGCGGACAGTATACTCAACAATGCTATAGAGTCAGCTGCCAAACCACTTTCAACCATGCGTCGAAAGAGTTTAACAGCCTCGTTTTCATTACCATTATGAGCACTAGACGAAAGCATGCTTGTCCAAGAGACAACATCTTTACCTTCAATAGATTCAAATATTCGTGTAGCATAGCCCATGTTCCTGCATTTTCCATAAACATCTACCAACTCATTCTGTATCACAGTATCAAGTAAACCTTTTCTCAGGATGTGACAGTGAATTTCTTTGACAATGAGCATGGATTTTAGCACACTACAAGCTCGAAGGATGCTTCCCAGCATCATTTCATCAATATCAATCCTTTTCTTAGCAACATCCCGGAAGAGTTCTAAGGCCTCTACATGGCAATCATTCTGGGCATAACCAGCAATGACTGTAGTCCATGAAATAAGATCTTTTTCGTACATCATAAGAAACGCACGGCCCATATAACCTGTGAGGTTGCACTTTGAATACATATCTATCAACGTGTTCCCAACCAGTAAATTAGAATACCAGCCATGTTTAATCACGTATGCGTGCAATTCCATACCTACCAACAGATTGCTTAATCTTCCTGATGCAGCAATGACGCTGGTCAATGAAACCTCGTCAGGTTTGTGTCCAACAGCGATCATATCACAGAAGAACTCTAAGGCCTCCTTGTACATGAAATTCTGTACATATCCCTTAATCAGAGAATTCCATGTCACAACATCATCGTTATCCATCTGAAGAAGGATCCTTCCTGCCTCGAGCATTTTACCACACCTAGTATACATTGCAATCAAGGCGTTGCAGACATATACTTGAAAAGAATGAGTTGATTTCAGGACAGCAGCGTGAATCTCTTTCCCTAGCTTTTCATATGACAAATCTTCACAGGCAGTGAGAGCGGAAACAATAGTGTAGCTGTTGGAGGCAGGACCATTGATCTGCATTTCTCTGAACAATTCTAAAGTCTCCAAAGGTTGTCCAGACGTGGAATATGAAGACATAATAGAATTCCACAAAACAGCATCTCCTTTGTCTTCTGATGCGTCAAAGAGACGCCTTGCTACGCTTAGGTCATCATTCTTAGCATACATGGAAACCAAAGCATTGACAATAAAATCTGTTGAGCTGTAGTTAAGTTTAACGAGCAAACAATGAAGGTGAGTGCCACTCCGGATATCTCTAAGTTTGCCGCAGGCTTTAAGCAAGACAGGAAAAGAGTAAAGATGGATAGGAAGGCCCTCAAGCAGCATTTTCCGATAGACAGAAAGAGCTGAAGCAGGTTCACCGTTGGAAACATACGCTCCTATCATGGCATTCCATGCGAAGGCAGTTCTCTCGCGCATTTCGTCAAACACTTTCTCTGCGTCATCCACAGACCCACACTTACCGTACATAAACACAAGCTTACCAGCCAGAAAATCAAATTCAATAGCTGGGAAAGTCTTGCAAAGGCGGGAATGCAGCTGCCGACCTTGAGAGATTGCTCTGCTTTTGCCACAAAGCTCAAGAACGTAGCCATAGGCTTCGATCGAACAGTTATCGTCCAGCCGTTGAAAAGCTTCGCTTAGGCCTCCATCGAAACAAGTGAGCTTCGGAGAATGGACTTGGACGAAATGGTAATTGAGAGATGAGTTTGTCCGGATTCCGCTCAGCTTGGGACGGCGTGATAGCTCTGTCGGAATACTACAATGGAGTCCAAACGTCGGAATCGAAATCGCCGAAGCAGAATACATTATGCTACAAGAGACGGGAAAATTCTTGCTCAGTACGAGTCTCATTTTAATGTATATTTTCGTTTCGAAAGTAATCGCAGTTGTTAATAGTTAATACCATAGCCATCGTCCAATCATCACAGGTATCGGTATCCGTTGCTGATTTCGAAATATCTGTCTTTTTTTTTTTGGGTTAGTTCTGAAGCTTCGAATATGGGCCAGGCCCATATTCGACAGGCGTGACATTCTTGACCTGCTTCTGTAAAACATGTATATGTTTATGTGTGTTATTAAACATAAGATAGGATAAGAAGGATGCGTGGACGACCGAATCAAAAACCTTATTCTTAATACTTAAACCAAAAACATCATTTTGGAATACCATAGGTCCGGAGTATTTTTGATGGGAAGATCAACGAGATCAACATTTGCCTCATTCCGAAAGGTGAAAGACCAAGAGAGATGTCAGGATTTAGATTTATTAGCCTATGTAACTTAAGTTACAAGGTAATTTCCAAGATTCTAAGTTTAAGACTTAAGAAGTTTTTACCAGAGTTGATATCTGAGACACAATCCGTATTTGTGGCGGGCAGACTGATTACAGATAATATTCTGATCGCTCAAGAAAACTTCTATGCCCTCAGAACCAATAGTGTCAATCGAAAGGAGTATATGGCCCTGAAAACAGACATGAGCAAGGCATATGACAGGGTTGATTGGTCCTTCCTCCGAGCAGTGATGGAAAGTATGGGCTTTGGACCCCGTTGGGTGGAATGGATCATGCATTGCATTTCGTCAGTATCATACCAAGTGCTTATTAATGGTTCACCCAAAGGACGCATCAGACCCTCCCGTGGCATTCAAAAAGGAGATCCTATTTCTCCGTACTTATTTACTCTTTGTACGGAAGCACTCATTGCTCGTCTTCACAAAGCAGAAGTAGAAAATAGAATCCATGGTTTGCGGGTGTCAAGTGTGAGTCCTCGAGTCTTCCACCTCCTATTTGCGGATGACAGTTTATTTTTTTGCAAGGCAAATGTTCAGCAATGTAAATAGGTCTTCGAGATCATTCGCTCTTATGGCGAGGCATCAAGACAACAAATTAACTACAACAAATCATCTATTATGTTTGGGACAGACTTGCAAAGCCAAGTAAGGCAAGAGATAAAAAACATATTGGGGATATCCCAAGAAGGAGGAATGGAAACCTACTTAGGACTCCCGGAGAAGATCCTCGGCTCAAAAACCCAAGCTTTTGCATTTGTTAGAGACCGCCTCCAAAAGAGAGTCAGTACTTGGCCTACCAAGTTCCTATCAAAAGGAGGAAAAGAAGTTTTGATAAAATCTCAGGCGCAAGCTCTTCCGACATACGTCATGTCGTGTTTCTTATTACCTAAATCTATCTGCTCCAAGCTGAAGAGTGCTATAGCAACCTTTTGGTGGAGTCAGAGAGGTGAGAATAGAGGCATCCACTGGTTAGCATGGGATAAACTATGCGAATCAGTAACAGATGGAGGGTTAGGCTTTAGATCCTTAGAAGACTTCAACCTTGCCCTTCTAGCCAAACAGCTTTGGAGACTACTCCGATTCCCCAATTCTTTACTCTCTAGAGTTCTGAAAGGGCGTTATTTTAGGCACTGCAGTCCCTTGGATACGCTAAGGTCATACCGCCCCTCTTATGGCTGGAGAAGCATGGTGGCCGCTCAATCACTTTTGAGCTCAGGGCTGAGGAAAACGATTGGTTCAGGATTCGGAACTAGGATATGGTCTGAACCTTGGATTCCGGATGAGCCACCACGCCCCCCTAAGAGCATGACCGAAGACCGAGATCCACGATCTTACGTGAATTCCCTGATTGATTTCAACACCAAGATGTGAAAGATGGATCGTCTCCGGTAACTTTTCCCTCCGGAAGATATTACCCTTATTTTAGGGATCAATCCAAGTGGACAAGTAACTAGCGACGGGTACAGCTGGTTCTTGACCAAATCTGGCAATTATACAGTTAAATCGGGTTACCGAGCCGCGAGAGCCTTATCTCGTCGTGCTTGCGATCACCCTGTTCAGGGACCGAGTGTTACGGCACTCCATGCGCAAGCATGGAACTTAAAAACTTCACAGAAGCTTAAGCACTTCGTGTGGCAATGTATCTCGGGATGTCTGGCCTCTTGCCAACGTCTTTTTTACCGTCATATTGGAAAGGAGAAGACTTGTCCACGATGTGGTGCTGAAGAAGAGACAATTAACCACCTTATCTTTGACTGCCTACCAGCTAGGCAAGTTTGGGCACTTTCACGTATTCCCTCGGCTCCCGAACTGTTCCCCTTATCATCACTCTACTATAACTTGGATTACTTGTTTTGGAGAGGGAAAGAGGTTGGAGTAACGGAGGAGAGCTTAAGGATATTCTCTTGGATTATGTGGTATATCTGGAAGGGTAGAAATAGAAAGATATTTGAGAATCTTAACAAGCACCCGCGTGATACACTTGATCTCGCCATCCACGAAGAGGAAGATTGGAGAAAAGCAAACACTAAAGAGATCTTGACTGAAGATTCGGAGGAAGAGGTAGCGTTGGAAATACCACCCAACGATACCAATATCTGCTACACAGATGGATCGTGGCACGAGTCGGATAGCAGAAGTGGCCAAGGATGGATCCTAACCCAAGGCGACAAGATTCTGCAAGTTGGCTTGAAAGGCTCTCGCCGAAACCTCTCACCTTTGCACGCAGAGTTAGAGGCTCTACTTTGGGCTATGCAGTCCCTGGACAAGCTGGCTGTGAGAATTGTACTATTTGCAACAGACTGCTCAGATCTCATCGATATGACGACAAAGCCGAAGGATTGGCCATCATTTGCATCAGAAATGAGAGACTTCTCACTTTTTAGGTCGTATTTTGAACAGTTTAAGATTACACTAATTCCGCGTTTTGAGAATATCCGTGCAGATCATCTTGCGAGATATGCAAGAGTACGAGGTTTTTGTTTTTCCTATATAAGCACTTCGATGCCCGAGTGGCTCCCGTCCAAAAAAATCACCGAGCCAATTTCTTAATAAAGGGGTTTGTTGACAAAAAAAAACAAAACAAAACAAAAACATCAAAACCAAACGGATGGTAGAAATCAGAGACGATCAATTTATTTATTCACAAGTTGGTTTGGCGACGCGGGTTTCGGGTACTCACAGAGAAATAAATTAATGGAGAATAGAGATGAAGGAGAGGATGTGTCTCGGACGTCAACAATTATCATATAACCATGCGTTGATTCGTTTTTGATTGACATCTCTTGCTGAAGAAAAAAAATGGGGAAGATGATCAACTTCTCTGCCATTCTCCTCCTAATCTTATTGGTTTCCACAGGTACACAATACATATCCAACTCGATCTGGAATAACGTGTTGTTAATTAGTTATTGCTGTGTATACATATAGGAGTAACGGAGCAAGGAGAAGCGCAAGCGCAAGGGTGTGAGTGGGAATGCAAGCATCTACCAAATTTCAAGTGCTGGTTGGGTACAGCGGGACATGACCTTTGCCATGACTTGTGCAAGTACGAAGGAGCCGTTACCGGCGTTTGCGTCTCTGGCCTCTCTGGCTGCCTCTGTCGCAAGGCCGGCTGCTCCTAATCCACTTCACCCTCTCATTTTATTACATATATGTTCAAGCAGTAATATTTTATGCCGTTTTTATTTAACGAAAACAAAATGAATATATATGTGTCCTTGTTTTTGGATAGGGTTGTGATAAACACGATGTTTGATGTAACCCTATATATAAACATCGTTGATTTGGTTCATTCGCCATCTTTGTTTGCTTTGACTACTCGAATATTATACTACTACTACTTTGTATTCTCTCTCTTTGTTTCACTTGTTTATTACTAGATTCTGGCAGGAACCCAGAAAACCTAACTTATTTGTTTCACATTAGCCACATCTTCCTCCAAGCTGTCTTCGTTCATCAGTAACTCTTCCCAAAACTCTTCGTCGAGCTCCCTCTCCGAACCATCAGTCCGCTGCCGTCCATATCCTTGCATCTCTAGCGCCAGAGCCTCCAGCTCCGACACGTGCTCCACCGATTCCGTTTTGACCAAGCTAGCCTGATCAATGGCAGTGTCATCTAGCTCTTTCCTCTGCTCGAGAAGCTGCTGCAGAATCGAGGGGTTCTGCACTGCGTGCCTCAAGAAGGACATCATATGCCTCTGTTTCTTCTCTGCTCCATTAATCCTCTGCTCCATGGCTTGGATGTAGCCTCTCGCTCTCTGCTCCTCCTGTCTGAGCCTCGAGATCTCCAGTATGAGGACATTCCTCTCGTCTCGGAGCTGTGGAAGCTCAACGCAGGGGTCGGGTTGGGAGTGCTGTTGGGAGGGAGGAGAAGATGAGGAGGTTCGTCGCTTGATGCTTTTGAGAAGGTCTCTCTGACCCATCAAGAAACCTTCATTCATAAACTCCCATCTCTCTGCCTCGATCTTTCTGAATCCCTGCACATTAATAATAGGATAACCAAATATTTAAGTAACTTTTTGCTGGCTACGTCTTCTTATATAACAGATAAAGAACCTGCCAGACTACTGCATTGTAAAAACCCAACATTATCTTCACTTTTTTTTTAATTATTATTAAAATAATTGGAGGCAAAAGGGAGCTTGTATGGAATTTGACTATTTTATTTCAAGTTGATATGGATAAAGTTTCCAGAACCTACGAAACCTTCTTCTCTTTCACTACTACCAGAGTCTAGCTTATATCACCAACCATCACTTATACGAAGTTCTCGGTTTAAACCACGAATTTCACGATAGAAGTCAAATTAATTACCATTTTGCAGTATAATTGGAGACCGAACGCATCTTCCAGGTCTTCATAGACTATTAAGATAAAGGGAACACACTTTTAACAAAAAAAGACATAGCAATGACGTATAGTGGAGGAACAGCAAAACTTACATAAGTGTTGAGTTGTCTGACGAAGCTGGAGAAGTTGTTGTGCTTGAAGTATAGCGGGAGAATAGTGGCGGAGAATGAATGTGGATCCCAAACGACAAAACTAATGCCTCCCCTGTTCCAAGACACAATGTGGTTTGTATTTGGATCATCAACCATCTCGAACGTCTTTGTTACAAACGGAGAAGGCCCTGCCTCCTGCAATCCCTCCATAGGCACCGGCATTGACCGCGCTCTTGAGCTTGACGACGGCTCCATCTCCTAGCAATGCTAGATCTCAAATGATTTATGGTTGTTTTTTTTGTAACTTATTGTTGAGGAGAGGAACTGAATCATTTGGGTTCCTGAATTAGAGAAGACCAAACACCACAGAATAAAAAAAAAGGTCGAGGAAAAGAGCGGGAAGTGTGTACGTTTTGAAAAACAGAGTACTCTGCTTTTCGTGTTGTTGGAGTGGTAGTTGGGTTATGGCAGGTGATGGAGGAGATGTGGTGAAGAAAACGGCCACGTAGGCCATTTAAATAGAAAGAGTTGATGTATAGCGCTAGCTAGGTACAACTCTGATCACCTAGTGGATTTCGAACTTTCTAGAACAGCTACAAGAGGATGGTTACATATCTTCCTTAGAACGTTCCGGAACTATAATACTTATGAGGAAAGTAAGGTAAAAATTCTATGTGGAATCCATGTAGAGTCAGATGTAAAATTATAATCTCTATCCGATTGATTCCACGTAAAATAGCATTCAAGTAAACAAAAAAATTCATTCAATAGCCTTTGGAAAACCGAAAACACGATATACATCAAACTGATTGTTACATTTGGATTTTTCCAAAAAGCAGTACACTCCCAAGTTCCTCTTGGATTGAGAAACTAAGCTAACACGTGGCGAAAAGGTAAAACTACCGCGTCGTCTTGGATGTCTCGTGGAGTGTGCTTGTGGACATGATGACCATGTGACCGCTTACGTCACTCTATGCAACCTTGATTATGTTTATATTATTGTAAAATTAATGTTAACTTACCGCATGAGAACATTTCGAGATCCTTGTTCTTTCTTTTTGACAATTGGCACTTTGGCACCAACTGATTGCCACGTAATCAGGAATTTTTAATTTATAGTGGAGTGGGCTTTTCACGAACCCTTGGCCCTTTCAGTTATATAATTAAACCATGGAAAATAAGAAAGCCCAAAAGAAACCGTGAATCAGCTTGGCTAGTTGAACCGGCCGGTCCAGGGTCCAATTCGTTGACGCAAAAGGTTGTTCGATTTCAGAGAAAAACTGGGCAATGGGCAATCTCGATCAGAATTTTTCCGGCGGAGGAGCTTAGAGCCTTGCCGTTCCAGGTAACCTGTTTCTTCTGTGGCCATCTTTGATTTCAATAAGTTTTGCTACTGCTAGAGAATCAATCTCGTTTCGATAGTGATAATACTAGCAAAGCTAGCCTATGGGAGCTCGATTTTTTTTTCTATTTTATTGTTCACCAGCGGCGAAGTACTAAGGCTTGCATTCATTTAGTCAAAATTGATTCCATAATCACTAGAGTATTATAGATTAAAAATGGTGGATCCAGCTTCAATTTCTGGCTAATAGAGCTTGAGATTTTCGACTTTTAGCTGACTTAACTGATTATCTGGCAAACATGTTGCCCCACTCTTCTTATTGAGTATTTAACTTTTTGCTCCAAATCTTACATAGGATTCCCATATTAAAGAAGACTTTGGAATATCATTAGGACTCGGATTCAGTTTTCTAACTTACCAAAAAAAGTGCGATTCATTCATTTGTTGTTGATTTAGGAATTTGTTTTGTAAAGTCCTTTTAATCCAGGAATAGATTATTTGTGTATTTCAGAGAAACCCCTCAAATCTTACACAAGCCATGTAAGGAAGATGACATCCAGTGTCGAATCAAGCCTGCTAAATATAGGGTTCCTTATATCTTTCATCGTCTTGTTCTTGGCTATTACCTGTGCTGGGGAATCTTCGACGTGTTTAACAGTTTACAAAGAAGGCGGAGCTCCAGCGGTGTTTCAATCGCCCAAATGTCCTCGTTGGAATCTCCACAACTGGGGTTCCCGTACGCAAAATGGAGGTGGTCGTTGCCATACAGCAGCGATACAAGGTCGGCGGAAATACCAAGAGGATCGTCTTCTATGCGCTCTTGATCTTCGGATTCCCTTTCCCGGTATGCAACATTTGTATCTTGTATGCATGTGCTTAGTTAGCCCTGTCGAATTGAATTCTTAGTTTTAAGAAATAGTATTGAGTGGAGGAAAAGTTAATGGCATTGTCTCTTAATTTGAGCAGGCAAGACTGAAACAAAGGATGTTTTGGTTGGAATTGCTGCAGTCTTTGACGGACATAATGGTGCAGAAGCCAGTGAGATGGCTTCTAAACTTTTATTGGATTATTTTGCTTTGCATATCAACTTTCTCTTGGATGCAACATTTTCTGCTATGACGAGGAAGTTGATTGGAAGATTACCTACTAAAGGAGAGCACGGTGTTATTTTGCATGGCGTTAGTCGGGATGAAATTATGCATGTATACAACCTGGATTTTAAAATGCAGTTGAGTGCTTTTTCATTTTATTTCTCTTTCGCATATCAAAGTAGTCATTTTTGACAAATTATAATGACCATCTAAAGGTGTACGAGGGCTTTCCATGTGTGAGGATATGTGATTTTGAAAAATGTGGGGCATTTCCACCTCACTTTAGTGTCCAATTTTTTTGGCAGGTTTCGAAGCTCATTGCCACTTAATTTTGATGATTACCTTCACTTGGATATTATGAAAGAAGCATTGCTGAGAGCAATCCATGACATTGATGCCACATTTACTAAGGTATAGTGGATGTCTTTGAAAAAACATTTCCTGTCCAGTATCATGATTAGGATCTAACCAGCTGTACTTTGTTTTTCTCCAGGAAGCATCTAACCGAAAGTTGAATTCAGGGTCAACAGCTACAATTGCACTTATCGCAGATGGTCAACTAATGGTTGCAAGTATCGGTGACTCAAAGGCACTTCTGTGTTCTGAAAAATCTGAGACTCCAGAAGAAGCTAGAGGTTTGGCAACTTGTGTTTCTATAATCAAGCTGCCTAACAACAAACTTGTATTGTATTTATTGTTTAAGGGAATTTTTATATAAACGTTTTGTTCCTATGGTATTTGCTTATTGCAGCTACTTTGGTGAAGTTGTACAGAGAGCGAAGGCGCAATCAAGGCTCTTCACCATCAAGGTTCTCTGACTTTAAACTGGAACATGGCAATGGACTACTGCGTTTCATTGCCAAAGAATTGACAAAGGACCATCACCCAAATAGAGAGGATGAAAAGATTCGTGTAGAAGCTGCAGGAGGTTATGTCACTGAGTGGGCCGGTGTGCCACGAGTGAATGGTCAGCTGACTGTCTCCCGTTCAATTGGTGACCTTACTTATAAAAGGTTGGCATTGCTTGTTGTATGTTAGGTTGGCATTACTGCTGAAACTCGTGTTTCTTTTATTATACCCACTATTGTTTACACTATGAGAAATAAAATGTGAGTTTTTATATCTGCTTCAGTTACGGTGTCATCTCTGCACCTGAGGTGATGGACTGGCAGCCTCTAATTGCTAATGACAGCTACTTGGTAGTGTCATCTGATGGCATCTTTGAGAAGTTGGAGGTGCAAGACGTATGTGATCGTCTGTGGGAAGTAAACAATCAAACTAGCTCTGGAGCAGGAGTGCCTTCATACTGCTCATTTTCTTTGGCAGACTGCTTGGTTAACACTGCCTTTGAGAAGGGAAGCATGGATAATATGGCTGCTGTTGTTTTTCCTTTGCAATCTAACCTAGTTACTCAGCTCCAACGAAAGAAGCAGAGTCTGAGTGAAAACAAAGACATGATTGCTTCAGCATTTCCCAGTAACGCACTACCATGTGAGTTTTTCTGGTTGCAATGAAATTCCCTAACATCCTCATTATGAAATCTAGAGTTTGAAGCTTCATTGATAATCGTTCATACAATCTCTTGTTTAGCTAATCAAGTTTTTTTATCTTTTCAACAGTGCCTAATGATATAAATTTGGGTCCATTTCAACTGAAGCAGGCTCAACCACATGCAACCTTGTTTAACAGGTTATTGGTATGACCCAATTGACAGAATTTCACTATTCCCATATTCAATTTTGTTCCTAAGGCATTCTCTGACAAATGACTGTGATATGCATTATCTCATTATTGTGTAATTGCCAAATTAAGCTAATGACTTCTTTTGTAAAGTGTACCTTCGTATAACAAATGATTTTACATTGCAAGAATGAGGGGGTGGGTCAGCACTATTTTTTTAGTCAATCGTTACATTGCAAGTTTGCATCATTGACCTGGAAAGTCTTGCAACTTATATTATCTGGGCTGTGCTTTTTATGCTAGGTTGAAGTTAAAAACGGAAGTTTTTGCTGCTTTTATATGTCAGAGAACCTTATTGGTGCGTCACAAGGGAAAATGGACGATTTGAATGGTTACATGGGTGACTTACCTCAGGTTCTACCTGCATCTGCCGAGCCATTCTCTGGTAAATGAAAAATTTTGTAGTAGAATCCTCTTTTACATCAGAATTCTTATTGTTGTTGGTTTTTGGTTCCATGAACTAGCATTTATTCATAATCATATCCTTGAAATTTTTCCCTTTTTGTGCATCTGAAAATTTACCTGATGAAAAAGGCTGGTGTTTACCTTCTGGGACGGCTACCAACGAGAATCGAGATCAGTGCATCAATCCTGATAGCTTTGCTACTTTCCTTGGGTTACTTGAATCTGTACCCTTACATGGTTTTGGTGCTAATAACGGGACGGATGAGATTCCATTTCCGGACTCGAGGTGCCTTTTTCTTCTCCTTTAGAACTGATCAGTTATTTCAATTCAGGACTCGAGTGCTGTCTTCTTTTCCTTTGGTATTGATCAGTTTTTTCCCTCTTTCGTATCATCGTTGATGACTGGGATCCTTGTAATGATCTTAGGTAGTCATGTGATTAGCAACCTACAAAAAATCCTTTGTTATTTCATGCTCTTGTTTTTTCTTCAGTGCACTTGGCTAGGTAGTCATTGCTAAAAAAACTTGGAGGGGAAAATGGCATTGTTGTGTGCATGTTATGTCTTCTTGTTGCCTTTTGGTTAGATGGTTTCTTCACAGAGAAACACGATGGTCTTATTTTAGTGTCTCCTTATTATGGAAACAGTTATGGTTCAAAAGAGAAAAAAAATCTTTTGAAATAGCTGATAAAATTGTGTAATACCATGTGATATTTTAGCTATGTGCTGAAGAAAAAATTTGGCCGTGGTGCATTTGGTGAGGTATGGTTGGCATTTCACTGGAATTGCTATCAAGGAAATAACGCTACTAATTGGATCAAGGAAGATGAGAGTACATCAAGAAATTGTGTTCATATCAATGAAGACACTGATAGCTTAACTAGCAATACAACAGATAGTTATGATGCTGATGGTCCTGATAATTCCTTCATTTTGAAGCGGATAATGGTATGTGTTCTTTTTGGGATTTTTTCAATATTTCCTTTTGAATATGATATGTCTCTGCAACTTTCTTTTCGCTTTTCTCTGGGTTTTTTATGCTTAGAGACTAGAGTGATGGTGAGAAGACGTGTATCTGTGATGTGGGCGTCACTCTTCGGTTATTTGGGGATGACTATAGTTCTCCATTGGTCATTGCTTATAATAAAAGTTGTTTCAAATGGAGTGGTTCTTAAATAGATAATTCAGGATCTGGGATAGGTTATTCTTTACGATAGTTTGTTCTCTGCTTGTTATGTCATCTATCGACCTCTATGATGACATGTAGATGCAATTTCTTCTCAAACTTAATTGCTACATTTTCCCATTATTTTTCCTAAACAGGTAGAGAGAGGACCATCTGTCTATTTAAGTGGTCTAAGGGAGAAGCATTTTGGTGAATTGTTTCTAAATGCACACAATATTAGTGGGAGTTCTTCTGCTACACAAACGTCAAGTTCTCAACCAGCGTCATCAGAATTGGGTCTCTCTGAAGAGGGTTTGAAACATATTGCTAGATACATAGAGTATTTTGAATCTCGATATAATGACATATGGCTTGTGTTTCACCACGAGGGTGTGTCCTTATCAAAGCTGATGTACACTGTGGAAGAAGCAGAGAATAGCTCTGCTGGTGAAAAGGCTGAAGAGGCAAGTCAAGGGCAGATACTTCGTCCGTCGAAGTGGTGGATCTGGTTGAAGACGACAGAATCAGGAAAAGAAGAAATGCGGAGAATAATATGGCAATTGGTATGGTGCATAGGAATATAATTCTGATTTTCTTCCTGTGTTTGACAGATGCATCATGGGAATCTAATTCTATTTGTGCTTACTATTCCTTTATGCTTTATTTTTCTTGAGCAGTTGATAGGTCTAAAGGCATGCCATGATCGCAATATTACTCACAGAGATATAAAACCAGGTAAGAAACAGTTTGATGTTTATGATAGATAGTTCATATAGTGTACAATCTGTGACAGATGATTATTCTCATGGAAATTAATTTACAATGTTCCTAAGAGAATATGGTGATATGTCTTGAAGACATCAAGTCAGGCAGATGCTTAAAGGGTGTACCAAATGGAGATCATAACTTCAAAACTAAAATGTACTTGGGTTACAATTCAGTTTTCTAGATTATTCATTTTGCTCCATGTATTTCTACACTTCTGCGGCATTTAAGTATTTTGGTCCTCCACTTAGGTAATTTCTTGTTTCCTGAAAACTGATGGTCTTATAATCACTGTTTAGGCGCATCATCGACTTTGGCAGTGCACTTGATGAATTTACAATGAAACATCTATATGGGTCAACAGGTCCTTCTAGGTATTTCCTTTTTTTGTTGAGTGGTTTTTGAGAACTACACCATCTCTGGTTTGTGAATCTTGATCATCATAATACTTTTGATTATCTTGAATTCAGAGCAGAACAAACTCATGATTATGCACCACCCGAAGCCATTCTGAACAGTAGCTGGCACCATGGGCCAACCAGTTTGACATTGAAGTATGAGCGATCCTGCTATTTTTGATTCAGTGTCGCTGCAACTGGGCTTGCCAAATATAGACATGACACCTTTTTTTCTTGCAGATACGACATGTGGAGTGTTGGGGTTGTGATGTTAGAGATGATTTTAGGATCACCAAATGTTTTTGAGATTAGTTCTGTTACACGTGCCCTTTTGGATCAACATATCAGAGGTTGGAGTGAAAACTTTAAAGAGCTTGCATACAAGTAAGTCGAGTAAATCATTTCGCTTGAGATTGGCCAGGACAACGTTCTTTGGTTAACTCTTTATCTGTTTGAATTTCAATTTCGGGTGACAGGCTTCGATCCTTTATGGAAATGTGCATCCTAATCCCAGGTAGCTCTTTAAAACATGGGGGCGCCAGCTCAAAGCAGGTAAAGGACAGTTTGTGTGTTGAATTACAACGGTTATTAAACAGACCTATGTTTTATTTTACCTGTCTCAAAAAGTCGATTTGATATACAATTGATGAGATTTATGTTTCTGAGATAGTCTTGCTAAGCACATTCAGCTATTTTGTTTTTGTCTCATAGTGATCCATGCATATATTAATCGAATATATCCTGTGGTGTATAGGGTGGGATTTCACTTGCATCATGGAAATGCTCTGAAGAATTTTTTGCAGAACAGATAAAGAGTAGAGATCCTCTGAAGATTGGGTAGGTTTGATGGTTCCTTAACTTGATGGCACTTTTGAAGTGTTGAAAAGATGTTGGTACATAATCAATTTGCATCTGGTGGAAAACGCAGGTTTCCTGATGTTTGGGCGTTAAGGTTGGTGAGGGGTTTATTACAATGGTACCCGGTGAGATCACCTGCTTTTACTCACCTTATAGCATAGTTGTGAAATTGGGTTGGGTGTGTTGACACATTTGGATGATATTGCGGGAATGCAGGAGGACAGGGTGAATGTGGATGAGGCTCTGCGGCACCCTTATTTCCAGCCTCCTCCCAGCTCCTAAGCGTAGAAAAGAGTAAGACATACTCTTTGGTAGTAATGTAATTCCTTGCTACATTTACCTAAAGATCAGACTTGTTAGAAGATGGGAGAATGAAATGTTTGACAAACAAATGGTGGTTTTATATATTGGAACGTTTAGGCGGTGTAGATGCCATAATTGCTTTTGAAATTTGAAGCATTGAGAGAAGAGAGGTACTTGGTGAGGTGATGTAGGAACAGACTAATTGAGACTTTACTTTGTAGTGTTGTGATTATTATGAATATAAAATTGAGGTAATGTGGATTGGTCAGGTGATGTAGGAACCAGGTTGAAAGGAGGAAGGGAAAGGTTTAGTAGATAGTTATGTTTGCACAGACGTCAAAGGGAAGCGAGCAGCCATAAAAGTTGTGGAGAAAGAGAAAATAGTGTTCTTGTAAATGAATTTCTTTTTTATCTTTACAACCTCTCATGAGGACTGGAAATTAATTTCGAAATATATCTATCTCCGCTTTTAAATATCTGATGTCAATTAATTATTATTCATTGAGAAAGGGAAATTGAATCCTGAAAAAATGGAACGTAAAATTGGGTGAAGAAACAAGCGTAGTAGAAAATGAGTTTTTATTTTATTTTTTACGGAAGATGACGTCGGTTGTGAAAAATGTAGGATATTTGGTATCTTTCTTCATCGTTGTGATAAACGCAGAATCTTCAACCTGTTTAAGTATTTACAAACATGGTGGAGCTCCGGCAGTGTTCCGATCCCCCAAGTGCCCTCTTTGAAATCTCCAGAATCGCCGATCCTCCTCCTCCTCCTCCTCGGCCAGCCGTTGCCATACGGCTGTGATACAAGGTCGGAGGAAGTACCAGGAGGATCGTCTTATCTGCGCTCTTGATCTTCGCGTTCCATTTCCCGGTATGCATCGTTGTTTGCTTGATTTGGGAATCGTAAGAGACTTGTTATTAAATTTCCAAGATGATTCGCAGGCAAGAATGGACCAAAGGATGTTGTGGTTGGAATCGCAGCAGTGTTTGACGGCCACAATGGTGCAGAAGCCAGTGAGATGGCTTCTAAACTGTTATTGGATTATTTTGGTTTGCACTTTTTCTTTCTCTTGGAAACCACACTTTCCAAGGAGCTCACTGGAAGGCTATCAAATACAGATGTTCTTTTGCACAACGAAACCATGCATCTATACCACCTCCATTTTCAAATGTTCCAAGATTCATTGCCGCTCAATTTCGATGATTCTCTTCACTTGTATATTCTCAAAGAAGCCTTGCTCAGAGCTATCCATGACATTGATGCTACAGTTACTAAGGTCCTTCTACTCCATCCTTTGATCCTTGTGACTATCATGCAACCTTTTGACCTCTGTTTACTGCAGGAAGCATCTAACCGAAACTTGGATTCCGGTTCAACGGCCACGGTTGCACTTATCGCAGATGGTCAACTACTGGTGGCTAGCATCGGTGATTCAAAGGCACTTTTGTGCTCCGAAAAATTTGAGACTCCCGAAGAGGCTAGAGGTATGTAACATCCTTTTCTGCACTACAAAGTCAAGCTTGTGAAGCCACTGTTGTATTTTACAGTGTAGAGGAATGAAGTTTGTGTTCCTATGGTGTTTGCTTATTGCAGCTACTCTAGTGAAATTGTACAGAGAGCGTAGGAGCAATCGAGACTCTTCCCCATCAAGGTTCTCTGATTTAAAGCTGGAACATAGCAATGGACTCATGCGTTTTATTGCCAAAGAATTGACAAAGGACCATCACCCAAATAGAGAGGATGAAAAGATCCGTGTTAAAACTGAAGGAGGTTATGTCACTGAGTGGGCTGGTATGCCACGGGTGAATGGTCAGCTGGCTGTCTCCCGTTCAATTGGTGACCTTACTTATAAAAAGTAGGTATTGCTTGTTGTAACTTAGCGAATATGATTATTGTTTTATTATACTTACTCTCGTTTAGACTATGAGAAGATGAAATGTGATTTTTGATATCTGCTTCAGTTACGGTGTCATCTCTGCACCTGAGGTGATGGACTGGCAGCCTTTAGTGGCTAATGACAGCTACTTGGTAGTGTCAACCGATGGCATCTTTGAGAAGTTGGAGGTGCAAGATGTCTGTGATCGTCTGTGGGAAGTAAACAATCAAACTAGCTCTGGAGCAGGAATGCCTTCATATTGCTCAATGTCTTTGGCAGACTGCTTAGTTAATACTGCGTTTGACAAGGGAAGTATGGATAATATGGCTGTAGTTGTGGTTCCTCTAAAATCCAATTTAGATTGTCAGAGGCAACCAAAAGAGCAATCTATGGGTGACAACATAGACGAGTTTGCTCCGGGATTACAGATGAAGAACACCTATGCACTGCCATGTGAGTTTGTCTGATCAAAACAAGAATGCCCAACAGAGTGGTCTCTCATGTTTGGCTAATGAGGTTTATATTGTCTTGAGCAGATAGAAGCTTTGGTCCATTGGAATTGAAGCAGGCTCAACCACTTTCAACCATGTTTAACGAGTTATTGGTATGTTCCTAAGAAATTCCCACTCAAGTGTGTAAACTTGAGAAACAACTTTTTAATAATAATGTAGGTTAAAGTGGAAAACAGCAGCTTTTACCTGCCAGAGAACCTTAATGGTACCTCTGCATCATATGGGTGATTCACTATTAGTCTCTCTACCGAGTCATTTCTGTGGTAAGTGAAGTGACTACTATCTCGTTGCAATCTTATTTAATGGTTTCTTTTTGATTGGTTGCAATGTAAACATTGAATCACTACTTAGACCTTGTAGGTGCATCTCAAGTTTTGTTCCATGGAGAATCAAGATTGCTACATTAATCTGAAAGCTAAGCTAGGACCAATTTTTGTGCATTCTTTCCTTACCAGTCATTCATTTATTTTTGGTCTAGCCATTTTTGTTTGTTTGTTAAATATAAGAAAAGTTATATAACTCAAGCTTCAAAGTAGTGTATATGTGGACATTCCCGGTTTCTCCCCCCCCCCCCCCCCTTCGGTTACTTGCCGGCATTCCATCTAGTTTGACTATTTGATTCAGTTCTTCGTCGCCGGTAAAGCCATCGTTTGTCGGCATTGGGTAATCTTCTCTTCTTTATGCTTCTTCGCTTTTCCACCTGCTTGTCCATCTAGTTTTCTTTTTCTTTTTCAAGCTCAAATTCCTATCATCTGTGTTCTTGTTAAGAGATGTCGGAGATGTTTCATCGGACTTACTTTCGGTGACTTTTTTTCGGGACCTGTTTCTGATGCCCGAAGAATTCTCTCCCTATTCGGGAAGATATGCTCTCAAATTCGATCTAGGAATCGTCTTGCCAATGACTGGTCCTGCGTATTCATGGTTTCTGCTTCGTTTTTGAAGATAAACCGGTCTGCTCCGTCATTCCCAATCCTGATTTTGGCAGATCTATCGTCGCGACTCGTTTGAACCAGCTGATACTTTACTCGGCATCGCCTGAATCTTGTCGGAACCTCAATATGAATGGAGAAACCTCGCCAGTTTGCAGTACGATTCTGGTGACCTTCTGGATCTTCTTCTCGGGTTCAGTGATCGGAGATGTTCTTGCCTGCCTCAGCCGCAAACATGTTCTCACGATCTCGACCATTCTAGGTCAAAGGATGCTGGAGTTCTATTTAGGCCGGCCCACCAAATTTGCAATAAAGATCTGTACGAGGCCCAACAAGCTTCAGATGGCTCAATTCCAATTATCTTTGCAAAGCTAAGTCTCTTGCGTGCTATGCCATGAAGGGCTTCCACCTCCACCTCAAGTGTAGCTGCTAACTTTGACTTTTTACTTCGGTGTATCCATTTTCTCTACTTTCCTCCTGTGATGGACATGAGAGATCCCCCACATCGACAATCAGTTGCATCTTGTTCGGTGATTTCGTTGACGATGCACGACAAAATTCTTAATTGGCCCAAATCTGATCTTAGTACCCTATTATCCGATTCAATATTTTGATGTTTTGATATTATGACAGGAATGGAAGAGGATTCCGCTCAATTACCTTGTCGACATTGTTGCCTTGGTTAGTTGATAATAGTTTTCGAATCATGGTCCAAAGAATAGTTCAGGTTTTTTTGTCTGAGTTTTTAAGGTCTAGATTTCTCGATATAGTATCATTTTTTTCGAGTCAGGTCTGGTGTGACTTATCTAGTTCGATTCCACTTTCTCCCATTTAGAAAGATTTTTATTATTATTATCCTTGGTAAAGGACGTAGTTTCTTCTCCCACGTTAGAGAGTAATATGAAGTTAATATTTTTCTTGGATGTGATTATTTTCTTCAAATATACCCTTTAGGAAAATGTTATTTTCTTCAAAATCTTTCACTGTGAAGAGAATTATGGTGTCTTCATTCTTCACGAAGATTGATGTTAATTGGATTGCGTATACGACATTAGGAGATGAAGGATTTGCTCTTCCGTATTTGGCAACAAAGCTTTGGTCCATCTCATGTTTTGTGAGAGTTTTTTCTTGTCCTATTTGTGACCAGTTTTTTAGGGAGCAAATGTTTCGGCATTTCAATCACAAGTTTGGATTCTCAAAATACAACGGATATTTTTGTATTTCGTATAATATTGTATCTCGAAGGTTAACCATCAAACATTGGTTAATCTTACACCATTTCGAATGACATATCCCAGTAGCGTGTTATGGTTTTTTAACAATTCTTAATATTCGTTTTTTAAAGTTTTGTTTTACACTTATGTTTATAATTATTTTTATTATATTTTATCTAATGTACAGAATCGTTAAAATATTATTAATCTGGGTTTTATTCCCATATAAGTACATCATTTATCATATTACTCTATTTGAATAAAGGTATTAAACCGTTAACTTTCGACGGAAAAAAAATAGTGTATATGTGGACTGGATATGAGATTTAAAAGGATATTTTAACTCTAATATTTTACTTTTCAACGCTGAAAAGGGAATTAAAGTAGGACTAAGTAGTAAGGACTAGAAAGAAATCATTAAACTACATACTTATATCAGTCTCTCTCTACGGAGGCCCACTGAATATCTGGTTGACACGTGGAATGTTAAAGAAAAACGTGTCAAGAGCTGAGCCGTTCGATTATTCAGTTGCTGGACGTATCGGGAAGCTTCTGTAAGGTAGCCGCCTCTACTTCTTCCTCTTCCGTCGATCCAAATTCGATCGCTCTCAATCGCATTTTTCTCAAATTAATATCGGCGGCATTGACATAGAGGAATTCGATTTGTGAGGGAAGATATGGAAGTATCATTGGGAGTCGGCTCAGACGCCTCTCTACCCGATGATGTTGGAGAGCCCGGAGCTCCGATGGTCGTTCATCCGGAAGGTCTATTCCATCATCTCCATCCAATTGCTCGTCACAATAGCCGTGGCTGCCACCGTCGTGACGGTTCATCCTATTTCTGTCTTCTTCACGACCACCAGCGCCGGCTTTGCTCTCTACATTCTTCTTATTTTGACTCCATTGATTGGTAATTACTCTCATAGGCTTATCTGAATCTACTCTTCTCTGATGATATTGGTTGCAGTTATGTGTCTCTGTATTACTGTCACCAGAAGCACCCTGTCAACTACCTATTGCTCGGGATTTTCACCGTCTCTCTTGCCTTTGCGGTTGGCTTGACTTGCGCCTTTACAAGCGGTAAGATCCTCTTTGTTACTGAGAAGTCTCTCTCGGCTAACGTGATTGATAGAAGACATGTTTGTGTTGTGGAACAGGGAAGGTGATTCTCTAGTCTGTGATTTTGACCTCTGTTATGGTCATTTCCCTCACTCTACACTTTCTGGGCTGCCAAAAGAGGCCATGACTTGAACTTCCTTGGACCCTTCTTGTTCGGTGCCATCATTGTGCTTATGGTCTTTTCCTTCATCCAGGTATCATCTCTTCTCTTCTCTTGCTAATATCTTGATCCACTTCTTTCCCATTATCACACCCTCAATCCCATGCCCTGCAGATTCTCTTCCCTTTAGGAAAGATCTCCGTAATGATCTTTGGTTGTTTGTCATCCATCATCTTCTGTGGATACATCGTATATGATACCGACAACTTGATCAAGAGGCACTCTTATGAGGACTACATCTGGGCTGCACTATCCCTCTATTTGGATGTCATTAATCTCTTCCTATCTCTCCTCTCTCTCTTAAGGGCTGCTGATAGTAAGCCACACACTTTGTAATTGCTGTAATTATTCCTTTATCTGCTAAGCAATCTGGCTTGTAAAGAAGTATTGAATGCTGTAATACATTCTACTTGTGAAATTTGTTAGCTTTAAGAAGTCATCTCTTCAATCAGTGCAACCAAAATGATATTACAAAAGCAAAAGTCTTCTACTCCTTGATGTTTAAACCTATTCTTATCATAGCAAGTTCGAAAAAGCCTCTACTTCTCTCCTAGTTTGTGTTATCAAGGTGCCATCCATTTGGACATTGAACTTTTTTACTTCTTCTCGGCAGCAATGGCAACAAGGCGAGCAACGCCCTGAGTCCATATATCATATTCCCTTTGGTTTCTGCACTCGAATTCAATGACCCTCTTTGTTTCAGTCTTCAACCCGAAGTAGTGATGCTGGTCTCCGTTGAACATATCCCTCCCAGCCCATGCAGGTACATCTCTTTTCACTTCCAGCACCATATCTGCAATGCAAGTCAAAATCAAATACTTATTAGTTGTATCATCTTTCTTGCTTTACGCTAATATAAATAGAGGAAATGCGTGCGGAGAAGAACCTACGTTTCTTCTTCTTTGTGAAAGTCCCTCCGACGTGTTTACTTTTCATTTTCAGCACCACTTGGCCTGTTTTGTTGATGTAGACAGAAACAATCTTCCAGTGGAGATCACCTGCTTTCATAATTTAAAGATCAACAACCCTTCCTTTTTACTCATCTTACAGATCATTTAAACGAGTGTAGCTTTTGAGTACCTCCACGAGTTCGTTTGAGAAGTTCAGTGCCTTTAGCTAGTAGTTCCTGGTTACAGATGCTAAGGAGGTCTTCCCCTGCCATAGGTAACTCTCCACTAAAACTGCTATCACTATGCTTTGTGACAACCTGGCCACACAACGCTGAACTTGTTCCTTTCTCGGCTGGTAAGACAGCAGCTATGCTCCTTACTTCTTTAAGCGCTCTTACCTTCAATGTAGCTGCTCCTCGCAGAGCTGCAAAAAGTGGATGTATTCACATATCGATTCTTGAGAGAAGCAACTTTGAATATATTATCATACAATACCTGTAGCAGCTGCTGCAGTGAGTGTGACAATGTCGTCATGGGACTTAACATTCACTGCAGAGCTCACAACGGATGTCAAATGATCCCTTTCTGCTCCCATGTTTTCTGCAGCCTCCACACACTGAGCAGCCACCAGTGCAGCCGCAGAAGCCATGGCCATGTCAATTCTGGTCATCTGCTCGTTTTTACAAGGTGAAGAAGCAGCTGTCGCTGCCACAGCAGATGCAACCGCTGCAACAGAAACAGCTGCATGGACCTGTGCATTGTGAGTTCGGCTCTCTTCTTTCTTCTTTTCTTTACGGTCCTTGAGCCACCTTCCTACTGTCTTTGGGGCGGCTCCAGCCACCGGGGTGTTGCTCCCATTTCCGGTGGTACCACGGCTGCCTCCTGTGCCAGAGAAGAGAGGCTGTATGGTGTTGTGGGTGCGAAAATACTGCAAGGGTTTAGGGACATCAAGTAAATGCGTAGGAGACACAGAATTAAATAATAACTTAGAACTAGAGACATCTATCTATCGCCTTTAATGATCGCTGACCGGCTTTAGTGCGTCTTATAGTCCCGAGACCGAGACGGCTGATCCCTGCATTTCCTTAAATTACGGCAACTACTCCTTTTAAGGAGAATTTTTTGTAACTAGAAGATTGGTCACACATATATTCGCTAGTATTAATAAGTAGTATACATTATATCATGGTGTACTTTAGGGGCAAAATATTAGTTGAGCCTTGTGTGGGTGAAGTGAGTGAGAGAGGCTAAACACAGGTTGTAAAGTGGAGATTCAAAGTCAAATCTGTTTTTGTCTGGAAAAAAATAAAAGGTTTCTTCTGCATCTGCTTTCAATTGGCTGTACTTTTTTTCTCTTGCTCGTTTTTTTTTTACTTTGTTAACAAACTCTAAAGTAGGGCCGGGCAAAAAATCCGAATCCGCATACCCGAACCGAACCCGAACCGATAAGATGTATTCGAACTCGTTCCGTACCCGATCAAATTATTTCATTGGGTGTGAGATCTCTAAACCCGAAAACCCGAAACCCGAAAGCGTACCCGAAATACATAATTACCCATAAGAAAATACCCTAACTCGAGGACTCGATCTTATAAATGTGAAATTTTTTACGTATAATATATACAAATCGAGCCAAATGCGAACCGAAAAATCTCAAAACCCAAAAATCCGAAAAAATTCCAAAAAAACCCCAGAATCCGATCCGAAAACCAAAAAACCCGAAAACATGAAAACCTGATCCGTATCCGACCCGAAAACCCCGAAAAAACCCGAAAACACGAAAAAAAACCCGAAAAACCCAAAAAACCCAAAAAATTTAAATCCGAACCCGAATCGAATCAATATCCGAAATTTTTGGGTTTTTTTCTGGGTATCAAGTCTTGTACTCAAACCCGAAATTTTTTATCCGAACCCGAAAAATTATTCCATTGGGTATGAACTTCCTATACCCGAATACTCGAACCCGAACTGGATACCCGATTGCCCACCCCTACTCTAAAGTATGTATGAGACTTGCGTTCTAAAAGATGTTATAGGGATTCGCAAAAAAAGATAAATCAAGAACTAGACATAACATTATGGAACGAGAGATTTCTCACTTTTTAGGTCTTATTTTGAACAATTTAAGATTAGACTAATTCCGCGTTATGATAATATTCGTATAGATCATCTTGCGAAATGTGCAAGAGTACGAGTTTTTTGTTTTTTTCCATGTAAACACTTCGATAATGGCTTCCACCCGGGAAAATCACCGAGCCGATTTTTTAATAAAGGGGTTTGTTGACAAAAAAAAAAAAAGACATAGCATTGTGGAAGAAATACCTTGACGACGTCGTCCAAGTCATCGGAGGGAGAGATGGGGGGACTGTCTGTCTCCGTAAAAGAACCGCCGCCGTTGAGTGGGCCGCTACTGTGTGATAACCTCCCTGACGTTAACGGTGAAACCTCCTTCATTTTCAAATAGAAACTCATCAAGATCGCAGGTACAGAAACAGAGTGTCCTTTAACAAAAAGAAAAGTATCCGTACCGATTGAGACATTATGCGCTCAAGAACAAGCTGGGATGTGGCGGAGGCAGCGAAAGAGAACTGGCTACTAACACCACTATTGTTTCTGCTGTTATCGGGTGGACATTCTTCTTTCTCAGAGTTTAGAGTTTTTTCCGGTTTTGGAGTGTTAATGGAGGAGGGAGGTCCGTTGGTAGCCGACGTTGATTTGGCGGTGTGGAGAGCTCTGGAGACTTCCAAGGCAGAGACGCTCCAGGATCTAGACAAGAACTCTATTGGGCCTCGTGGGCTTTCCGGTAGTTGAGTACTAGCGGCGGCTGAAGAAAATATCTCCGGGCGGCGAGAACTGTTGATTGCATTTGGCCGTCTAAGTTCTCTCTCCATAATCCCTCAGTTAACTTGGCTTCGACTTCAGAGCTTGACAAGGAAACTAGTGTTTGTGTGTGTGTAACTGTGAATATAGACAAAAGAAGGGAGTTTAGGTGTCTCACATTTTTCTTCTATTCTAATAAAGAAAATGTAATTATTTTTGGTTGAGAGTAGGAGTACTCTTCACATATATAGTCGTTGAATAAATAATGGATGCTAAAAAGAAGTCGCTTTTCAATTATAAGGCCGCATCTTTCCAATTGTTTAATACACATAAATTTTACTTAAATAAAGGAGGGAATAAAGTCATCCTTGTATTTGCCTTTAACTTAATCAAATAATCACAATATCGGGGCGGAGCTGTAGACATAGATCAGATGGATTGCGTATTAGAGAATATTGGCTGTAAAAGATTTAGCTTAGGTGAAAATTGATGGGGCAATGTGGGACAAAGCCAAGATGAGAGGAAGAAGTGAAACGACTGTGTTTGATCAGTCTCTTAATTTGGTCCCTTGCCTTACTCTTCCTTTTGCTTTGGTTTTGAAACACAAAGCTGCGACCTTTGCGTACATTCACACATGCTGCTTCGCGTGCTTTCCCTTACGTCACCTTCTGTCTCTTTTCCACTTCAGTGGCAACTTCGTAATTTATATATTTCATTCATTCTAATTTTTTTATACTATCAATTACATCCGAGGTTTTTATAGGCATATCTTCAGGCTAGGCAATCATAACTTGTGATTTTTTTTTATTTTTTTTTTTGCGAATATTATATATTGTTGATAAATGCACATTAATCTGAGAGTATTTGATCGATATCTTAATATGCATATATCGGATATTGAATGTGTATATATATGCACTTTGAAACTGAAGGTGGGTGACCACTTAATAAAGATACATCCTTTATTCCCTTTGTACGTGTAGTTCGTATCGACAAAAGGGTATTCCTTGCAAGTCTTTTAATTTGTGAATTAGCAAAGTTGGAAACTTTCTCCCTTCAAAGATGCTTCCTTTGACTTGGAGGTGCTTTTACATCGAAAGGGACCTTGGTGTTTCAAAACCATTGAAACGGATATGGTGCAGGTATATGTGTCTATTGTTAGCAAAATCAAAAGCAAAAGAAGATAGAATAACACTACTTTAAAGAAACAATATACTGGAAAAGAGGGTTCATCATTCAAAAGTGCTGATTACATTGAATTTTAATTGTTCCATTGTATATTGCGAGACTGAGAAAGTTTGGCTCCATTTTGGCTGTAAGAACACCACAAATGTCTCACGGCTTATGTGCTCCAGCTTCTCTGGTTTGCACACACAGTGAAGGGTCGAACGTAACTTCCCTTTGGACAAAATATCACAGATTCTCCAATTTGAACTATAAAACTGTCTTCTGGAGTCTTAACCATGTAGAACTTGTTCTTGCTGGGATGATAGATCCGCAGATAAGAGTGGCTGCTCATCAAAGTGCATTCCTGGTAGGAATACGATGATAAAAACATAGGATCCGTGAGAACAGTAAAGATCCCATAGTCGTAATGCCATTGTTGCCAAAGATCGAAGTGACTCCCACTCAAACCAGTCCCATTTCTATGGTTCATCTCTTGCTCAGAGGCATTCTGGTCTCTTCTCTTGCTTGAGACTCGCTTGCAAGATAGGTTTCTCCTCTCGGCTTCTCTGAGAGCACATTTATCTGCAGCGGAGTGGTAATGTATGAGACGCCCTTTAGCAGTGCAAGACTCCAGTAAACTCTCTTCTAGCAATCCTCCACCAATCTCCCTGTCGCATACACGGGCAATCGACAAGCCCAATTCCCTCATGCAAAACCCTAGTTCCTTAAATGCATCACCAAGATTTTTGAACTCATCATCCTCCTCCTGGAAGTCCAGTTTTGCGCCAATGCCATAATTAGCCTTATCATACCACAGTTTTCCCTGAGAAGATAACGAAGTGCGTTCATATTTGAGCTGCATTGAAAAAGACGAGACATCTCGTTCTGTATTCTTCAGACGAACGTCGCTACCCAAGTGGTGCTCCTTAGCCAGTAACGATGAATGGACACACAGAATCAGTATCTCCGATTAACACTAACAGGTCAAAGAAAGTTCCAATCTTGAGATCAAAGCACCAATCGTGTTTCGTCTCGCGCCACGCATACAACAACAACTTGGATTGATGTTCAGAATGCGATTCCGCTTGTCCGGGTCAAGTAGAGCTAGCTTCCGATCCAATGGAAGGAGTTTACGGCGGAGAAGGGCGGAGCCAAGAACGCCGGTGATACAAAGCAGGGCAGGACCGGTGGGGCCTAAGGCTTCCGTCACATTTCTCGAGATCCATTGACAGCGTTTTCGGTCTCTCGGAGAAGAAGATTGAAAGTGAGAGAGCAAAAGAAGATCCGAGAAGGACAGTTCAAAGGGTTCAAGAATCTCTGCGTCTGCCATGTCTTCAAACAGTTCAAAGTTTACTTTCACTTTCACTGTGGGGTCCTTTCCCGATTTCCTTGTTCCTCCTAAATTCTCGTAATCCATCATATTTATGAAAAAGAAACCCCGCTTTTTTATCACTCTTTTCCAAACGACCCACACATTTCCCACCATATTCAAAATGTCCATTTAAAACATTTTCACAATTAAGTGGCCCAACGCGGCCCAAAAATTAAGCTTCGACAGTTTTTCGCCGTTTTATTTATTCACTGGACAAGCAAGGCAAGAGAGAAAGCTTTGAGGACTTTGTGGCAGCTTCATCTACACGGAAGCTTCTTTGAAGCTCTTGGTCAACCAGATGGCCGTCTCCCTCGGAGACACTCTCTCCGGTCCAAAGGGTTTAAGCAGAACCCCAAGCTCGTCATACCGCTCCTGCTGCAAAAGCCTTGCACTGAACTCCAGCAGTCCCTCCAGAGCCTCCGCACGCTGCTGATACGAAGACGTGTCGAACCTTCTCTGTTTTACCTCCGAAGCTGACCTTGTCTGTACAGTAGTACACTTGTCCTTGGTGATCGAATTGTCCTCCTGACGTCGAGGTGGAGAAAAAGAGCGCCTAGCTACTGCTTTTGAGGCTGTCTCTCTGTTTTGGAAAAGATCGCTGGGGAATTCAGCGATCTTGTCGAATCTTGGAGCGTTTACGGAAACATCCGGTGAGTTTAGGCCACAAAGAGCAGTGATATCAGGTTCATAAGTGTAAGGATTTTCCACGACCAACGGGAGAGAAGCTCTCCTCCTCCTGTCTGTAAGATTGGATACCTTCAGCTGTAAACGGAAAAGAACAGAGAGGTCACTCCATGATTGTATCTCAAGTCTCAACTACTTGAAGTTTTTCTTTTTCTTCTTACCATTTCATGTTTGGAAACAGTACGCGGCGTGCTTGACGGTGTTTCAAGCCTCTTTGGTACGCCAGAGGCTTTAGCTGAGGTCACAGTCACTCTCGGTGTTCTGGCTGCACCAGATTGTTTCTTAACGCCCACCTGCCTTTGATCAACAGTCTCTTCTCTATCGACTCCAACAGTTACTTCTGAGACTCTCCTTCCATTAAACATTGGTGAATGAGATGCTTTTCCAGCAGAAGACACAGAGCCTGCTTCTGTATCAGAGACACTTGGATTCAGTCTCCTGTCATTGCTAAACGAACGCCTTCTTTCCTTCACTGTAGGCCCCGTCTCACAAAATTGGAGTGGGAAAGTGCTTCGTCTGGGATTCTCAAGCTTCAGATAAACCATACTAATGTAAGGCTGAAGATGAGGATGGTTAAGAAGCTCGCTAGCCTGCAGCGAGATAACAACGATGCTTAGCTCAGTTGCACCAATAGATTACTCATAATCAAAAAGCAAATAAAGCATTACAGGAAACATACACTTGGCCTGAGTTCAGGATTTTTTCTCAACATACTTTTGATGAGACCTCGGCTGCAGATAAAAGAGAAAAGGAGGTTGGTACATCAAGCCAGTTCATGTTAACAGAGGGAATGGTTTCAGACTTACAATGAGCCGGAATACATGGCTGGAATAGGATCCATTATCAACTTGTGTATTTTGCTGATCAATGTCTGCACATCCTGTAATCAAGATTTCACAAATTATGGATCACGTATTTTATTTCCAAAATCAAGATTCAAAAAAGTTGATCAACAGACTTTTAAAGATACTTACAGAAGCTTTGAATGGAGGCTTATGAGCAGCCATCTCGTACATGCAGCATCCTGCTTGGCATGATGTAATAAACGTTAGTCACAAGGTGAACAAGTGTAAGATGATAAGTAAAAAATCAATAAATAATGTATTGTTAATACCCAAAGACCAAATATCTGACTTTGATCCGTAAGGTATGTCAGCAAGAAGCTCAGGGCACATGTAACTTGGGGTTCCAACAACCTATAAACACATTCAATTTCATAAGTGTCTCAAAACAACAAAAGACTTGTTAGTGTACATGTCATTGTTCACAACTTACAGAGGATGTAAGGTCATCAGAAGTTAGAATCTTAGCTAGTCCAAAGTCACCTGAGACCGAAATAATGGATGCGTTAATACTTAATAGCTTTCAAAAAGGCAAAGACAAGTGAATCTACGAACTTACCAAGCCGTATGTCTTGCTCTTTTGTCAAGAATATGTTAGAACACTGAAAAGACAAGTAAGTGAGATTTATTTAGATGGTTGGAACATGAAAGAAGCAAAAGGTTATATCTTTACCTTGACATCGCGGTGAAGAATATGGTTGGAGTGCAGATAATCGAGAGCCATTAAGAGTTGGACAAGCCATTGACAGAGTTTCTGCATTAGTTAATGGTTATTCTTGAAATATAAAAAGGCAGTCAGAGATTGTAAGAACTGAAGAGTAAAGCAATGAGAAGATGGGTGAGACAAACCTCTTCGGGAAAATGAACACCACATGCTCTTTTTATGGTCTCTGTCCTGCATAATTCAAATTGAAAATAAGAGCCAAATTCTTCAAGTTAATACAAAAATGGGTGAAACCCGATTTACATGTCTCCGCCTTCACAATATCCAATAACGATGCACACATAGCAACCCTGGAAAGAAGAAAGATGATGAGTAGCAGACAGAGAATGAGCCAAAAAAGGAGATGATAGATAGAGGCAAGAAGAAGAGACCTTTTCAACCCATGAATCTTTGTAGTCCACGACAAATGGGTTGCGAACAGTAGAAATGAGCTCCATCTAAAAACATGAACGGACTCATCATCTAAATCCAATACCAAAGGTTCGAACAGAAGAAAAAAACACAAACCTCCTGATGAGCTGATCGGCGAGCCCTATCAGACTGGCGAGCAAGACGAATCTTTTTCAAAACGTATCTGTAAAAAAGCAGAAGATGAATAGAATCACCAGAGAGAGAGAGATGCAAAAGCAGAGAATAAATGACAAGTAATACTTTTTTCGTTCTTGTTTGTGTCTGACAAGAAGAGCAGAGCCAAAGGACCCTTTCCCGATCTGCTCCAATACTTCATAGCGCTCCATCCACACACTCTTGTTTTGCTTAATTTGGCTACAGACGTCTTCAAACAGAAACCATACTTGTAAGAAAACAAACAAACAAAAACTCTTATTACATGAAAACTACTCTCTCACACTCACAAATTAAAAAGTTTCCATCAATCCAATCAATGTCGCCTCATGCACCAAATTAAATTTGTAAACAAATAAAGAGCGAGATTTATGATTGCTATCATCAAACAGTAATCATAAAAGCTAAAAGTGGGAACCAGCTCCTGTAATCATATTTTTATATTTCTTCTAACCTCTTGGACCTTCTTCAATGTTACCGACACCGTTGCGTGGTTGATGAGCAGAGTATCAAATTACACTATTTACTCTATTTGTATATCACCAGAAATGGAAACTGTATCAAAAGTTGAAATAGATTTATCATTTTCTAAGGGCAAAAGTTGAGAGAGAAGAAGAAGAACCTGACGATTCGTCGGAAAGCGGGAAAAGAACAATTTCCTCCACGATTCTCCCCCTTTTTTAAATTTCAAATTATGATTTCCTTGGAATTTGCTGGTTTTTTTCTAATTTAGATAGAAATCAGAATAAAACAAAACTTTGCTTTTTCGGTATTCTAGAAAAAAAATGATTTTGCTGTAATTAGCTAAGTACAACCATTTTTTAAATCAAAATTTATTTGTAACTGAAAATTGGTAAGAGTTAAAAGCAAATTAGCAATCGACTACAAGAAAAGAAAAGAAAAAGCTAATTAGCAAACACAACGACCAAAAGAAGGTATAAAGATGGCTATATAATAAATGATTTTACAGATAATTTCTATTTAATTGTGTTTTTTTACCTGTTAACGATGCGCACGAATCGAGCTGGGCCTAGTGGGCCCTATAGGGAGTTATGTATTCTGTGCGTTGCTTTCACTTGATCTACCGTGCGTGAGACGGTGTGCGCCTATGCGACTTAAAACGACGTGGCTAGCCCACTGAGCTAAACTATATGAATTTTATATGATATAAAAGCCCACTAGTTTTGTAAGTTTGGAGTCCAGCAAGCAACGTTTAAATCCCTTTTTACCCTTGTTCTACCTCCACTAATACAATCGAGTCAATCCTTTTAACGAACCGCTTCTCACCGGCTTGACCGTCGTCGATGGCTCCGGTGAAGAAGAAGAAGAAGCCTGATAAGGCGAAGAAATCGAAGAAAGACAGGAGAATCAACGCAGTACCTTTGGATCCGGAGGCTATCGAATGTGACTGGTGGGATACTTTCTGGCAGCGAAACTCTTCTCTCTCAGGTTTAGTTTCCTCCACTTTTATTGAAATCCGCTGGTTAACAAGTTTAATTGCGCCTATGATTCCTCTTCTCCTCATTTACCAGAAGCCAGTGTCGTTTTTGAATGCTTGAATAGAGTGTTCGATCTATAATAGATTCTCCCCGGAGATTAGCCTAGCTTCGAGATGCTTTTGTAGCTCTTGGGTTTGTGTGAACTGAGGTTGTAGCTGTTTTCAGGTGTTTCAATCCCCTTAGACGAAGATGATGCGTTCAAGCACTTCTTTAGGGCTTCGAAGACGACATTTAGCTACATTTGCTCGCTCGTGAGGGAGGATCTTATCTCTAGACCTCCTTCGGGACTCATCAACATCGAGGGGAGACTTCTTAGTGTAGAGAAACAAGTCGCCATTGCTCTAAGAAGGTTGGCTTCTGGGGAATCTCAGGTCTCCGTGGGAGCTGCCTTTGGTGTTGGCCAATCCACAGTTTCTCAGGTAGCAAAAACGTCAGCTGCCATTTCCCACTGTTGCATTCTGATTTGAAATCCTGACAACATTTTTTCCAGGTTACATGGAGATTCATCGAGGCACTTGAGGAACGCGCCAAGCATCATCTTAGATGGCCAGATTCTGACAGAATAGAAGAGATCAAGTCAAAGTTCGAGGACTTGTACGGTCTCCCCAATTGCTGCGGAGCTATAGATACAACACACATCATCATGACTCTCCCGGCTGTGCAAGCATCAGATGACTGGTGTGATCAGGAGAAGAACTACAGCATGTTCTTACAAGGAGTCTTTGATCACGAAATGAGATTTCTCAACATGGTTACTGGCTGGCCTGGCGGCATGACCGTCTCCAAGCTACTCAAATTCTCAGGCTTCTTCAAACTCTGTGAAACCGGTCAGATTTTAGACGGAAATGCAAAAACTCTGTTTCAAGGAGCCGAAATAAGAGAATATGTAGTTGGAGGGATTAGTTACCCGCTTCTTCCTTGGCTTATAACTCCTCACGACAGTGATGATCCCTCTGATTCCATGATGGCCTTCAACGACAAGCATGACAAGGTGAGGTCAGTCGCAGCCACGGCCTTTGCACAGCTTAAAGGAAGCTGGAGGATTCTGAGCAAGGTTATGTGGAGACCAGACAGGAGGAAACTACCGAGTATAGTACTGGTGTGTTGTTTATTGCATAACATCATTATCGATTGTGGGGATTATCTGCAAGAAGATGTTCCTTTATCAGGTCATCACGACTCTGGTTATGCAGACCGGTACTGCAAGCAGACCGAGCCGCGTGGTAGTGAGCTCAGAGGATATCTGACTGAGTATTTGCTGAGGTGAGGATCCTAACCTTGGGTATTTAAGATCTCCATCTCTTCTTAAAGGCCGTACTAAGCCCGTTTAACCACTCAGCATCAGTTTAGTGACAACCTGAGAAATATCCAACAAAACATGTTATGAAACTTTTCTTATAAATACCAGATTAACAGCATGCATGATTAAAACATTGCCAATTGGACCTATAAAAAAATCGCTTCATCCTTAAAGGCGATTTACCTTTTTAACCTGATATTTTTAGAGGACCTGATAATTTCCCAAACAGAAACGTTTATTTTGAAATGATGTAAATTTTGTTTTGTTATTTTATTTGGTGTGTTTTGACTTTTGAGTAGTTGGGTTCCATTATATTCTCTGCGTTGAAAGTTTGTGATTCAAAATTCTTCAAAAAACAAAGGTATATATGTTCGTGAATGCGTATCGGTTTTGGTTCTTTGTGCTTACAAGTAGTGCTGGAAAGCGGGTATGTCTGCGATCTGCGGGGTTTGAATAAATATGTGAATATTCGAATCTGCTCTATAAATCGGCGAGTGCAAACTATTAAATCTGCGATCGTTTTGCTAATTTATATGGATCTCGCGGGTAGATTGCATTATAAAACCGAACATCTATAAATCTGCAAATTTATAAAACAAAAATGAGTATCCACAAATCCGTAAACTAGCACATAATATATTAGTTAGGACTAAACATAAAATAAGTAAGGTAATTTAGTTTTAGGTTTAAATAGTTTAAATGAGTTAGAATATGAGCCTCGTAAATCTTAAATATAAAAATCGGTTAATCCACACTAATTTAAGATCTGCTTTGTTAGGTCCGTAAAAATATAGTTTTTATAACTTATCTTCAATCCCGTAGACCCGCATATAAAAGTTTACATTCCCAGCACTACTCACGAGTGACAACGGACGAAGGTTCCCAACATATTCATATGACAAATTTTTAAACTATAACTCTATACCAATTACGTAATCTGAACTTTTCAATTATGAATATATAATTAAATTAGTAATCTCAGAGAGAGTCGTGATGCGGTTATTAAAGTGGACCTCAAGATTGATGGCGTCAGAAACCAAAAAAGTTGTCCATTTCTCTTTGTATAAATATTATATAAGTCGGGATGACCGAAAAAAAATGTATTATATAAGTCGGATGTAAGTTTACAAGAAAAACACCTTTTATTATAATGTATGATAATATGTTGTATTGGATATAATATATGAGAGTCAGAAATGGAAACAAATGTATCTCAAAGGTTGGACAGAGAGTTATGAATAAATAAAATAAATCATAAATATGTAAAAGGAAATGTGAGAAGGAATTATTGATTCTAAAACTTTTTTACAGTGTGAGAGAGTATGTCATAACACACAAAATATAAATTGGTGAGATATAGGAAAAACTAGGTTTCTATAAAAGTGAGAAGGGTTAAATCTAGGTTATTGAAAATAAATGCAAAAGGAAACTATAAGAAATATAAGCATAACTATATAATTCTAGATAACAAAGGTAATAAGATAGACAAGAAGTGAGTGGATAAATAAAAAGAAAAGATTCATAAAGGTTAGGTTTGATTAGAGCCATAGATTGGGCGAAATGAATATAGTAATAATAAATGAAGAAAATTAGCTGTGGATCGAACTAAATCTATAATGAGTAGTTTTAGGAATCGTTTGACGGTGGCTCACTACTACTACTAGTTACCTATGGAAAAGGCCAAAAGTCAATAGATTTGAAGCAAAGCAATAGAAATATAGATTTGGAGATATGTGGGTGGGAAATTTGGAATAATTGATAGATAGGGTGCCGTAACTTAACGATTAAATTGAGTAAAAGAAGTGTTGGAAAAAATAAAAAAAAAAACAAAAAGTTGAAATGAAGGGTGAAACGATTCAACGGCGAGGGAGGATGTCGGAATTTACAATTAACTGAGAAGAATCTGAAAGCTCTGTTTTGCCTGAAGAGTTAATATAATAAGGGGAAAGGAATAATAGAGAGTTGGCCAGTGAAATTGTCAAAAAGACAGAAGATGATTTAGACTCCACCGATCCCTTTTTCTTCTTCTTCTTCTTCTTCTAATTTCGTTTCTGTCTCTCGCTATTCTTTTTGTTTTTTCCTCAACTCATTGATTGAACAGCATAATTTCTGCCCTCTTCGATTCTTCTTCATCTGGGTATTATCGGTGGTCTTCAAAGCCCTACTCCACTTAATTAGGAAGCTGTCACATAAATCAATGGCGTCTACCGGCGGAGAGGCGGATAAATTAGCGGATCCTAAATTAGGCGGTGTAGAGAGCACGAGCGCCGGAGAAGAACGATACTTCAAGGCCGATACACTGGATTTCAGTAAATGGGATTTGCATATGGGTCAAAGCTCTAGTAGCGTCGTCAAGTCCGGTTCGACTAGAGCTCCGGCGCCGGCGATGCAGGAATGGGAGATTGACCTCTCAAAACTCGATATGAAGCACGTCCTCGCTCACGGCACTTATGGCACTGTCTACCGCGGTGTCTACGCCAACCAACAAGTAGCAGGTCCGTCTTTTCTTTTAGTAATATTAGGGGTTGGGGGATCCCATCCATCTGATTGATATTATGATTTGCAGTCAAAGTGTTAGATTGGGGAGAAGATGGTTACGCCACAGCAGCTGAAACCACAGCTCTGCGTGCTTCCTTCGAGCAAGAGGTCGCCGTCTGGCAGAAGCTCGATCATCCCAACGTTACAAAGGTATATTTACTTTTACGCCACGCCAAAGGGTTGAAAACCTTTTGATTCATTAAACATTGACTCTTTCTTTTGCAGTTTATAGGAGCATCCATGGGAACCTCTGATCTCAAGATCCCTCCTTCTAATGATCCTGGGGGACGTGGTAACGCTGCACATCCTGCCAGGGCCTGTTGTGTTGTGGTTGAATATGTTGCCGGAGGCACGCTTAAGAAGTTCCTCATTAGGAAATATAGTGCCAAACTACCCATCAAGGATGTCATTCAGCTCGCTTTGGATCTCGCTAGAGGGTAACCCCACTCTTTGAAACTAATCAGACATGACAAACAAAAGATGCATCCTTTATACCTTTTCTTTTGGTCTCAGGCTGAGTTACCTCCACTCCCAGGCGATTGTACATCGGGACGTGAAGACAGAGAATATGTTGTTAGAAACTAACAAGACGCTGAAGATCGCTGATTTTGGGGTAGCTAGAGTGGAAGCTCAGAACCCTCAAGACATGACGGGTGAAACTGGAACACTTGGATACATGGGACCAGAGGTATGTATAGAAAGGCCAAATCAAATCACTTGTGTTTCGTAATTGGAAAGAATTAAGAGGTTAGCTTTTTTGGTGGATAGGTTCTTGAAGGAAAGCCTTACAACAGAAAATGTGATGTGTATAGCTTTGGTGTATGCCTCTGGGAGATATACTGCTGCGACATGCCCTACGCTGACTGTAGTTTTGCTGATATCTCTCACGCCGTTGTTCATAGGGTTCCTCTCTCTCTCTCTCTATCTCTTTAGAGTCTTTCCAATGGTAAAAGCTAATAATCAGGAAATGTAATCCCCTTACTCACTGTTTTTTTGTATCTTGCTCAGAACCTGAGACCAGAGATTCCAAAATGCTGTCCAAGTTCGGTGGCAAACATCATGAAGAGATGCTGGGACCCAAATCCTGATAAGCGGCCGGAGATGGAGGAGGTGGTGAGGCTGCTGGAAGCAGTAGACACAAGCAAAGGTGGTGGAATGATAGCTCCAGACCAGTTTCAGGGGTGCCTCTGTTTCTGCAGACCTCGTGGCCCCTGAGTTCTCTCCCTCTCCTCTTTCCTTCCTTTTTGAGAGCTGCGTGATTCTTGAATTTTGTATCTTTGAGAGTTGGATTGGTGTGGTTTTTGTCATAAGAATCTGTCTCTTTCTCTACTCTCTATGTATTTATACTACACACAGACAATCGTGTATAATTTGATAAAGCTTGATTTTTTGTTTTTTGCTCTGATGATGTTGATTCGAATTTAATAGTGTTGAGACTTACACTAATAAGAGGAAGAAAAACAGGGAGTCAAAAAGGACTTTAGTAGAGGGTGAGGTTGTAACATTAAAAAAGGACTGGGCTGATTTTGTTATTTGTATTAACGATGAAGGTCTAAACCTACAAATTTATGACACTTGTAAACAACACACAACAGGAGTTGTTGGTACAGTATGTTTTTTGCTAAGACTATTAAAGAGCAAGACAGATTGGTAGTGGGTTGTGTAACTCCCAGTTTTCTCGTATCGCACTGCACACGCTTGAGTGGGTTTGGGGTTGTTGACAACTCGGTCCGAGTCGACTCAGATGATGAGCGGAAACTCCATGGCGTCTTTTTGTTCGATGAAAGATTTCCTCAAGGAGATTGGCGGGTTTGCAGTTATAGACGGCGGGCTTGCGACGGAGTTGGAGAGACATGGAGCAGATCTCAACGATCCTCTCTGGAGCGCCAAATGCCTTCTCACTTCTCCTCATCTCATTCACACCGTAAAATCCCTCTCTTTCTCCTCCGATTTCCTTTTTTTCCCAGTGAAATCTGAATCTATGGTTTTGCGGAAATCTAGCTGCTGGACAAAGCTTTGTGCTTTTTTTTTCTTTGGGTATGTGTGTGTGAATAATATAAACCCTAGATTTAGATATACTTTGAAAGATTGAGGAATCCAAAAGTGTGATTATGTGGACGAAAATAAAGCTTTCTCATTTCCATTAACAAGCTGAGAGTATTTAAAGCTGTCAACTTGTCAACCATAAATCCTTTTTCTGCTTGTCCCTAAGTCTTCATTCTGTGGGAATATCTCATTTTCTATTTCCAGATTCATAGGGTCTTTTTCTTTCCATGATTTCTTTTGTATTTTTTAGTGGAAGTGGTCCTGTGGGGAAGCTAGCTTTAGTTAAATTCAAATTTTAAATTCCATTATTAACATTGCTATGCTGCTTGTATTTCCTGATGGAGCAGGTGCATCTCGATTACCTTGAGGCTGGTGCTGATATCATCTCCAGCGCTTCTTATCAGGTTCTTTCTCTTTCTCTTCATCTTTCTTTATCTCTCTCTTCTTTTTTGGACACTAAAACGTGGATTCATGATCAATCTCAACAGGCCACGATTCAGGGCTTTGAAGCTAAGGGCTTTTCAAGAGAAAAAAGCGAATCTTTGCTAAGAAAGAGCGTAGAAATAGCTTGTGAAGCTCGGAATACCTACTATGACAAATGCGGAATCAAGGATGATAAGATTCTTAAAAAGCGGCCTATATTAGTCGCTGCATCAGTAGGTAGCTACGGTGCTTATTTGGCTGATGGCTCAGAATACAGGTTATTCCTGCATTTATTTTTTTCATATTTAATTTTCGGATTTGATTTTTGCTTTTTGTGGATTTCATTTACTCCTGCGTTATCTTCTTATAACGACCTTTTAACTGTTGGTGGTGCTTGTGTTACTCTCTATCAGTGGAATCTATGGGGATTCCATCACGCTGGAAACACTCAAGGAGTTTCACCGCAGACGAGTCCATGTTCTGGCTGAGTCTGGTGCCGATTTAATAGCATTTGAGACCATTCCAAACAAGCTAGAGGCTCAGGTACTTATTCTTACTCAACATCATGACAATTGACATATTGTAGTAGATGGTATCCTTTGTTTTGATGTTGTTATATCTTTTGGTGGGGGGGGTTTCTGTGATATGCAAGGCATTTGCTGAGCTGTTAGATGAGGGAGATGTGAAGATTCCTGGGTGGTTTTCATTTAACTCCAAGGATGGCGTGAATGTGGTTAGCGGGGATTCCATCAAGGAGTGTGTCGCCATAGCTGAAACTTGTGAGAAAGTAGTGGCGGTTGGAATCAACTGTACCCCTCCGAGATTCATCGAGGGGCTAGTTTTTGAGATAGAAAAGGTGTGTGGCCTGGATCCATACATTGTTATTAGTATAGAGAGACCCTAAAAGGTTTGCATAACGTGTAGGTGACGAGCAAGCCCATACTAGTGTACCCAAACAGCGGAGAAAGCTATGATGCTGATCGGAAGGAGTGGGTTGTAAGTGATATATATATATATATATAACTGTTTGAGAGATTAAGGAGCAAAAATGCAGATAAAAAACAATTATCTTGAGTTGCATCAAAAAAAAATGTTGCAGGAAAACACAGGAGTTGGGGATGAAGACTTTGTATCATATGTAGAGAAATGGATGGATGTAGGAGTGTCTCTCCTGGGAGGTTGCTGTCGCACAACACCAACCACCATCAGAGGCATCCACAAGAGACTTGTCAACCGCAGATCTACTTTCTCTTCACATCATTAGCTCTCCTCATTCTACAAATCCTCTGGACCTTTGCAATAGAATTGTACCAAACTTAAATGTTTTTTGTTTTCCCTTTCCTTGAAAAACAAAACTAATTCCGAGGATAGGCGTGACTGCTTTTTACTTTTCTTTTTCCCCTATAATGAGTTCAACACCACTCAGAAAGAAACCCAAAAAAAAACCTTTAAAATTCGTAATGAATAGTTATTTTTAAGGAACCCCGAAACTGGTTTCATGGCCCAACCCAGCTCTAAAGAAGAAGGAAGCCTTTTAGCTCCACGAGAAGCTTACTCTCAAATTTCAAACCAGCTCCGTCGCCGTCATTCCAGTGGGTACGTGCTTCTCCGACTAGGGGAAGTATTGGCTTGTTCTCTGATGAAGGGACCATTCTCCTCTACAGAAAAAAAAAAGACTTTGTGTTATAGTATATTGAACTAAGATAAACCAGACCGGTTTACTAAAGAGAAGGACCAGAGTAATGAAGAAAAAGAAGATACTAAAGTAAACAGAGCGTTTGATCAGAGTGGTAAAGGATCAACACGTGGATGCTCGAGATTTAATCGGAGTGGAGAAGAGTTGTTACGAGCATTTAAGAAGTTTCTGTTGTGTTTACATTTCATGTATTAAATTGATTCTTGAAGTTTGTTTTTTCTCTGTAATTCGGTCTGATTCACTATTGTTGAAGGTTGATTTGAGCTTGGGCAAGATGAAGATGAATGGTTGTTTCTGTGAACATCAATTCATTATTGGTTAATAAAGTGACGGATTAAGATTTTCTTGTGTCAAATTGAGATTTTGGTTTTTCGTTATCATTATGGCTTCTATGTACCCCCAGTCCTCTATGCCGTGGACCTCTGCTTCACACCTTGACACTTGAGTACATCAAAGGTGTCTCTGTTAAAGACGTTCTCCTTAAGTTTGGGGCCTCTATATGAGATTTCCGAGTAACGGTTGGATGATGTTGCTGCGCAAATTGGGAAGGCTGTTGCTAAGGTAGTAAACATGTTAGTCAGGAGCTAGAGGGATGTCTTCTCTTAGGTAGTAATTGATTTCGGATTGAGCTTCACATTGAATGCATTCTTCATGCTGGAATGTGGTAAGAATGATTGCATCTTACCTTTCATTATTTGGCTATATCCACTCTCCAATGTTCTCAAATGTGGATGGACCGTAGACTGACAGCTTATAGGAAGTCCTCAAAGCAATGGTCAGGCACGTTTAACAAGCTTGCGCAACGTTCTATTTTCCAAGATCCTTTTGAGCTAGTAGCTTTGTCTTTATCCTTAAAAAATCAAACTATCTGTTCTATCTTACGCAGAGTCTTGCCTTGGATATGCATTGAGACAACCTCCGATGGTTGTGTTATTTGAACGAATAGAGGTATAAGATTTTAAGGCTCTTAATGTATAAAGATGTACGCTGCCATGTTTCTTGTTTATTCCAATTTGTTAATCTGTAAAAATGTCAATGCTCAGGTTTCAGTGAGCCTTGGGCTTCTAGTTGCACCGTACGGTCGGGGAATTATGAGATTTGATGAATAAGACAACACATTGTTTGATGTGTGATCGATTTTGCCAATTATACCAGATAACAATGCACAAGGAGATAAAAACAGTAACATCATCCTCTCTCTTTTTTACCCCTAAACCCTAAAAACTACAAACGTGTTCATGAAAGTGATGTTTACCCAAAGGACCTCTTTTCTTCTTCAAAGTTTCTAACTTTCACATCACCATCGTTTCTTACTACTTTCCCCTTCCATCATAACTCCAATATACTTCTTATTTTGTCGCCTCATCACATATTTTTTTTTCCTGATAAAGACATATAGTTTCATATATATATATATATATATATATGAATTCAGTAAATATCTGTATTTTTATATATGCATTTGTATATACGTTGAGATAAATTAACATAATGCTGAAAAGGATTGGATGATAATCTAATTCATTGAGATAAATTATTATAATCCAAAAACAGGCTTACCAAATCATATCCTAATGTTCTTCTAGGTCTTATGAATCATTAATATAATACCCACCATGTGCCCGATATTCTACAAAGTCGCCTTCATTAACGGATTTAATTTTTTACTATTCAAGTACTATTGTTTTATACTTTACAAGAAAACACAACAGCAACAACCTTGAAAGTTATTTCCTCTGTTTGGTTCGTTTTTTTAAAAATTAAATGGTTTGTTTTTCGGTATCTTTCGAATTCTTTATTGCTGAGTGTGTTTGTGTTGGCGTGATAGAATAAAGAAAACTAGAGTATTAACCCTTTAACTAATCAGTACGTTTCTCTCTAATCAGAGAGGAGTCGTATGCATTTAACAAACGAAAAACAATGAAAGCGTAATTATATAACGACTTATTACAACTGGCACTGAGTTTCGTTATAGTCAGATAAAGTTATTATTGTCTTATTGATCCTTAATTTGTTTTTTCTCACCTTAATTTGTTTTTTCTAATAAAAATTTTACAAAAAGAAAAGGGTGCTGAAATGTCTTTTCTAGTAAGTGGAAAACGACCAATTTCTATCCACTGATGCTGCCGTATATGTGTGATAGTAGAGCTAGTGCACTAGTTTATAAAATTTTCACTGTTAAACTTAAATTCTTGAAAATTTCGGAGACAAAATAAAACAAACGCGAAATTCGATGCTAAATATAAATGCAATTTGATATAAATGCAATTCGATGCTAAATATTTCAGAAATATAATAAACGTCCAATTAACATTATTGATTTGATGTCAATTTTTACAACAATATCATCAATTAAAATTATATTTATCAAAATAACCACTATATGTTAACAAAAAACTACTTCACATAATTACATTTGTCTCTTTATACTAAGATTAAACTTTTGTAACCTGTATGATTATAAAACAATCAAAGTTTGATCATTACATTCTTTTTCTTATAAAGATTAAATTATTATTTTTGTGCCAAATTCTATGGGTTTTATCGATATAAATGACTGCAGTATCTTTTACAAATGCTAGTTTTTATTTTTTACAGTACAAAAACTTCCATTTATATATAAATATATATGACTAATGAGTAACGAAACATCTGATTAATTGTGTGTGTGTGTTATAATAATAATTTGTCTTAGCATCTAGTAATGTCATTCTATTATTATCCAAGTATAAATCGGTTCCATGCATATTTTTTTCAATTAGAAAAAAACTCATTGGAAAAGGAAATATTTACTATTTACTAAACCTAAGTGTTAGTCTGAAGAAACAGACACGGTCTCCCACATGCAGCATGTGTCATTTTAACTTTACCTTACAAAATTAAAATTAAATTGCATAACTTCACCAAACAATGTCTTAAAGGTGAAAACTCGATTTTGTAATCATAAAACAAAATTTTGAAAGCATTGGGCCCCCTAAATGAACACTACAAGATCCTGACTTTATGTTTAGAAAATAAACAAAAGTTAACTCGTAAATGATAGTATGTCAATATAACTTTCTGTCAAGTGATTAAACAAATATTTCTCAATTTGATGCTCGACTCTACCCACGCCATAAGGCTAATATATAAGCAATATATGTAATATAACATTGTATGCTTGCAATAACAAAGTGGGAATACATTATAGGTTTGAATTAAAATGTTGATAAAGCAACAGATCGAAGAGGACGAGGCAGAGTCTCGCAAAGGGGATGAACCCTTAAACATTAGTCTAGATTGGGTCAAATCCCCTCCTCTTTCCACGCAACCAATCTCAATTTTGTAAATTTCACATTTTACTAAAAAGTGCCTTCCAAGTAAATTTTGGTAAACGTGTTAATTCCCTTTTCTGTGACAAAAATATATACGAAAACAAAATATAAAGTGACATTTGTTGTTGTTGTTGTCTCCCGAAACCTCAAATTTCACCCTTTAAACATGCATACATGCAATCTACCTTAGGTCACCAATCTACTCTCTCGTTTTGCTTTTTATTATATTTTAATTTCCTTTTGCTACAATAACCATTATTTCTTGGCGACATATCCCCAAGAATTGAGATTTCGTTTATTTGTTTTTGTTTATTGCGTTGCGTTTGTTCCAATTGCCAAATCCGGGTTTTGTATTTGCATATCATTGATTATACTTTTTATATATGTATCACAGCTTTATATCATATTTTTTTGCTTCATATACATATAGTTGAATTTTAGTTTCTAAACAAGTCTAATATATATGTACAAGAGTGTATCTATACAACTATTAGTATCAGCTTGAAATGAATCACTGCTAGAAATCTATATGATATTTAATACAATTAATAATTATAAGATTTCTTTTGAGATATTTGAAAATATCAAAAACTTAAATATTTGGGGAAAAATGAAGGGAGAATCGCATTACGGTAACAAATTAAATACGTTAGGCTGTAGTCAGCAGTCAATTACCAAAAAACAGAGCATTTAGAATGGGATATATATTAGTATTCCATAATAAATTAAGGTTTACATATTTATGGGAAGACAATTATATACCTCAAAATCAAAGAGATGAAAACAAAGTTTGAGGGGAAGTGCAATAACTATGGACTGCAACTAGCAAAATAAAATTTATATAATGAATATTCACAAAGTTACCGGGTCGTTTTACCCAAGGCCAGAAGGCCCGATAGAGGAAAAAACGGGTACAAGTCGGTTCTATTTAATTCATAAGTTAAAAACGGGTCGGACCCACATATTTTTGTAAGCAGAGATGCAGAAGCTGTGGAGAGAGAATCATATGGCAGTTTCACGACCCGCTGTTCTTTAGAGAGAGAGAGAGTACATATACATTTTAGGAAACAAGAACAAGTAGAAGAAGAGTAAAATCCGGGTTGTACCCGAATACCCATCTCTCTCCACTCGGGTTCCAAAGCTGTTGTCTTTCCTTTGCCCCTTCTCTTGGATTTGGCGTCAGAGAGAGAGAGAGAGAGAGAAAACAAACAGCATACAAACAACCTCTCTACATCTCTCCACTTTGCTCTGTGCCCAGAAACGAGGTTCCTTGTTTCTGCATAGATATCTGTAAGAGAGTTAAAGTCCCTATTCTCAACGCCCTTTCTCTGTTTATAACACATTGACCTCTTCTCTTCTCAGAATCTAAAATTCGTCAACGATCTATCTTTCGGGGATGCTTATAAATTGGGTTTTAGAATATTTAATCAGCTGAAGCACAATGGGTGATGGTAGCCTCAAGAAAAGCAAGGTTTTTGTTTATTTGAATATGATTATGTTGCTTCTCAATCATGTCTCCAAATGTTTGATCTCCAAGAATGTATTGGTGCAGCTTTCATGGCCCAAAACACTTGTTAAAAAATGGCTAAACATCAAGAGCAAAATGGAAGACTTTTACGCAGACGAGAGAGACCTGGAACTGGATAGAGGTAAACTCATACATGTTTTGTTAAAATGTTAATTATGAACAGTAATATGTGATTATAGGAACAGCTTTAACGATAAAATATTTATAAAAAAAAAAAAAAAAGCAGGAGGAGATTGGAGGAACAATGTCATTGAAAGAGAGGAAGCATGCTCTGTCAATAAAAGCATAACTGGTCTGTCTTTTTCTTTTTTTTTTTTTTTTATTAAATTTTTTCACAAACATAAAAATCCTTAATTGTTTCCAGAGATTTCGAGCCAAAGAGGTAGACGGAACAAACTTGTATTCGATTCACCAATTTCTAAACAAGTTCATAATCTTAGGTAAATCTTTTTTGCTGTCTCTTGACTATTTGATTTCTGGGAATTTTTCTAATACACGCCCGTTCATACATTCATCAGAGTTTTTACTGCTACCTGGAATGTCGCCGGGAAATCTCCGCCGAGTAATTTAAATTTGGAGGATTGGCTTCACACTGCACCTCCTTCCGACATTTACGTTCTTGGGTAAATCTATATATCTTTCTTTTGATTTGACTCAACTAATAAATCTTGAAAAGCGTCTGATTATGGATTTTACATAGCTTCCAAGAGATCGTACCTTTGAACGCCGGCAACGTTTTGGGTACAGAAGACAACGGACCGGCCAGGAAATGGCTCTCTCTCCTTAGAAGAACCTTAAACACTCTCCCTGGCGGAAGCTACCGGACTCCTTCGCCTGTTCCCCACCCGGTTGCCGAGCTCGACTCAGACTTCGAAAGCGAGTCAGCCGCCATGGCTAACTCCTCATTCTACCATCATAGCAGGAGTCTGAGGATGACTGACTTGGACATGTCATCATCCCTGCCGCCGCAGCTTCACCGGAGATTCAGCGTATGTGACCGTTTCATGCTGGGACACAGACCTGACGACTTGTACGACCAGAGCTTCAGGTTTTATTCTTCTGACGACGAGCCAGAGTCTCCTTGTCATGATCACTATTCTCCTCTTTCGAGAACTGGATCGTTTGTGACTGACGAGAGATACAAAGGAAGAGACAAGCCCAAATATTGTTTAGTGGCGAGTAAGCAGATGGTTGGTATCTTCTTAACCGTTTGGGTTAAGAGTGATCTAAGGGACAGTGTCAAGAACCTCAAAGTGTCTTGTGTTGGAAGAGGCTTGATGGGTTATCTAGGAAACAAGGTAAATTTCATATTTCTGAATTCGAATTTCAATTAATCATATTTTCAAATGTTTAAATCTTTGTTAATATGCAGGGATCGATTTCGATCAGCATGTCCGTACACCAGACGAGCTTCTGCTTTGTCTGCAGCCACTTGACGTCTGGGCAGAAAGAAGGCGACGAGCTAAGACGAAACTCTGATGTTTTGGAGATTCTAAGGAAAACCAGATTCCCTAGAGTGAACAACTCCGGTGATGACAAGTCTCCTCAGACGATTTTAGAACACGAGTGAGTTATATGTTGCATCAATAGATGCTCTTCACTTATTGAATTTTGATTCTTGCAATCAGCTTAGTGAAATCTTCCTTGTTATGCTTTTCAGTCGGGTGATCTGGCTTGGTGACTTGAACTACCGTATAGCTCTTTCTTACCGGTCAGCAAAGGCCCTTGTCGAGATGAGAAATTGGAGTGCATTGCTTGAGAAAGACCAGGTCAGACAAACATTCCAAACCCCCCAAAAACTCTATTTGAAAGAATAGAAACTTTATCTAAATGTCATTTTTTCTGTTGCAGCTACGGATAGAACAAAATAAAGGTTGTGTCTTTGAAGGATGGAAGGAAGGGACTATCTATTTTCCACCCACTTACAAATACTCCGACAACTCAGATGTATACGCTGGTGATGACCGGCTTCCTAAGGCCAAGAGACGGACTCCTGCATGGTCAGTACTTATTTATCTAGTTTGCAGCATTGAGTCTAGTCAACTTGATGGAATATCAAACTTAATGAGTTTGATTATCTGAATTGAAGGTGTGATCGCATACTCTGGTATGGGAGTGGTCTTCATCAGCTCGCATATGTTCGCGGGGAATCAAGATTCTCTGATCACAGACCAGTCTACAGTTTGTTCTCTGTAGAGATTGAATCGGTATATAGAAACCATGTCAAGAAAAGCTCTAGTTACTCCAGCTCTAGGATTGAAGTTGAGGAACTTCTACTTCAACGTTATGGATATTCTGAGCTTAACCCGTGCTGATTCATCATCAGTCCATTTGAAAACAGATCCCGAGGGAGGATTAATGTTTTTGAAGCCTGAAAATAAAATTGGTAACTAAATCTTTGATGATAAAATGATTATGAAATATTTTAGTTTGGTCTTGCTCTTGTCTTCTGATATCATCTGATATTGCAGGGTTATTCAGGTGTTGGAGAGTTATGAACATTAAAGATTCATCAAAAAGTAAAATCTTGGTCAAGAGTTCTTGTGCCTTTAGATTCAAGTGAAAACAGAAGAAGGTGATAATAACGTAGCTTCAATTGGTGGAAGATATCTTTAGGATTATAGAGAATTGACTAGTTTTTTTGCTTTTCAAACCAATTAGTTTCTACGTAGATGTTAGGATTAGTCAAACTTGTTCATAGATATGTGTATGCTTGTAAATATATTGAATTCTTTGTAATGACCAATGGGTTATAGTTGGAAAGTGCAAAATTTTATACCTTTTTCTTTCGGTTTCTTCTAGTATAATTTTTTTGGACCATACACCTATAACATTGAACAGAAACAAACCCAACTCGTGTCACAATGTAAAAGGGGTAAAAAATATAAGTATATAAATTTGAACTTGAAAGTGAAAATTCAAAAAGAGAGTCAAACAATCGCAGAATGATATTCTTCTGATTCCACCACCCACTTGGCTTCTTTATACATTTGGCTTTTTCTTTCCCTAAAACGCACTTCCTCAATCTTGGGTTTTCCCTAAGTTTGAAGGATTAATTATGTTATATCGTGTTAAGAGATGTAATGTATCTTTGACAAGAAAATATCCTATTCACTTCTTTTTTGTATAATTGGAACCGAATCACATACTAAACCTTAAAACAACTTTGAAAATGTGTTAAACAGTAGAGTCTAAGACAAAATCCCTCTCCACCCTAAGGGGGGGAAAATACAGGTGGTGTTCAATCGTAAAAGTAGAAGAATTTGGGAGTTTTCACATGGAGTAATTGTTTTAAAAGAATTCTCTAAGTTTTGCAAGAAAATGACAATACTGACCTTCTCTCTATATTTCCGTGGATTCCATATCCTTTATTATGATTACTAACCAAAGACGTGTGAAGTAAACGTCAGCATATGTTGGCGTATTACACATGGTCGGAAATAAAAAAGAGCGGATCAGATAAAGAGCGTCTCTTGGATTGCCTTTAGCCCTACATTCTTCGCCACGTGTCAACTACGTGGGAAAATTATTTTACGAAAATTTACTTACTGCTTCCCCACAAACACCCCATTATTTATACTAAAATTACTTTTCGGAGCTTCATCGAATAATATATACCAATTCATTTGTTTCAAAATATAAGATATTTAAAAACATAATAATTTAAATATAAATATTTTATATTTTTATATACTTTTTAATTTTATTAAAACTTTTATGACCAATAATATTTTTCAGTTTTTTCAGAATTAGCCGTATTATTTTATTTTATATATTAAATAATATTTTTAAAATAAAAATTTTAACTAAAACATTTTATATTTTAAAACGGATAAAATATTATAAAATAAATAATACTGATGGATAATAGATTTATTTATTTATTTTTCAACCGAGAATATTCATTCACTAGAAAAGCTTTCGCTTGTACAACCCTGCTTTACAGCAAAGGGAGATACATAATACACCTTTCTGGTAAATACCAGATCATTCATTTCTTCCACTTTGGATCCAGTCGCTTTCACTTCTTAAAACGTCAAATATATAACTCGATTTAACTTCGATATTAACTAATAATACACTGAATATGATAACATCATTTATTTAGAAATTAAGACAGTGACACTATTTTTTTTAATATTAGAAAGTTATGGGCCGAAATTCTTAGTTTCCTAAATCCAAAACCACAACATGTAATATTAGTTTCGTCTCAAACATCATTCGATCATTTGAGCTAACGATACTTGGTAAGAAAGTGACACATTAACTAGCACACCAAACAGAATTTTCTTATAAATATAGGACTCTAGGCTTGTATGCTTGTAGGTAGAAAACGATATTTATATGTGACGATCCCTCGAAGCTTCTAATAATTGATTATACGTATGGGGCTTTTGTAACTTACTTATATATTTAAACGAATGATTGATCTTAAAGTTAGTCTTTTATCCCAAAAAAATAAAGAAAGTTTATGCAAAGGATAGCTAACCTATGTACGACCCCAACCAGTGTTTGATCTGTTGTTCTTTTCTTGTCAACGTATTGGATCTGTTGTTAATGACTAATAGATGACTATATTATATATTGGCTCTTTTTTGTTAACATTATATATTGGCTTTGTAATCAATATTTTATCTTCTAATTAACACAATCAGATTCATATATAATATCATATACAACATTCATGTGAATCCCTGTCGATTGGGATTTGCGAGTAAATCAACTATAAGTAGAACAAAAACAAAGTAAAAGACTCTTCAAATTGTTCCTTAGTCAATTGTTCGTTATCCTCGGACTCGTGCAACGGCATTGAGACGCAGTAGGTTATATTAACGATAAAGAAATGCATTTACAGATATCGTCAATATAAAAATGCGTTTACATATACATATATATATCGGTGGGTGAGTGGTTTTTTTTTGGATATATAAAAACCAGTGGATGAGTGTTGGTTAATGGAAAATTAAGATTAATCATGTAATTACAATTATTTGAATGGTTGGCTGCACGCTATGTTATCTGCTTTAAATTTAAAATCTAAAGAGCTATGATTGTAGTAGTTTAGATAAGAACAAGTCGTAAATCTCAAAGGGGACAATATGGCAAGAATTACGCACAAAACAAGATTGACAGATTGTGGAGAATGCACGATTCTCTCCTCTATAATTTCTCTCAGACCCACGAGATAGTCAATATTTCTTTTTCCGATCTCATTTATCTTGAAATTCAAACACCACCACTGCACCTACTTCTCTCCAATTTTGTCCTTTTCATTTTCTATTCAGGTTTCTAACTTTTATTTTTGGAGTTTTTCACTGAGAATTTGTCTGAACTTATAGGCTCTTTAACCAAGGCACCCTCTTCGTGCAAGTTCTTCGATGCCAATGAAGCAATAGCTTGCCAGCGTCGGGAAGTGTTCTCCTTCGGCTACCCCGTATTTTTTCCGGCTTCTTCAGCATGATGCGTAATTGAAATTTCCAGCATTATTTCCCTTAGTGAGAGACGGCGAAGATGTCTCATCAGAACCAAAACCGGTGACTTGCTCCTGGGGTTGAACTTCACTACACGATTTTATTCGGTGATCTCCGACGCAGGCAGAGCAGGCGCTCACCGACGTCGAGTTGTACCTTCATCTAGCTTGCTTGTCCGCGGGCTCCGCCTCTCACCCAGTCAAGAAATTCTTCAACAGGGTAGATCTGAGCTACCTTGTCAGAGGTGTGGTGGTGTTGTCGGTGCTTGAGGACGGCGTCTACTCCTCCTCCATACTCTATTGCCTCATCTTCTCTGTTTTTCGCCAGATCTGGTCCCACTTCGATTTTCCAGCTCTGCTCCCTGACGGAGACGTGTTGTGTATTCCAGTTGCGGTGTGGTCCCCGTAAACTGCGGCCGAGCCAAAATGTGATGGTGGTGAAATCCTCTGCAATCAAAGTGAATCTAGGTGGTGATGAGGACGTTGACCGTTTTGGAGGCTCTCGGTGTGGGCGATATCGCCAGTGGATCCTCTGTGGTCCCATCTACCCCGACGTGGCTCCGGTAAACAACCATTTTTCCGACCACTAGAATCTAAAAAAATCTTTAGATCCGGTGGCCGGAGATCCTACCCTAGTGTATCTCATGTTCTATCTCTCCGTTCGAGCTCGTCGGCGGCGAGTTCCTATCTCCTTGTACGAAACGCAGGGAAGTGGCTTCCACTCGATTTGATCTTAGTCGGCCCTTCTTGCAACTTCTATTATGGTAAGCCACCATGGTCCCTAGTCCGACGAGCTTCTGCAACTCTTTTTTCGGCGAGTGGTTGTGGTACACTTACTGATGAGGCCATGTGGTTTCAAGTTCGAGATCAAAGACTGAAAGTGAAACTTTTGGTACTTAATCTGGTGGCCAGAGATCTATTTTATTCCGATCGGTCCTTGAACTTCTCGTCGCCATCGCACCGATCACCCTCGGGCTCAAAGCGCTGAAAGTGATCCACCGGAGCAAAAGCCTTCTCGGGAAAACCCGATATCGTCACTTCCTCACCCCTGCAAAGCACAGAGGCCTATGGTCAGAGAGATGGATATATGGTTGTGTCGGGTTTATCGGTGTACATGGAAACACCGTAAAGATTCATCGTCGTCATCAAAAGTGGCCTCAACACTTCTCGTTAGATTAAGGTGTTTGGACCCACATGAGATTCTCAAATGGGCTAAGCCCATGAACCTTGCTGAAAGTAGTTTGGATTGACCATTAAATTCCTTTGAACTGAAGCCCAACTTTTTATGTAAGGCATGCCTTAAAGTGCTAATGTTAATGAATTCTTTATATTCCTCTTGTCGAGGACATGAGAGATCTTTCTCACATCATCTTCTCTTTACAAGAGATACGAGTACCACAATCCCTTTGTCTAAAATGAAGAATTATGTCTTAATCACAAATCTGGACTCTTCTGTTGTTTCTTCCCAAAAAATAGAAAATATTCTAGTGTTAATTTCCTATCATGAAAATAGATTATTCTATCTAAATATAACTCCTAGGAAGACCCTATGCTTATCGAAATCTTTCATTATGAAGAGAATTATGTTTTTTTCCTTTTGCATGAAGAAAGATGATAAGTGGATTGCGTTTACAGTAGCAGTAGATCAAGATTTGGCTCTCTCCTATTGGCATCTAAACCCCGTCCATTTTGGGTTTTGCGAGAATTTTTTCTCGTATTTTTGTGACCACACTCTTCAGGGATTGAGCGCTTTGGCACTTCCGGCACAAGTTGGAATTCAAAAAATACAACGGATACTTTCGTATTTCGTGTGGTATTATCTTTCCCGAATGTCGACCATCAAGTTTTGGTTAGCCTTGCATCACTTCGAATGACATATCTTTGCGGCGTGTTCTGCTTGTTCAAGAGTTCTTAATTTTTGTGGTTTAGAGTATCGGTCTAAATTATTGTCTAGTACGCTTTATTATTTATGTTCGGATAATATGAATCAGTAGAATCGCATTAATTTGAGTTTTACTTTTTTTATGTAAGATTTCAGTTCTCGAGTTTTCTCTAAAAAAGAGTTGTATAATCATTAATTTAATAAATGGGTTTGTAAAAAAAAAAAACAAGATTGACATATCAGCTTAATATAAGTTTCGACCTGTTTTTCTTGTCCAAGCAAAAAAGATGGTTAAAAGATTAGCTTAATATGAGTTTGATGTATGCCTCATCCGAAGAAAAAATAAAAACTAACTTATATGTTAGATCACAAGTAACGAAAGATTTAATAAGACAAAATTGATATGCACAAATAGTGGTTTATTATTGCCTTGGTTGAAGAGTTTTGAAGTTCCGTTCCACGTGGAGATCTTAATCTCAGACGTCAGCGTTTGAAAGAGACGTTGACGTCAGCTGATATAGAACTTGCATGTAAACTGAATGGGGAGTGGTCGAGAACAAGTGAGATACGACGTGTATGTCTCTCTTTAACAAAATAGTGAGCTAGACAAATCGACACCGCATCACAAGTAATGTTTTTTTTTGTTTGACAAGTATGTTAATTTTATTAAGCATCACAAGTAATCAACAGACATGCTTTTATCCACACCTTATATCTCCTTCATGAAAATAATGAATAGAATGACACTTTTGAGTTTTGATAACGCATGCTTTTAAATTTTGTCGAATTGGATTTTCATTATCATTCGGCGGGTTAGAAATTTAAAAAAAAAAAAAAATTAACATGTATATAGAAAAGATATTCGTTAAGGAGTTAGTAGTTATGAAAGGAAAAGAGAGAGTAAATGGCAGAGAAGAGATCAAGGACATGCGTCATGGACCTTTTTTGTCAAAAGATACATAAAACAGCAGACATTATTAAAGTTATAATTAAGAGTTACCATAATAAGTAAGAGAATCAATTAGCTGTTTTGAGGGGGCATGAGGTCATCTTCTTCTCTATGGTTATTCCAAGTTTTCTGTCAGTGCCTACTAATTAATTACGTCAGATGAGGTCATCGGCTATATATTACTGCACCCACACTACGCCTAAACAAAAAATACGGTCAAACTCTCTCTTTTTTCAATGGCAACCAATTAAATATGTTTCCAAAAATCCATTGGATTTCGGCACTTTTTGAACAGCAGTATCGTCTTTCGTCATACCTCCAAATGATGCGACGATTCTTCCAATTTCCCTTTTTTGATGTAAGAATCTAGAATATTCTTCGATCTTATATTAATTTTCCATATTTCATTTCAGCAACGAGGGATAAGTATGGCTGTCTTTTCTAAAAGAAAAAAAACTCTAAAACTCGAATATCACGCATTAAACTAAATACGGTCACGGATTTAGCAGCGAATAAATGTTAATTATGATAAAAGATTACCAGCTTTGATGTGTTTATGGTAAATGGTGTATATTTACTAACATTTTTGGTAGTATGAAAAGTAAATGGTGATCGGGTCAAATGTTCCCCGACGATCGCAAAGGAGTGAAAGGAGTAATGCTGTTAAACAGATACTGATTAGTATGCTTAGGCTTTTAGAGGTTCCACAAATGAATAAGCGTTGGATTGACAGGCGCAAGATAAATAAGGCCAAATCTAGGCCCGCTCAACGAGGCCTCTACTTGCCCATGTTGTATCTATGGGCTCCAATATTCGATCTATTCATTTTGTTTTTTTCTGTTTTAACACACTTATTTTTGTAATCTGTGTAGTTTATAGCCATAGAGAGCAAGTATATGTTTGCTCATAAAGAAGCATTATAAAGCCTCTCCGAATTCACCAAAGAGAAAAAAAAATTATTGAAATAAAAGAAAAATCAGATTCTATGATAGCTCAAATACCATTGTACATCAAATTGGGTTGTACAAACATGAAAAGAAAGAGAGGCCTAAAACGTAAAGATAAAGTTGATCAGTAGTTCAAATAATGTTGATGAAAACTTGGAGAGTGGAAGCCAATTCCCCTTTAAAAACGCGAGACTGGCTTGTACACAATCTACAACGAAGAGAAGAGAAGACAACCCCAATCACCATCATCATATTATATATAAAATTGTGATGTTGATGCAGTGATCATCTCCCGGTTTCCTCTTTGGAGGTTTTTCTCTTCTTTGCTTTTGTCTTATTTCGCAATGATTCAGTAAAGATGTCGCATACCATTCTTTTTAGCTCTGCATTTTTGGGAACAAAAGGCCCCAAGGTAGCTGTAGTTTCCAACATTCCTTTAATCTCAAGGAAAAAATATTGTATAACAATTTCACTCAAATTTAGTTCTGGAAAAACTAATCGGATCTCCTAACTGCGATACTAGAATCTGAGTATCGTATCAATTCCACAAGATCATAACAAGAGACGGAATTTCAAGAACTAGAGTGAATTATTAACCGACAAGAGAATAAGATATGCATCAAGAAGATAATTGAGGGAAACATAATTACCAAAAAAAAAACAGTGGAAAGTTGAAGATACTTATCCGTACATGTAAATCTTTGTCGTGACGTAAGCTACTTTTGCAAAAGCAGCATAGCTCAAGAAAGTTTTTAAACTCTTTTTCTGGCGGTGTGACTCTCCGAGTGTTCAGGATGCTTCTCCGTGAAGCTTGGCGCTCGCAGTCGCTTACTTGAAATCCTTAGATCTGTCATGGAAATTAGGGTTTTGGAACTTTCCTGATTTCTGCAGAGAAAATGTTCGAAATTCTTGAGAGGGGTAGTGAAGACGTGGAGAACGTATATATATTATATCCTAAGCGTTCCAGTAGGAATTCAAACAATACACGCGTCATCATCCTGATTACTTCATTCTTTGTTTGGGTTCTGATCATCACTCTCAATGGGACAAATGCTTGACATGGGACTTTGAATATAGAAGACTTCCTACCTTTTATAACCTTATAGCCTTTTAATGAATTTTGTAGCATGTATGGAATAAGTTGGTAAATATCATGTATACCATTAGATTTGTAGATCATTTCAGAATCTGTACAGCGCTGTAGATTTTTCATATTGGTCAACTTATTTACTTTCTTTTGCGAGAAAAAACATTTTTTGTTTGCTTTATATTTGTTCCATGAAATATATGACATATGTCAATTTCCATTGTCAACTTAGTATATTACTGGAAACGTGATTTGTAAATAGTTTGAATATTTATATTTTAGTGTTATTCAATCAGTTTTTTTGGGAAATTTATCAAAATTTTGTTTATGTTTGTACATTAGAAAACAAGAACAAATTTATGTAATTGGATTAGTCATTTTTAGATTCTGATAGTCAAAGCTTCATGATTTTGTTGACTTTTTACCTGATTAAAATTAAGTAAGTTTGACTAAAAAATGAGGGAAATGTTTCTTCAATGGTGTATTATTTTGTGGAAAAACATGAGATTATGAATAGTAGTGCATCATATCTGAGCGAACACTATTCATAAAACATACTTTCCCTCAAAATGACGTACCATTGGAGAAGATTTTCTTTTTTATGTTTTCCTTTAAATTGTGGGACCATTAACAATAAAAATGTGTTTTGAAAAATGAGTAATAAGTAATATGTAAGAATATACTTAAAATACATTTTTTTTTAGGGAATCATTGGAGAAAAAATAAAACTCATTTTAGTGTTACTTAATTTTGAGGGAAAAAGTGAAGGTAACCATTGGAGATGCTCTTAGAGTTGAGTAATAATAATGTAAAACGACATCGTTTCTTCATTAAAACTACCAAAAACCTTGTTTGTGTTCCTTGTTCCTTAACCTCGATTCTCATCCGGCCGGAAAAAGATATCAGAAAATCTCGTGTTCATCAATAATCTCCCACTTGGCCTTGAGGCGCTCAGGTAAATAAACCCCCAAATTCGGTTTTTGTATCGTCCTGGGTTATTATGCTAATCTTGATTCTGAGTCCCTTGGATTTTTACTTTTGTAAATCGTCTCCAGTGCTTAAATTTTCGCATATTGCTTATTGGATTCGATGAAATGCTTGCTCTGACCCCAATCCTTATTCTTTCTCGCCTCCAATTGTAGGGTTTTTAATTCCAATTTCTGTCTCGTGAAATCGATTAATTTGCTCTGCTGTGTGATAAATTATGATGCAAAGGTCGTCTGGGATAACAAAAAAGAAAATAATTTAGGTCTTACAAAAAGCTTTACTTGACATCACCATCGATCTCCAATCTCACTTTTACACGCTTTTTAGTTGGGGATGTTGCAATATCTTTGTATGCATCTGATGATCAAAATGTGTTTCAAATTTTGTGTAGCAACAAACAATGTCTGGGCTGATGGAAGGTATTCCAGACGCAGTGGCTATGAGATGTCTGGCTCACGTTCCTTTAGACCTTCATCCTAATTTAGAGCTTGTGTCTCGCTCCTGGCAAGCAGCCATTCGCAGTGATGAGCTCTTCAGAGTCCGCAAAGAGATCAGATCATCTGAGGATCTTCTCTGCGTTTGTGCTTTTGATCCTGAGAACATCTGGCAAGTCTACAGTCCCAACTGCGATAGCTGGCTCACTCTCCCTCTTCTTCCTTCCAGAATCCGCCACCTCGCCCATTTCGGGACTGTCACTACTGGCGGAAAGCTCTTTGTTTTAGGTGGAGGCAGCGATGCTGTCGATCCCCTTACCGGGGATCACGATGGCACCTTTGCAACTGACGAGGTCTGGTCTTATGACTTTGTACAGAGGCGATGGACTCCACGCGCATCAATGCTCGTGCCTCGTGCTATGTTCGCCTGTTGTGTTCTCAATGGGAACATCATTGTTGCTGGTGGATTCACCACTTGCCGTAAATCCATCTCTGGAGCTGAGATGTATGATCCTACCAATGATGTCTGGACATCCATCCCGGATCTCCACCGGACACATAACTCGGCCTGCTCAGGTCTAGTGGTCAAAGGGAAAGTTCATGTTTTGCACAAAGGCTTATCGACTGTGCAGGTTCTTGAGAGCGTTAAACTCGGATGGGCTGTGAAAGACTATGGCTGGCCGCAAGGTCCAATGGCAGTTGTTGAGGACGTGCTTTACGTGATGAGCCATGGACTGCTCTTCAAGCAAGAAGGTGACACCTCGAAGATAGTTGCCTCAGCCTCCGACGTTAAGCGCAAGATTGGAATGGCAATGACGAGTTTGAGCCAAGAGGTTTTGATCGTTGGAGGAGTCATTGGACCTGATAGGTTCAATTGGGACATCAAACCGTTGTCCGACGTCGATGTTTTGACGGTTGGGAGTGATCGTCCGACGTGGCGGAAGGTGGCGCCGATGACAAGGTGTCGTGGGACAATCCTTGGGTGCACGCAGTTGACTATCTGATGGGAATGTGTTTCAAGACAACGTCGCTTCTGTGTGTGTGTTTTTTTTGTACGTCTTTGTTTTTCTTCCTGTTTGTTAAATGTTTTTTGATTATTTGTTTTTAAATTCTCCTTTAGAAAGGGAAAAAAAAGATAGCTACGTCTCAAAAAATAAAATATCATCAAATGAATGATTTTCTACATTTGTGATAGTATTATTGAATAACATCAAAATCATGGCATGACACCATCAAACATAGCTACGCCTAGTAATTTGTAATAATATTATTGATGTGTCACCATCTTAATTCTAATTAAGCGTAATGCATATTAGTTATAGAAAAATTCGAATAAATAATTATTAGCTACACGAAGTATAGTATAATGCATGACTATACATCCAAACTAAAAAATGTATAACTAACTACATGAAGAAATTGTATAGTATGGTGAAATGCAATTAGCATCAGTTATGTTGGCAAACATCCAGCCTTAGACCCGCTTGGATCCATTAAAAATATATGACCCCGAAAACAAATGAATCGTAGCTAAAATCAATTGGATCTAACATAATCGGCCCAAACGTTAAACAAACGAAACTCAAATTATCTTTAAGTTTCTTTTTGAGCAGTTTGGAGAAAGAAGAGAAGATGGTTTGTGAGATAAGGATTCTTGAGGAAGAAGAGAAGAGGTTTTGTGAGATAAGGAGGAAAGCGATATCTTGGTTAGTGGGAATCAAGTGGATTTTGCAGGGGTTTTCATGGGAGAACCATTCAAACAGATATTGTTCTTATTAGACTATTGATATTCTTGTAACAAGTTAGAGAATGTATGATAAGAGTGAATGTGTTCGTGTTTATATTGTTAGTTGAAGCTAAAGTAATGTATGCAAATAAGTTGTTTGATAAAATGCATAATTGAATTAAACTTGTTGGATTTCAATTACGAAATTTCTTCTCCCTCACTCTCGAAAGCCCTAGGTGATAGTCAAGTTGTATGGTAATCGTCGAGTTTTATATATATATATATATTATATTGTGGGTTGCGTTGTAACTAAGTTTACGGATTTTTTGGGTTGTGTTAGTTTAAGAGAATTTAGGACAGGTTGGTTTAAACTTTGGGCCAGTTAGGTTAGATCCATTTGATTTTAGATACGATCCAAATTTTTTGCCGGATCCGTCGTCAGGTAAACGATTCCATATTCATAGATCTTGTAATTTTCCTATTGACGCAAGGTAATGAACCATTGACTTGACTGGGCTATAAAATGGAGATGTTATCAGATTGGGTATGCGTATGTATAAGTTACTCATTTTATTTCAGTGTTGGGCTTAAACAATCGAAGAGCAATATGGGTTTGAACATGGGAGATATTATGGATCTTTCATTGACAGTAACTGGTATCCAACTCTAATATTTTCTAGAAAAAAAATACATAGTTTCTATGAGATTAATGGTTTAAGCGTAATGATTCAGATTAAGACATGTTGACAAGGATTTATTTCTCAAATGTTTTTAATGGCAAAAGAAAATTTTTTAATACCCTCACTTAATTTCTATATCTCTCGTCTATTTATTTAACTCAAAGAAATGAAATTAAAATTAAAATGGCCCCATTCACATTTAGTTACGAAAAAAAAAATAAAAAAATCAGCTTCCAATTTAAAGTTGAATGGGTCCCACTCCACCCAACCACCATCTTCTTCTTCTTCACCATTAAAACCAAACCTTTCAACCTTAAATTCATCAATTTTGCTTTTTTTTCTTTCAAATCAAGCATGAGATTCTGAAATTAAAGGGTTTTGAAGTTGTTTGAAAAGAAATTTGGGAGAAATGGAGGTGGAAAGAAACTTGAGGTCGCCAATGGAGGTAAGCTTTCGGATTTCCTAAAAATCAAAAAAAAACTCGATTTTGCTCAATGAATCTCAAATCATGTATTATTATGACTATATTTGAGGTTTTTGTTGTTATATAACGATATTTATGTGTTCATCAAAACCCATATTTACAGTATTAATACGACTGATACGACTGATACGACTTAGAGTGGATACGACTGATATGACTAAGACATATGATATACTTACGTACACCTGATACGACTAAGACATATTATATACATGCATACAACTGATACAACTAAGTAATTAATGATACAATTTTATTATTTTCAGGGTACACTGAGTAGAAAGCAGCACACGATCATACATTTTGATTATGGGGGACAATATATAAAAAAATGAGAGGAAATATTATGGATTGCAAGAGAAGATGTTCATCACGCTCTTTTGATGAGACAATCGGTTAAGGAGGTAATGTACGACATATTAGTTGAAAGTATACGTAAGAAGATGGGAGAAAATGAAGAAAAGAGCGAGATGAAATTGAGTTATTTTTCGGTTGGAGTTGATCCTAAGTGGCCGATATATATCTTCAATGATGATGATGTTGTTTGTTATTTGGAACCATGTGAAGGTAAAATGAAAGGTGTGTTGCATGTTGAGACGAAGACGAATGATACAAGAGAAGATCGCGTTAATCAAGTTAATGCAAGTAACGAGGACATTGTTTCTACTGGTCGAGTAAATTATGGAGTTAATTATGGAAGCATAACTATTTCTGCAAGTGAAGTGTCCGAAAAATATGCAACGGTTGCCCACGAAGTAGAATGTGAAAACTTGAAAAATATTGAGGTTAGAGATACACGTTTGGTTGAATTTGATAACGTTCACGTGAGGGATACACATGTGGTAGAAAGATATGAGATTCATAATGTAGAATGGGAAGATGGTATGAATGTAAAATTAAGTCAAGAATTTGGAAGCAAAGAAGACGTGAAAGAATTAGTGGAAAAGGCTTCATTTGTGAATTGTTTTCACTTCGATATCGTGAAATCGGATAAAACGCGGTATGCGGTAAAATGTTGTGAATCAATGAATGGTTGCAAGTGGTCTTTACGAACTACGAGGATTAAGGATTCAGACATTTTCTCTATTAGGACGTACAACAAAATTCACACGTGTTCTCGTGTGTCATCAACCTCATTGGTAAAGAGAAGAAAAGGCACACCCCAATTAGTGGCATCTGTTATCCAAGATCATTATCCAGGGAAGCTTGACACGCCAACTCCAAAAAACTTGATTGGTATGATGCAAGGAAAGTATGGTGTTAAAGTGTCATATTTGACAGCTTTAAGATGTTGTATTCTTATTTGTACATGTTACAGATTACGAATCCGGGTACAGTTTCATATGTCGAAGTGGACGACGATCAGAAGTTTAAGTATTTATTCTTCGCATTGGGAGCTTGCGTGGAAGGCTTCCAAGTGATGAGAAAAGTGATCTTTGTGGATGGGACTCACCTTAAGAATGCATATGGTGGGGTGTTATTGGTTGCAACAGCGCAAGATCCTAATCATCACCACTATCCGATTGCTTTTGGTGTAGTTGATGGCGAAAAAGATGGTAGTTGTGCATGGTTTTTCAATAAGTTGAAAACACTAATATCGGATGTTCCTGGATTAGTGTTTATTTCTGATAGGAATCAAAGTCTCATCAAGACAATACGTGAGGTTTACCCAATATCTCATCATGGGTATTGTATCTTTCATTTATCACAGAATGTGAAAATGCATGCCTCAAACGTCAACAAAGAAAGAGTTGCAGTAAAGTTCAGGGAATTGGCTCATGCATACACACAAGCTGAGTTTGAAGCACTCTACGATGATTTCAAGAAAAGGTATCCTAGTGCATCGGAGTATGTTGAAAGAAGTGTCGAACCAAATAAATGGACCCGGTGGTTTTTTCCTAGCGAAAGGTACAACATAGATACCACTAATTTTGCAGAATCTTTAAATGCTGTTTTCAAAGAAGCAAGAAAATACTCGCTCTTACCAATGATTGATGCAATTATCGAAAAAATAGCTGAGTGGTTTAACAAGCATAGGCAGACCTCTACCGAAGGACATAAATTGGTGTCTTTTATTGAGAATGTGCTTCACGAAAGTTGTGTTGCAGCACAACATTTAGCGGTGACTGTGTTGAACAATTACTATCTACAATTTAACGTCGTCGGACGCGATGGAAGAGGTTATTTCGTTGATTTGAGGATGAAAACTTGCACATGCAAGCATTTCGATATTGACAAATATCCATGTGTGCATGTCATAGCTGCCCTTATGGAAGCGAGGAAGAAAGAATATACTCACCTAGAAGTGGAAGATTTGTGCTCCAAATTCTATGCGATAGAGCAATGGGCATTCGCCTACTATAAGACGATATTTCTAGTTCCTCATATGTCTTAGTGGAATGTGCCTGACAATGTACGTGCCATGTGTGTGCACCCTCCAGATTATGTCAAGAAAAAAAAAACCTCAAATTACAGGGTTTCCGTCCGTGGGAGAACATCGACAAAAGAGAAAGAATACTAGTTTATATGAGTGGTTTGAGTGCAGTACAAGTGAAAATACATGATTTATATGTTTTATAAGCTTATTGTATTTCATTTGTGTTGTTGATGAACAATCATTTGTGGTGTATGGAAATGTTGTGGCTTATACAACTATATATGACTTATACGACTTATACGACTGAGACATGAATAATTCGATAAATTTTTAAAATTTTATTTTAAAATATTGATTGATTCATAAATAATCTATTCATTTATATCTAATTTAATTACGCAAAACTTATTAATTCACATAATTATAAATAACTTTCATTGTTGAATCTACTATAACATTATAAGGATGTTCACTAAACACTTTACCTATTATGACATGAATCACCCAAAAATTCGTTTTTTACTTTTTTTTTATATGAATGTCTTTTAAACGTACTTCTTTAACCAAATGTTACTGATACAACTAGAAAATTGTTTAAAAAACTTGAATACAACTAAAAAACGTTGAAAATGCCAAATATACGACTATGTGTAAACCAAATACGACACTTGCTTAGGATACGACTATGTGTTAAATTTATTAATATAAAAATAAATTGGTGGTGCACGTGTGTCTTGGCGGCGCAAACGTGGCTTTCTTAATATATATTTTTTTAATATTTCCAGTAACACAATTGTATTAGTCGTAAACAGTTGTATCATTTTAAATATGATATTTCATTTAAAAAATTAAAAATACTAATTCAAAATATTAAAATACGACAACACCAAATTAAATATTGAAATTCTAAAGTTCCAAAAGATCATAAGTTCAAAACATAAACATAAGTTCAACAAACCCATAAGTTCCAAAAGATAATAAGTTCCTAAAAACATAACTTAAAAGATCATTATTTCAAATAAGGATTTTTTTTGTACTTCGATGGCTCAACCTTCCTTTTCGCCTTCTTTGAACGGTTTAGAACCACCTTCTCCTTAGGTGTACGGGTAGAGGTTGTTGGAATCCCCACTTCTTCTTCTTTATCATTTTCTTCATTGTCCTTTTCTTTTTCTTTGTCATTTTCTTCTTCTGATTCACCATCCTCTTCATCTTCCGAGGCTACAGCTTCAGGGGGAAAGTCCGCCCAATTTCCTACGTGGTCATCACCTATAATTGGATGTATATGTTACGATTATGTAAAGACATATATGTATAATTATAGTTAAATAAAATTCATATACCTCCACCTCCATTGTTACTCTCGTCATCTTCTTATTCCTCTGAAACCTCGTCACCTTCATCATTGTCATCACCTCCAACATTATCTTTCTCGGGGTTTATTCCAACACCTCCTTCCATCAGCGAAGTCACACATACTTCAAGGTCCGACATCCTTCTCTCCATCCCAGCAAACCTCTCACTCCACTCTTCAACCCTCCCATGAATTTTAGCAAAACCTTCTTCAATGACCTTCATCAATGTGTCTTTGAGGCTCATGGCCCGTTGGACATTCAGATTGTCCCTTCGGCCAGCCACATCCAAATTGTACAAATCTTCAAACCATATCTTCTTGTTTGCTTGAAGAAGGCAAGTGTTCCAATTCACGGACAAGGAGTCCTCTCCTTCGTCATCATCCTCCATGATCTGGGCGAGTAGTGGTACCTCTTCAAGTGTAGGATGTAAGATACTATGGATTTCTTGTGTATCATCAAAGAGAATACAACTACATATCACTAATATAACTATATACCAAATACAACTGGATATAACCTATACAACTGTGTAGAACAATTTTAGACAAAACATTCCATTGACTCTTGCACATCCTCGGACATCATCAAAGAGAATACAACTACATAATTTTCATACCTTAGTGTCTCTAAGAGCATCGTTAATTGTTTCCAATGACCACCATTTCATTGTACAAAGCTTCCATTGGCTCTTGCACATCCTCGGGTACCTACTACTCACTTCACCATTATCATCAATAAACCCAGTCCTAAATGTCGTCCGCATGTTTGGAATAGCTTCAGTCGCTAAAATCTGCACATTAAAAATTAATTTATAATATTTTTTGCACATTATAATTTATATATAATTTATTTTCATACCTCTAACGGAAAAATGAATCTCGGGAATGTCCATGTGGGTTGAACATGTCCTCTAAAATGATCCATGGTGCACCAGATCTCGAAACCAACCCATCAATCTTCTCCTCCAAAAACCCTAAACCCACTTCCTATTTCGAGCCCATGATCCCTAACCCTCAGAGGTTTCACCCTCCAGACGCCTTTGGCCTCGCTGATCTCGTAAAAAACGGAGACACTCACGCAGACCGCTCCACTAAACCTGTCAACAAGATTCTTTTCGGGTCTAAGCTCCGAGTTCAGATCCCTTGTGCTGATTTTGGAACTAAAACCGGTATCAGATATCCTCCTGCTCATGGACATGGACAGGGACAGCTCAGTCCTTGTCTCCAAACGAAGGTCTTAACCGGTGATTTCATACCTGACCAGACAGAGGACTACACGTGCGTCATATCTCACGGTCCAAACCCAACCATCACTCATATCTTCGACAACTCTGTTTTCGTGGAGACTACTCCTTGCTCTGTTCCTGTACCACCATTAGCCATGGAGATCAACAACACTAATCATTTTCTAAGCTATTGCTACACCTGCCACAATAGTCTTCACCATAAACAAGACATCTATATATACAGGTCCCTTCACTATCTATCTTTATATATCGCTCACTTAAATCAGATCATCAAAGTTCCAAATCTAAACTTGAAGATGGGTTTGGTGCAGAGGAGAGAAAGGGTTTGGTAGCAGCGAGTGCAGGTCCCACGAGATGCTTCTTGATCAAATGGACGCCTAGTACCCCTCCCCTCTCTCTAATCTCTTCTTCTTTTTTCTTGATTTTGTCACACTTTGTATTATTTTGTTAGTTCTCTGCCTCCGCCTCCTCTTCTTCCTTTTTTTTTTGGGGTTGTTTCTAGTCATAACCTTTCTCGCCTACAGATATATGAAAGATAGAAAGAGAGAGTTGATAACTTTTTTCTTTGTGCATGAGAGTGACTTAAAGAGAGCTTAATAATGTCATAAACTTGTAGAACAGGATCTGAATCAAAACTCTAATGCATCAATATTTACCAACACTCGCTCTATGCCTCATTTAGAGGCAATGCTATTGCTGCTATATGCCCATTTGCTTTCATTTTAAATCTCATCAACTGGAACTTTTCACTAGATAGAGTTTTCCTCAATTTTTGAAATCAAACTCATTTTAAATCGAGAAAGGTTTTGTCTGATTCGGTTTGCAAGCGTGGTGATCAACTGATTCGGATTGCAAGTACATGTATACTCTCCGCAAACAAACCAAACCAGATCAAACGATTGATGGATGTTAATATGGGCCTGCTATGGGCCGTTTCTAATACAGTCGCAGCTTTTAACCCACAACAAGATACCATATGAATGAATCTTAGGGATGCTTGCGGGCCTCGGTTTATAAGAAGAAAACATAAGATGCAAGACATGTATAAATGTCGACAACCCTAAACTTTCATCAAAAGGTCCACAGGTTTTATAATAGAGCAGCAAGGAGGCCCATTTCACGGGACCAATTCGGATGATTCGACTGTGCTAAAGATATTTCCTCGGTATTCACCGACAAAAGCGTCAAGAGGAAAAAAACAACCATCTAAAAAAATGTTTATATTCGTGCTTTTTCTAGTTTACCATCTTCAAATATTAAAGATTTTTTAAAAATAAATCATATAATATAATAATTAGAAAGAACAAGCATGATATTATGACACAATGTAATTCTTTGTTGTGAATCAAGTGATTCGTGAAAAATGAACATAGAAGAAACAAAGCCGTCATGCATACAAATATACTACTATTTACATATATATATATATATATATATATATATGTTTAACGTGCCTTTGGGTTTCTCGTGACACCATCATCCACACTCTTTCATTTCCTGTATATGAACAACGAATAAATAACTGGAATAGTCAATCTTTTTGTTGGTAAATTGTATATATTATTACAGTTATTAAAAACAATAGGGATTTAAAAATAAAAAAGGTTGATCGTTCAATAGAAAGATGGCCGATTGGGAGGTTTCCGCTAGAGAGCTTCGTCCTTATTATGTTGATTGTCGTCGCTACACGACAAAACTCGATTTTTCTCAGTAACAAGCAGTACAACACAAGTTGCCTTTTGATTTAATAAACAATTACCCAAAGAAAAATATTCAAGAAAACAAGATCTTAGCAAGATCCATGTACTTTGCCCCTGACTTCACTTTAAAATTACAGATTCGACTTCATTTCTTTCAAGAAAATAAAACATTAAAAGCAAAAACCGAGAAGTACAACAAGCCACACGTGTGCGGTCAGGTCATCACACAGGACGGTGTGGATTTTGTGAAATATGTATTTGTGTGATGAGAGAACATAGTCAATGTAATAAGCATAAAGCAAAGTGGATACAGACATTTGTTAAAGGTATTTGCTTAACAATCTAACGTAGTGCATAAATCATTTACTAAAAAGTTGCAATCCACAATTATTATATGGCATTTACTATTATTTTTTAGAATTATAATAAAAAAACTATCACTTATTATTTTTTCCGACGAATATAATTTTACAACAAAATTATTATTAAATTTCTTTATCTTATTTAGTAAGACGATGTCATACACGAGTATATTTTTCTCTCAACCAAATCCTAAATGCATAGTCCTTTCTGTTCAAGAATGCGTTTTATTTATATGCTTTTAAGAACAAAAACCCTAAACTCCTCAAAATTTAAGATTTTCTCTAAAATATAATCTACGAATCCCACATAACACTTTTTTATTGGATTTTGTTTATGTATTAATTCTTCAACATCAGCTTTTGTGCGAACACACTCGCTTCTATTACAAAGTTGTTTATATCATCTATCGATATGTGTCACTATCATGAATCCAACAACTAATTACAAATATATTTTTATTTTGCTTCACTTGTATTTTGTCAACCACTTGTATTTCCTCTCTTCTCTTTCTAGGTTTTAAAATTAAATCAATGTCATGTTTTTCTGTTCTTTGGTTAATTATGTACATAATCATACTTCTTTGAACATTATGAACTTGTTTATTTCTGTTCAGATATAACTACTTCATTTTTTTTGTTCAAAATGTATATCTGTTTCTACGGTATATTTAATATTATAACAAAAATAACTAAAATAGTATAACTTAAAAATAAATAACAAAATCATGTATTCAAACTGATTTTGTTATTATCTCCACGATTATATATACTTGAAAACCTTTAGATTTAATTTTAACTAATAAATTAACTACATTATTAATCTGTTCATAAAAAGTATTCTCATCAGTCGTCAAACAAATACTGAATTAGTAATGTTCGTGATGTCCACAGACTGTCATTTTCTTAATTACGTTACAAATTTTAAAACATAGGCATTACTTGTTTACTGATAGAAATAAATTGTAATACGTTCACATTCAACAAAAAAGTTGTACAAATAATAATATAACATGGGAGTTCTTGAATTATTGGTCTATAACTCGCATTATTGGATCCATCAAGACTTAATACTTGAAAAATAGTTGTTGGCTAGTTGACTCGTATTTCTTTTTCTTTTTTTGTGTCCCGTATTTATTGTTTCATTTATTTACTACTTATACACAAAATATAAGTCAGTCGATAAAAGTGATACCAAAAAACTTTAAAAATTATTTTGGAGTGAATTGTCACACACACACACAAACAAAACAAAAATCTACGATCAAAATTCATATCATAGATAATTTAAAAAATAAATATAACTTTAGGCTTGTCGTCGCATTTGAAAACAATGCCTTTTTCTTTTTATAATATATATATATATATATATATATTTTAGTTTATCATCACATTTGTGCTCCCAAAGAGATACATAAAAGACATTAACTTATACTTTATCTTTTATAAGGGATTCGTTACAATTTTAATTTCCGTCGCCATATGTTATCTTTAAATATCATCCCGCCCAATATTGTTATATTGGCTTTGCAAAACATACGAATTTTGAAAAAGAAAAGTGGTCGAGCTTTAGTTTAAATTTATCACTTAGGCACAACGTATAATTGTGCTATGGATAAAATATATTAATTAAAGCATGGTATTGGTGGGCGAATATGGTCCCCGATAGTTTGGTGTTCTCTTCGTATATTTACTATTTTCTACGTTTAGTTTTTATCACTCCCTTTCCATTTATTATACTATTTACTTTGTCGAAGCAATAGTTATTTTAAATACGAATATATTCAATTATCCAACCTATCATATTCAATTACTTTAGCCGTTACTATAGATGATAGAACTCCAAGAAACCCTCGAGACTTGATTACCTTCACTTCGATTTTTATTATATATCCCCCCCCGTTCGTGGAATTGAAACCAAAATGAGCTAATCGGCATCACTATATGGTACAAGTTTAAAGTTTGTTTTTCTAAAACTTAATTGTATTCAGTTTTTGAGAAATCAAAATCATCATTATGATATGAGACGACTTTATAGGTTGCCAAATTTTCGTAAAAGATATTAACAACAAATACGTTCTTAAAAGAGTTGTCGGTAATGGAACCAAACAAAAAAAATGAACGGTCCATGAGGTGACATTGAGATTAATTAAATAATTAATTAAAGTTGAATAATTTTACTTGGTCATCATCAGATAATGAACAGTGTCTCTCCCACCAACTACTTAACTATATCAAAAATCAAAGTTTTTATAGGTTTGTTGTACATGTGCCTTTTGGTGGGATGCATATTGCAATTTGGATGGCCAAACCGACAAGTTAAGACTAAAGATTAGTAAGCACTATACGTAAAGTTTTAGATAATATATAAATTATGATTATGGGTTTATGATTTACTGTGCCTTCAATCTATTAAGGTCGTGGTGGCTCTACCACACCCACTCAAATCTTTTAACTACCGGCTAATTAGCCATTCTATGGGCAAGACATGCGTTATTAATTAAAATGCTTTATGAAAGAAGAGGCAGACTTCATCATATAGAAAGATGCTTGGCAAAGATTGAATCGAATTGAAGGATGGAACAACAAATATTTAAAGATATTATTCCAATAGTTCTCACAATCCTGTTAATTAATATTAATATTGTTGAATGAATATTGTAGTATTTGTTGTATCCTTAAGAAAACAATATTTGTCGCATTTTTGTTAGTTCACTGCATCTGGCTTACACACACACACATATATATATATACATAGTGTTTAATTTATATACGTACCGACTTTTTTTTCTCAATCATGTTACAGATTCTGTAATCAAAATTAATTTCAAATACTCCTCCAGTTGTTTGATGTTTTCTTTAATTGTATAGCCAATAAAGGTATTTGTTTTATTTGATAAATATTCTCGAATCAAACGACCGACAAAGTTATACTACGGCTTTGACAAACAAAACGCTTAACAGTCTTAATATTTTGGTTCGGATTTAGATACGATATCATCAGCATTCATACGTTAGTAACTCAACTCAATTGATTTCTAGATTTTTAAGAACAAAAAGTGGGAAATGCATTGAACATCAATAATTCCGTTGGACAAAGGGAAGCTTTCTTGTTGTTATTTGCTCAAAATTGTTTTTTTGTTACCTCCCATATTAATTCTTTGCAATTATTTAAGTTGGCAGCGTATACGACATCAAGTGTTTATGCTATCAATATTGTCTGTCAAACAATTTCCGATATTTTGTTGTTTTTAGGCATTTCGGAGTTTTATAACTTACCGAGCTTATTAACACTCACAAAATATGCATGTTGCTATGGTTATAATGAGTAAAAATATGGATGCAAAGAAAATTGTATCTAGGCAAGTAGAGTAATCAAATGAATGGAAAACAACTAATTGAGTCAAATTATTTACCGTACACCGTACCAAGGACGGACACACGTCTGTGGCAGATGTGTCAAGTGACACCTGTCAAATAATATTAACTCAATATATATAAGCTTAATTATGTATAGAATTTAGGTTAAAATAGTAAATATTGGCTACATTGACCCCACTTTCCTAAGTTCAAATAACCATTATGACCCCGTTGGTGCTGTTTTGTCCTTTTTAGAATGTTTAAGTTTGTCATAAATATTGTATATTTCTGGTTTTTAGTTTCCAAAAATCACTTTATATTAATATATTCTCTTTAAACTTTTCTGGTTCATAGTTTTTCCTTCATCTTTCATTTGTTTCCTTACCAAATGTCAAAAAAGAATATTTCTTCATTACAGTCATCGGTTTTAACTCACTATATTATTTCTTATTCGGTTTTAAAACATAACAATTAGATAAATGTATTAAATGTAAATTTTATCAAGACATGATTACTGTAGAAAAAATATATTGTGTGGTAATTTATATTTTTTATTTTGTAATATAAAATTAGTAAATAAATATATAAAAATAAGTTTGGTTTTCTTTTAAAAAAACTTAAAATCAATACACAAAACTCAAAATTATATCTAGTATATGACTCCGGTAACAAAAATTTCCGGATCCTCGCTGCAACGGACAACCCATGTTAATCTATTTTTTTCGATCCTTAGTTGAAAAGCGTAATACACAATAAAACTGAAGAGGCTAAGTTACACGATATTTTTGTTTGTAAACCTTATTCCCTAACATATCTGCTTATATTTTATATCCTAAAAGAGAATTTCACGGGTTTGAATTTGTTTTTTTAGCATCGAGTCTCTCTATAATCTATATATAACGCTTCATGTTTTCTGTATAGTCCCAAAAAAAAACATATAATAGATAGAAGCACGAGGCTGGCGTGTAACCAACCAGTCATAAACCGGTGTTTTGTATTCAAATGGATTGCAGAAACGAGAAAAGAGACGAGAGCCGGTTTCACTCACTTGTGTTCTGACTTAAGATATTGATTACCAATGATTTTTAAGTAAAAGTCTTTGAACTTTGGCATACTTATAAAAATTGTTAATGCATAAGATGCAACATTTTTTCCATCGAGTCTAGAATATAAAAAGGCAATAGTAAAAGTTGGTTACAACGGGGTCCAATTTGGTATTGAAACAGTAAAATATGAAATTGAATAAGAAAGGCGATGGAGATGGATGTGTTTATTAGACCTATGTCCCACTCTCATTCACTACATATGAATCACATTATCGAGCTGTATTTTTATTTATATGTTTTGTGCCACTGTTATTGCTTGAAAATGTCAAGCTCTAGATTTGGAACACTCTGTGCTGCCTATCTAAGGAAAGAACATCTGTTTATTTTAATGCTTTACTTTCATCCCATCAATGTTTTTCTTGTTTATGCATCCAATTTTATTTGTGTGTAACTGTTTACACTAATTATTGGATGTTATATATTATAATCTCAATTATGAAATTGAGTATGAGTCTTTACTCTAGTTTATTTATGTACGTCTACCAGATATTTTCAATTCATATTGATGGCCTCTTATTATCATACATCTCTCTATATAAGTATAATTTTGTTTAGTGTCATCATTGCTCTTGAATCTTGATTGAGTTTTGTATGTACTCCAATTGTATCACAAAGATTGATTTTCTGTATTTTAATTAATACATTTTTATTGAAAATGTTAATTAGTTAACTAATGCATTTCCTTTTTTATTGGATAATGGAAAGTGGAGTAAAAAACAACTTGAGATTACCTTTTTGTAAATAAATAACACATAAATAATTTATTATTGTGTAATATATATATATATTTTTTTAATTTTGGTGAAAATCTTAGAAAATCAATACATGGAGTACTTGTTTTTGGCTATGTTAAAGAAAAGTAGATAAGGTATAATTGTAATGTAGGTAAAACAGTGGAAGAGAAGAATCATCGGGCCTTGATCCAAGGGGATCGCAAATAAAAGGAGAAGAGACGTAGCCGACTTGGTTAACAGAGCTAAGTAATAAACAGACTATCATTCATTATTAAAGGTCACTAAAAAGCTAATTAATTCGAAGACAAAGGATGCTGGGTTAAAAATTAACCCTGGGGTTTGGTTACAAGCTTACATCACGGGGTTATAGATTTTAATAATAAAGAACAAAAAATAAATAAAGAGACAGTAACTTAACGGCCGTCTGCGAGAGGGTTAACGGCAGATTCCTTGCAAGGACTTGGAGGGAGACTGGACTTTCCTGAAGCAACAAGACGTTGCACGAAACTCTCAATTCTTTCTCCGTTAGTCTCCGCTAGTAACCGTTTTACTCCAAACGGCGCCGTTTCCACACCTCTCTCTTTGAGCAATTCCTCCGCCGTTTTCGTCGGTCCTACCATCTCGTCTCCGCCGCTTGTGAAACCGTTCGCCTACATGCATCCACTCACTTAATTATCTTAATTCAATACATTTTTCGGAAGCGGTGACATTTATAGTGACGGAAAAGGTGAAATACCTGGATTCTAACGTAGTCCGTACGGTTCCAACAGAATGCATTCCCCAGCATCTGATCAACGGTATCGGAGACGCCGTCAAGCCCGACGTCCACAACACACGATGTGGAACAGTCTCCGTTACGACGGAGTTTCCTTCCTGGAAACGAGGACATGGTCGACGAACCGTTTCCTAACGACAGGACAAGCAGATCATCGACGCCGTTAACTGACGGGAAATCTCGTTTGTTGTGTAGCACGTGCGTGACGGCAGCCGCGGTTGGATTGTTCATCACCAAACCGCCGTCTACGGCGGAGCAAGAGGTCATACCGTCCACCGACACCGCATTGAACGGTTTGAAGAGGCTAGGAGTTGCTGACGTGGCACGGCAGACTTTCCAGAGCTCAAAGTCGAAGCTGGGAGACTCGGACGCGCCGGCGCGTGAGAAAACGAAAGGAGCAGAGGTTTTGAGGTCATAGCAAGGAACCAGGAGAGGCTTGCACGTGTCCTTCATCGTCAGCACCTTACCATCTTCTCTACGAAATGCCGCCTCCAACACCCTCCTCATGCTCTTCCCGGAATATCTCCGGTTCCTCCTGAAAACGCCAGTGTACCTGATCTCGAAGAGCTCCGAGTTCTTCTCAGTGACAAACTTAACAGCGTCTCTAGCAGTGAACATCGGCTTCCCGGAGCCGTCGTCGGCAACAAGGAGGGTGGCGAGTATGCCTCCGATTCCAGTTCCAGCAACAATGTCGAAGAAATCGGTAATGTGAGCGTGAGGATCACCGGTCTGAAGGCGGATCTGATATTGGAGGTGGAGAATAGAAGCAGCGGCGACAATGGCAGTGGTTCCACCACCGTCGATGCTAAGGATGCGTGTCTTCCTGGAGGTGTCGCAGTGAGAGAGCCATTTCTGCTCAAGCTTTGTGAAAATATCAAGAGTAACCTTGCTGAGATCCATCTCCATTATCTCTGTTTAGAAAAGATAAAAAGAAACACACAGCAATGAAAGCCGTGAAACAAAATAGGGAAAACGTAGGAGTATAACGCTTTGTTGCAGAGACTCATTAATTGGGGAAACAGAGAGACTGCGTGTTTACTTGTCTCTCTCCTCGAAGAAGAAGAAAGGGTTTTCGTGATTCAGAGATAATTCCGGAATTGTGAGTGGGTGGTGCTACTGCTACCTTATATACTCCCCTCTCACCCTCCACAGTTTCTTTCTTTCGTCCCTCGATTTGTTTGCATCGTTAACAAAATAGGGGACGATCTTTTCTCTCTTTTAAATGATTTTGTGAATTTTGGAAACATCCCATGACTTGTATCTTTCCAAATAACTAGAGAGTAACCTGCCAAATTTTGATAACTAGCCGATGTAATTTTAAGTGAATACTATTGGGATCAAAATTAAAAAAAAAATCCAATATACCGCTCTCTTATTTTATTTTATTTTTTAATTTAAAAATAATAAAATTAAGATTTTATAAATTTTATTATCGACCAAATCGGATTATATACTTGTAATTGTGACTGATACCAAGAAAAATACGGTAGCTCAGATAATTTAAACCAGCAGAGCGCGACCAGAATTCGAATCTGCAATTTGTGGTACACCTGGTACAACTGGTTTTTTAATTAGTACAACTATCACATAACTGGTACAACTAATTTGACCAAAGGGTGAGATAGTTTGACCAAATGGTGAGATAGTTTGACCAAATAGTGAGATAGTTTAACCAATGAGATAGTTTTACCGAAAATGTACAACTGGGTGCAACTTTTTTGTACTTGTTGAAAAATATAAGTATATATAGTTGTAATTGTAAATGATACCAAGAAAAACACGATAACTCAAATGGTAACGATCCTTATACAGAAGTGAAGGGTTCAAATTTCATATTTGGTACAACTTGGTATTATTAGGTACAACTATGTTTAAATTTTAATTTTAGATTTCCACAAAGTTGAGAAATATAAAAATTAATTTCAAATGGGTGAAGAGTAAAATAGATTGATGAATGGTATAAAGATTAATTTGGTGAGTTGAAAAATATATTAGATTTTGACATCCATAATATATATATATATATAAACCAAATTACATTTTGTACTAAACAAAACTGCAAAATGTATTTAACAGTTTTGTATTTTTTTTTGGGAGGGGGGGGGCTAAAAAACTCTTATAGTGTACAAGAGTAAATAAGTATTTCAAGATTTAAAAGAACAAAACCAAGTATACTCGGGATGAAAAAAAGTATATAAAAATTGATGGGGGTGGTCACTGGTAAAGAGTAAGACTGTCCTCGCACGTGTGAGTAGGCATGTCCGTTTGAACCTCGGCTGCATTATCGGCTCGGCTCCCGCTTAATCACATTGTTGCCTCTTCCCTACTAATCTCTTTTATTAAATACTACTGTTAACTCTTCTGTTTTATATCTATCGATAATAAATGAAGGACGTCGAATCGACGACGACCGGCCAAACTAATATAATTGTTTATGATATCAAGGGACCAGCTATTTGATTCGGACCAGCTTTCATTTTATTACATTTCTTTTATGACCCACTCATATAAATCTTGTAGGCCTATATATTTGACCTAGTGCAAGTATTATTGGTTCAGGCCCAATTCTGAAGGCTCAACCCCATTTATATAGTCCATTCATTCGGTTCTTCGCAAGCATTTGTCAATCCTTGCCTCTTTTTCGAATTCTCAATTTGTTTTGCCGAAAAAAAAACAGTTTTACTTCATAGTTTACTTATTTTCACCTAAAAATAATAATGATTCAAATATTACAAGATAAACACCGGATACTATTTGTTTTCTACGAAGCCACGCGACCGTTGGACATAAATCGACAATAGAAGATCATAATCATACCGAATACTTTAATCATAATAAAATTTTTAAAAAAGAAATAACAAAAGGAAGTGGCTAGGTAGAAAAGTAAAAGTAAACCACACAAAAGCTGAAAATTAGATAAACATAACAAACACAAAACGTGAACAAATCTCTTAATCAATAAAACACCAATGCCATCAGAAACACGACAACATTACTCATAGCTAAAGTCCAAGTCCTTGACTTCAGCATTGAAACGGCATCATTTTGAGCAGAATCTTCAGAGGACGTGGCCGGAGAGGGAGACAGCCCAGCGGAAGGTGACGGGATAGGAGCAAAAGCCGGGCTGCGGCTGGGACTGTGTATGGCGGCGCCGACGAGAACCTGGAGCTTCTGGCCGGCTTGGCAATGGCCAGGGAAGCCGCAAAGAAAGTAGAAGTGGCCGGATATTGTAAGAGTCACCGTGTCAGAGCCGGAAGTGTAGGTAGCCATCGCTGACGTGGCATTGCACGAGAGGAAGTCACGGCGGGTCACTTGCTTCACGTTGTGAAACTGGCTATTGTACACAAACACTGTAAAATATAATAAAGCATGCATGTAAAATTATTAAATTTAATGAAGTCAAAAATGAAAAAAGAAAAACGTAAATGCATGTGTGACGTTACAGAGAGAATCTCCGGCGGAGAAAGTGTTGGAGGAAGTCCATTTTTTGTAGTCGACGTTGCCGAGAATTGTCCATCCGGCAGAGCTACCAACCTTGTGCACTGATGCTACAGAATGTCCGAGCATAGCCATTAATATCAACAACACCATAATTGGACACAAGTTTTCCAGAGAAAATCCCATTTTTATCTGAAAATCTTTTCAGATAACTATGAAAAGAAAACAGAAGAAACAATTTTATTATTTTGAAAAAGAGTTGCGGAAATTTGGATGGAACCGAAGGGGTATTTGTAGACCTAGGCAAAAGTTGCATGCCGAGTCGAGCCGTCCACGTGTCCTTTCCGTTGGATTGCGGCCCATATAAAGAAAGCCCAAGTAATAGATATCTGCTCTTAATGGACGGATGGATTATAGTTAGCCGGCCATCCAAACAGACGGAAGCGTTTCCTTATCCCGAACAACGTGGGTCTTCATCTCCCTCCCTTTCATTGACGAAGCACAGAAGATTGTTTCTAGTTTACTCACTTCACTTATACGGCTACTGCCATGGCGGCTTCATTCTCTTCCACTGCTCCCACTACTCCCGTTCTTCAAGTCAGAGCTAATTACTCCAAGTCTCTTCTCTCTCTCCCAGGTAACGGCGTCTATTGCTTTCGATTTCCGTTTGTTCGCTATGTATTATTTATTAGGCTTTGTTGGGTAATGTCCTCTATACCTTTGGTAGATTCGTGTTGGAGGATATTCGCTTCGGCGAAATCTCCCTCTGCACGCTTAATTGCGTGTTCGTTAAAGACCGAGAAGCTACGGCTCGGTGTGAATCTCTCCGGTGGCCCCGTTGTGAAGCGTTCACTACAGAAGAGGCAGGTTTTAGTGATTATGAAACAAATGTGGAGTATTAGGGTTTGCGGAATTCTCTAATCCGATTTCATGCTTCGTATTTGATTTTTTTGTTTAATAGCAGTAACTCTGTATGTTATTGTTTGGCAATTCCAGATTGGTGATTAGGTATGCAACTATTGAAGAAATAGAAGCCGAGAAGTCTGCAATTGAGAATGATGCTGTACGTCTTGTTCAAGCTTGGTTATTGATTAGTGGAACTGAGGAACCATTGTGGATGTGATTCTGGGTTTTTTGCATGCGTTTCAGAAATCAAAGATGGAGAAGACCATTGAAACGCTTCGAACGAGTTTCAATTCAATAAGGACAGGTAGATCCAATGCAGCAATGCTAGACAAGATTGAGGTATAAAATTTACAGCTATATTTCCCCCAGATTCTGGTTCCATATATGTAATTTGATGTTCTATCTTTGGTTTTCAGGTGGAATACTATGGAAGTCCAGTTAGTCTGAAAAGCATAGCTCAAATCAGTACGCCTGATGGAAGCTCTCTTTTGCTGCAGCCATATGACAAATCCAGGTACATGCCCGTTTGTGCGCAAATGGTTTCCTGTAGAAGAATTTTCATGTCTGCTTAATCTTGGTTGGTTATAATACATCCCAATGCTTTTATACTTTCCAGCTTAAAGGCTATAGAGAAGGCCATTGTGAATTCTGATCTTGGAGTGACTCCTAATAACGATGGAGATGTGATTCGATTGTTGTTGCCTCCTCTCACATCTGAGAGAAGAAAGGTATCTCTTTCTGGCAAGTCTATTATATTAAATCATCTCTCAGAGATTTTTAAGGCTTAGTGACTTTGCTATGCTGCCTTACCTATTAATTGTACCATTGCAGGAACTATCAAAGGTTGTAGCAAAACAGTCTGAAGAAGGGAAGGTTAGTAGTGTTTACCTCTCTTTATTGTAACCTAAATATATGTATATGGGATTTTCAGTATTTTCCACATCAGTTAATTATTTTTCAGGGTGCATAATGATGTATTTTAAAACTCTTCATGTTCCTTGATCTTAGCCCCTTCTTTTCCGTAATTGCATTCTTAAAGGTTGCACTGAGGAACATAAGGAGAGATGCGTTGAAATCTTATGATAAACTCGAGAAGGTTCCAAGGCTTTTTTTAGTTTTGTTTTTTCTTGTTGGCTATTCATTGTGATCCTACTCGTTAAAAGTCAAGCTTCATTTTCGCAGGAAAAGAAGCTGTCAGAAGACAACGTGAAGGATTTGTCAAGGGATTTGCAGGTAAACCAACCACGCAAGAGTTTGATTTGATAAAACAAAAAGTCGAGATCGTGATAACTATTGATGGTAAAGTGTGGCTGACAAAGATTTGATGTTATTGGTAATGGCAGAAACTAATTGATATATACATGAAGAAGATAGAGGAGCTTTTCAAACAAAAAGAAAAGGTATCAGTTACTATCCTTTTGTGTCAAAGCCTCTTCTGGTCTACTTTGTTTGTCTTTGATCCATCTTGTAGAGTAGCCGTTTAATTACTACGCACATATATGAATCCACAGGAATTGATGAAGGTGTGACTAAAATGGTTGTTAGGAGACACAACTCAGCCATCTGGTAAAATCCCGCATTCCCTACTCTTTTGTTTCTTTTACTTTTTCTCTCTTGTTTCTTGGGGTACAAGACTGCCTCTGAGAATAGAAAAGAACTTTGTTTAAGTCTATTTTCAGTTGCAACAAATTAGAATAAGCCACTTTTATTGAAGGATCCCTCTTTGTACAGCAAACTCTTGTTAGTTTTTTCCTACCGACGACAATTTATGGTCATTTTTTACATTCCTCAAACCCTAAGTTTTGGTTATATATCACAATAACTTTTTTTTGGTTGAATGAGTTTGGTTCAGCGCCAGGTTATTAAATCTATAAAACAGGCAACTTCAAATGCATTTTCTTTTGGTCATACCTCACCGCATTGAGAAATCCGTCAAAACCGAATAACCGATATATGATCAGATATTCACTTTTTATCACTAAAACGCTATTGTAGACTGTTAGTAATTCTTTAATTTTCAAATAAATAGATCTATATTTCATTTTGGAAACACATCGATCAACAATATTATAATCACCAATCCTCAAAATCTTTTAAAATGGAAAAGGTAACAATTTCAAGTTTTATATACACACCTGCTATAGCAAACGGATGAGAATCTCGATTTTGTTTTTGTTAGTTAAACTTTATATATTAAATTATCGGTTCAATATTTTTTTTATAGAAAAAATACGGTGAGAACAGATATTTTTACATTAAAAAATAAGTACATGGATTAATACAATTTTAGTGATTTATAGTATCCGGATAAACAAAATATATGAAAATAAGCAAATACAAGATATAAGTTTAGGAAGATATGCTAAAAAACGAAAACTAAAAATTGATAAAAAAACGGAACACGTTGCAGGGATATATCATTCGAAATGGTGAAAGGCTAATCGATGTATGATGATTAGTTTCCTCAAAATGCAATACCACACAAAATATAAAAGTATTTGTTGTTATTTTGAAAATCTAAACTTGTACCTGAAATGTCTCTCCTTGAAGTGAAAAATGATTGACAAACCAAAAAAAAAAATTCTCGCAAAACCCGAATTAAACCAGAGTTTGGTTGCTAGTAGTAAGGAAGCAACTCTTTGAACGCCGTCGTTAAGACGATACATTTACCATCATTTTCATAAAAACAGAAAATACTTAAAAGAATGAAGAAAATTGAAGAAAACAATTGTGAAAATAATAGGTTCCCACGTTGTAACTTGTAATATACTTAGTTTATTCGTGGTTGTAACTTGTAACTTTCTAAGACATGGAGACATCAATAGTGGTGTATTATTGACTATATAGATTTTAGTCTATAAATATCCAAATTTTATAAAATATTTGTATTAAACAAGTGACCCCATGGACCGAGGTTTAAGCCCATGATGAATATTTAATTAGTAGGTTTCGTGGGATTGGGAGGAGTATATTTAATTTGTCTGTTTGCATTTAAAAACTGTTTATATCACTAATCTTTATACAAAAACATCGATATACTACTGTTATAGTATGCCAAGTGGCTGAGATGTTGGATTCCTTACATCGGAACTCCAACGAACCTTTGGTTAATTTGTGCTTTCAATTTTAAAATATAAGTTTCTTACTTGTTTTCAAATTTTAATATACATATTTAATATCTATTAGTTTATGGCGGATAAAACGGACAAAAATATTTATGGATTAAATCATTTTTATTATTTTCGTTTATAAATTTTAGTACAAACATAAAAAAAAAATTATCTGTCGTAAACCAACTACGGATCCTTTATACATACATAAATTTAGTCTACAGTAAACTGATATCCATTTACAAAATAAAATGGTATAGTCTGTCTGGTAATGGCTTAATTCGCTCCATACGCAATTTCTACTAAAACATAATTATATAGGGTAGGGTCAAAACATTATTAAAGCACTTTAAAATATTTATAGTTTAAACATGATTGTAAAAATTATACTTGGATTCTCTCTTTATTTAACTGCATAAGACACCGTTCGTCAGTCAACACTTTATGATTAGTAATATAATTATTGATATACCATGATGCTGCTCTAGTCTCTAGACGAATATTTTTATTTTATATTGGTACGTTTGTTTCAAGTGCATTATCTTGTACATTATTTTATTCAAATAATTTTTAATGTATTTTGTTTAAAGTTCGTTTGATGTGGTTTACTTTGGTTTGGACTGTGGACCCAACGAAAGTTGGAATACAAAATAATAGTAATTTTGTTAGTTCATAACGTTGTAAATTGCTTGTGGCGGTGGCCAACGGTAATATGAGACGATCGCATGAATAGGGTTGTCAAAATTTAATTAGATTTGCAGAATCTACAAATGCAAGTCGATGAAGTAAACAATTTTGCGGATCAATTGTAGATATAGGTTAAAAATTTAGATTACAGTATCATCATATCAAAATCTACAAATTGGTGGTAAACCGTATAGTTTGATGTGTTGAAAAACGAATTGACAGATTTATAATTTAAAAAATTATAAATTAATTTAAAATTTTTTAAAAAGTAGTTAACGAATTACTCATAAATTTTATAAATTTTGAATAGAATAGATATGAATTAACCGTTTTTATCTGCAAATTAAGCGGATTAAAGTTTGTCGATAAATATTTTACTCTGATTCCTCAGTCGACTCATTTGAGTGATCTACCCATGGGAGCGATATTTGGCTTATTCGACACGTGGCAGTATGAACCCGAAATCTTGTGCCCGTGGCAATAACAACTTCGGGTTTCTGGTGACATCAGCATTGTTGCCATGACAAGTCATTCAAACTCAGCGGCCGGATATAAAACATTATTATAATAATTGTAGTTAATTTAGAAATTTACTGGTAACATAAAACGATTTTTAATACTAATAAATAGCAGTAAAAATGGTTTAAATATCTAGGAGCAGTAGTTTCTGTACAAAATAATGTAATAACAAACGATAATTTGATAAAAAACAGTGATAACATTTCTTCATGCTACGACATTTAAATGGATTTTTTACACAGTTAATATAGTTTATCGTTTTAAAACAGTAGTCTTTTGGATTTAATATATATTAAATACATAATTTCCATATATAGTATACGAAATGCAAACATTACATGTTTTTGCAAGATTGTAATAGAGTTTTTAATTTATTCTTAATTTCCGTGAGAACTATGACATTCATGTCACAACAAAAATTTGTTAACTAAATTACTATGTTGAATGGAATCATGGTATTAGGGGTGAATTAATTTTATTAAATATTAAAAATATAAAATGAAATGCCTCCAGCTAAATACTCTCTCCCTTTTTAAGAGAGTCATTTAAGAGTTTTTTTAATGTCTATCTTATATTTTCAATGTAATTTTTAAATAAACATTTTAATTTACCTTCTATTCAAAGGTAAAACTCTTTAAATTTCAGTCAATATCAATTAATTAGTAACTTATTAATTAAAGGCAAATTTGTATAGTTAAAATTTTTATTTTATTTGTGTGATGAAACAAAGGGAATATGTTTGGTATACGGTAGATTATACGCATCTGTTACATGCGTAAAAACAAATATAGCTAGCATTCATTGGCCAAGACATTTTTATTTGAAAAAAATATCTTCAAACTACACTTTTTACAATATTTTGTTTGGCCAACGCATAGTGGCTTAAAGAAGAAATTGGCTCCATCTAGTATCACACTTATTCAAAATTTACCCCAAGATCTGTCCAAAGAAATTAAGAAACCAGAAAGGCTCATCTCCCGGAAAGCAAGATGACTGTGCAGGCATTGCAAAATCAACGCTGGTAAACTTCAGGAAGACGAAGCCCTACACTCGAAGCATTCAGTTTCATTTCTTCATTTTAACAATGATCAACAATTTTTTGAACGAGTGATATATTTTTCTTTTCTATATTTTCCAATGATACAAATTTGATGTTTTAAAATGTGCACTCTTTTTGTATTTGATCCCTCGGGTACGCACGAAAATATTTTTATTTACAAATAAAACCAAATTTCAGTTATATATACATTACTAAAAATGCCATCAGAAAAAGAAAAAAAATACATAACTAAAAATAACATGTATAAAATAACTTTTGACTTATCTGAAAGAGATATACATAAAAACTTTAACACACTTATGACTTATCATTGATTAACCACAAACATATAAAAAATCAAGTTAATTTGTTTGTAAAAATTATATTAATTTAAATTAGCTCGTTGAGTACAAATATTAGTTTGAACCTTTCCTGTTTTACTTCTCTGTCATACTTTTCTTGTATCTGTCCTAATTCTTAACCTGTATTTTATGGCTTCTTTGGTTTATTACATCCGGTAATTTATTTAGTATCTCCATTTGCAAACAAAACAAACTTACAATACAATTAAAACAGTAAAAATATCAGCATGTAACAGAGAAACAACATTCTATGAAAGCAAATCAAGAGTTAAATATCAGTACATAACAATGGAAAAATAATGAACTAATCAAAATTAATTTACTCATTAGCTTGATAATAGATGATCTTTACTACTTAATATAAGTTGCTATACCTTTAGAATCTAAATGACAAAAATGAGAAGCTATGCATCATACATGACTAAACCATCAAACATGGATTAAATACTCTTATCGAAATGGTATGTTGATGTGAAAACATTGTTAAGAAATCATATGTATATATAGATAGCGGCGCATATTAATTTGAAGAACACACGAAGAGAAAAAAGTGAAGCATAATGTTTTTTTTTCCAAATTTTCAGAATTTTCCAACCATTCTTGAAAGTTATATATTTGTTTATGCGTAAAAATTTACATATTTGAGATGAAAATAATTGATGAATTTGATTGTCTGAATGCCTATATTTCCTGGCAGTTAAGAGGATGCAGTAGAATTGAAGAATAATTTCCTCTTCATTGTGTATTGATATATCAAACATCTAGAAAAAGTTGTGTGTTGTAGAGACTATTGACCAATTTACCAAGAAACTGAAACAATATTAACACATACATGTAGCTAATATATACAGACCTCCTCCTCCTCCTCCTTTCTTTCTCTAGCGGCTCTTACCCTCAAGTCTCTTCATTTGGCTCGAAACTCTCCAGCAGTTCAGATCCACCATATCCACTCTTTCTTCAACCTTCTTAGCCTTTAACCGGTTCCGATGAAGCAATCTGGTCATTGGGAATTATGGATTGTTGAGATGCGTTTACTCAGAATTAGTGCTTTTTGTAAAAACCTATTTTTGATTTGAGATAGAGATCGTTGCCGTGGGAAGTTCTTGTTAGACCAAAAAGCATCTGTAGTCATGATTATATATATATATATATATATATATGCAAGTTATTGCTTAAAATATTGAAAAATTATTTGAGGGAGGTTGAGAAAGAGGTCGAGGAAGAACAAGGATCATGGCTTCGTGAGGAATAACAATTAACGTATGTCATCGTAGAATTTATTTTTAATTTTTTTCTTTATTTTCAGTTTCATCTGCTTTTTATTTTTTATTTTTAATAAAATTTAAATTTAAAATAAAAATCTGTGTGGTAGAATTTGTTTGGACATGTGACTGATGCTTTATAAGATAAATGATTTTTTAGTAACGTTATGGAGTGAATTAATATTAAATACAAATGCCATGAACATATTATTATTTAAATTAAATGTTTTGGGTGGGCAGAAGAAAAAAATACATAAATATGACGGACTTATATAAAAAATAAAAAAGCAAAGTCATAGAATATATGAAATAAGATATTAAAAAATGTGTGACTAAACATTGAGCAGTGGCCTTGTTCAATTAGAAAGTGATGTTTCTGCCATGCTGGCACCTTCAGATCGCAGCCGTCCAATCACAACATGATCCAACGGCTAAGATTGGAACATTCTGATGATCTGAAGCGTCTCTTAACTCCTTTTTCCAGGGGTAGGTTTTTTCATAGGGGAGCTGCAGAAAATATAGGAGGGAGACGAGGAGCACTGAAATATCCACAGATAGAGATAGAGATAGAGATAGGGATAGAGAGAGAGAGAGATAAGCATCAAGGAGTGCAAAAGATTATACTCTGTTGATGTAACTTGCATGAATGGATAAAGCTCGAAGATCATCATCAACCATGGCGGCTACTAATGGAGTCACGAAACGGAGACATAGAATCTTAGGTATTGCTTCGACCTCCTTCTTCTTCTATCCTTGATTATTTTCCGATTTTTTGATGAGTTTGTTTTGATTCCTGTGTATCAGAAGGGCTGATGCACCAGGAGGTGGTGACGGTGAGAGATCGACCGGAGAAGAAAGAGCGAAATCCGGAATCGTTGAATCGGAGTAAAAGGAGACGAAGTGAGAGGTTCCCTCCGAGGAAGGAGAGAGATGTAGAAGAAGATAGCTCAGGTGAGAGTCAGGGAGACGATGATGTTCGGCATAATTATCACAGGAAGAGCTTCCCCAGGCATGCGGTGTCTTTGAAGGTCGCCGATGAAATGATCGGCGTACCTGTCCCGAGAAAGGCTCGCTCAGGTTTGTGCTCCGTTGATTTTGTTTTTCTCTGATTCAACTCGGACTTTCCGGGATTTATTAATTTTTTATTTATTTATTTTAAAAATTTGTTGTGGCGGTTGCAGCATGTATAAAGAGGTCGCATGACTGCCGGACTTCGTCGGGAAGCGGTAATCGAGGAATCCGAGAAGAGCGGAGAAGACCTCAAACTTCGTCGGGGAGCTATAGCTTCGAAGTCGTTTCACCGTCTTCGGTCAAGGAGAAAAAGGTCCGTTCAGCACATGAGATCAACACAAATGGTTTGGGTCGATGATTGAGATACTAATTTCATATTTAATGATTATCATAGATTGTAAACGGATCCAAATCCCAGATACCCAAGCCACCGAAATCCTCCGGTACAATTGAAGGCGACTTGGAGATCGAAATAGCTGAGGTTCTATCAGGACTGAAAAAGCAGCCTCGTTGCTCTAAGAGACTAGACGATTCGGAGGTTAAAGGTATTTCACTGATACCTGACACTTCTTCGTCATTATCTAATCTCAGAATTAGACGTGAAAACTATATCGCTGTCTAATTTGCAGGTGCGAAGAAGTTGAAATTGGAAGGTGATGATTCTTCCGCAGGTGTAGAGATCGGTGGTTTAAACACTTGTTCAGGTAGAATCGATACTGGGCACTTGGCGAGCACTGATAAATCGAGCAACGCCACTAAAACTATTAAGTCCAATATTCACAAGGAGAAAGAAGTAAGGCAAGAAACAGCGAGCATATTAGAAGAGCCGAGGCTAGATTCGGCGATGTCAAAAGGGTAAATAGATCAACAAATTAGGAAATCCATTTTTCATCTTTTTATCCATGTTTGGAAATATGATGTTTGTTTTTCTATTTTTGGGTCTCCAGGGTAACCAAGGGTCCACCGTTGGAAAACAACAGAAATGAGAGTAATTGTACTAGTAAGCTCGATATTAATCTGATGGTGAGATATCTAGTCGTTTCAGATTTTTGCTATCAGAGAGTATGAAATGCTGCAAATGTACTAAAGGTCATTGTCCTGTTGATAGGTTCCTCCAACAATTCCCTCCTCGCCAGAGAGAGCATCTCTTCTTCCATTGGTTTCTAATTCCATCGTTACTAAAGATTATTGCAAGGCAAGTGTAGGTTTGATTAGGTTGTCTTGTTAAGCATTTCCCTAATTGGTGGGTTATAACACTCTTTCTGTTTTGCTTATTGCAGCCAGATAGTTCTCTAAAGAGCAAAGAAACGATTATTGTCAAGAATGAGATGAAGGTTGAAAACCGTGATTGGCTGAATCTTGATATAGAGAGACCCAACCAAGAGACCCGTTTAGATTCTAGCCTAAGATTACAAAATTTGGATTGGAGCCGACCTCAGCTGGCTAAATCTGGTAATCAACCTTGAATATGTTGGTGGATCAATATCCAAGTTTGGGCTTCTAAGTTACCTTGTCTGACCAATGTCTATCTCAATTTCAGGTCAGCAGAGTTCAGTCTTACTTTTGCCTGTAGCTGTGGGTGGCTGGCCAAGTGGGCTTCCTCCTCAGGGGTGAGAATTGAAAGCCCTGATCTGTCTTAGGTTGTCTTGTGCTAGCTTAATGGTCAGACCCTAAAAATAATAAAACATTGCAGATATGTCCCTGTGATCCAGACCGGAAAACCTGTGGATGGGAGCAATGGTTCTTCTACATTAGTGCAGGTATGTTATAGTTTCAAATATGATGATTATTGCTTCTTCTACATTAGTGTCAAGATCATGGTTGCTTAACAAATGCATGGTGCTCCATTTTCTGCCTCTCAGCCTAGGCCTAAACGGTGTGCCACACACTTTTTCATTGCCCGGAATATTCAGCTACATCAGCACTTCGTGAAAACAAGCCATCCCTCTACACCAAACAAAGCTTCTTTTTATCTGAAAGGTGGTGACTTGAATCCAGCCGCTGGAAACCAACCCTTGCAAGGAAGCTCTCCTATTTTCAGTTTAAACTCCCAGGCACAAGATACAATTGCTGTTGATATTTCTGCGCACAAGGATAATAAAGCCTCTGAAAGTGGTCTTTTTGCCTCAACCAGACAGAAGAAACCTCAACTGCCCCCTAGCCCATCAAGTAGTATAGTGGTATGTACTTCCTTGGCTTTGATATTATCACGAATTTGTGTTTATCGCATAGGAATTTATCGAGACTGCAAAAATTCTCGAAAAATAAAATTGTTCTTCTCTCTGAATGCAGCCTGCTCCTACTTTCATCTTCCCCACAAACCACCATTTGCAACCGGTTGTGGTACCTTCTAAATCACCTTGCCAAACAAAGAGCCCAAGCAATGGATCTGTGAACTTTAGCCATCCAAGTTCATCAGCCAGCGAAGCTGCTTCTCCATACTTTACAGTTCTTCCAAACAATGCATATTCCTTTCAACTGTCATCAAGCATTAGAGGTGGGAGTCCAAGCCAGGCGTTGCCTTTCTTCAATGGGTCCTTTTATTCGCCACAGATGTTCCAACCTCTTCAGCTTCTGCAGAAACAGAGTCACGCCCAGAGGGAGACAAAGGCATCAAGCTGTTCTTCATCATCGCATAGGCAACCACAACTGCAACCACAAGTTAGTGTGTGTAGTCGTTTATGCCAAGCTAGTGCTAATGTTCAGAAACACTGTCAACAGTCACAAAAATCTGACGCTAAAGCTGCTGGAGGTAACTCTGATTCAAGGGGTAGCCACACTCAGAAAGGAGGTCCATGTGGCCAGATCATAACAGCTCCTGCTCAGCCACAAAACTTTTCCATGTCATTTGCGTCTTTTGCCGGTGGTGCGGCCCCTGCAAATCTGAATTTCTCTACCAATGGCTACCACTTGGTATCTGCACCTCCTGTTGTTCACCAAAAAAACCATCAAGCAAGTGACTCAAAGACTGGAGGCGGAAGTTATGCAAGCAATGCTGAAGACCCGAAAAAGACTCTTCCTGGGAAGCCTCCAGCGATGATGAATGGACAGACGCTTGTTTTTGACAATCCATCTAGAACCCTCAACTTTGTTTCTGGTTCTTGGCCTCCTCCTTCGGCAACAACAATAAATGGAGACCCTTCAGTGTTTACCCAGCATCTCCAGCAGAGGCATCAGCAATCTGGTCAGAGTAAAATGATGAATCATTTGCATTCTGACTCTGTTTCTGCCACATCATCCCAGTGGAGAAACCCTGCAACCTCATCACTCACGTCTTGCAATTCCTTAAACCTCAAGTTCCAGTCTCAGCAGCAGATAAGAACACACGGACAGACTCAGATTTCTTTTGCTGCACCATCAAAGTCGCAACCTTCTCAGGGGCTACAGGGGAAATCTGGTAGCTCTTCTTCTTCTTCAGTCACCTTGTCTACTTCACATGGCAAAGCAGCAAACCTCAAGGCCAGCAACAGCAAAGCGTTGCCATTATCACCTGTTCCTTCTTCATCTGCATATGCACAGGGACAGACGGAGATTTCACTTTCTGGGTCAACCCAGAAAACCTCTCCGGTATGTGGGAGGACCATGCCACCAATCATAACTTCGTGCCCGGGTCATCTTTCAGAGCTAAAGTACTAATTTCATCGAAGCATCATTTTTGCTGTGTCTAGCTTCGGATTTAAGTTAAGGTAATACCGTAATGACAAGTGAAGTACTTCTCTAGGGAGTAAACACTTTTGGGTCGGTATCTAAATTGTAATGTTTTATGGTGTTGATTTTTCTTTCATAATGATCGGTCTAGTGTGTACATATTTAGACTAACAAAACCATCCCCCAAGCAATTTATTTCAAATACATTCCTCAACATTATGCCCTATATATAAGAAAGATAGCAAATATAGTTTTTTTTTTGTTCCCCATTTCCGTGAAATACTTGTCTACTTGTGGACGGCTAGAGAAGCCACATTGTCTAAGATATCTTCTATTGCATTCTTATCAAACGGTTCTTCACCAATGTGCAAGTCTAAGATTGACCTACACAAGAGTTTGCTCTTCACACTCCCGACATGGTTTCCCTCAACTGAAAAAAAGGAAGAGTTTTAGACACTCTCAGCAGCGAAAAGGATGAATAGATGGATAGAATCTTACTTGCTACGCTGAGTACATGGCCTGGTTCTCGTGTCAAATCAATGATGGAGTATCTTGGGATTTTCTACTCATCTTTGAAGAGGCAAGTAAAGCTACAAGTGACATAATTGTAAACTTATATCAGCGGATAGCTAAACACAATCAACTAAAGCTGGAATGTGTGTGTTACCTTTGAAGCAATTCGTTGTTGTCTAAGCCACCAAACTTCTTGAGTCTGTTTCCAACAGATTTTTGAAAAGCATTGCGCACAATCTGCAGCCTTATAGTCATTTTATATAGGCTTCCATGAGATCATCCATGAATGCCTTGTTTCCCCTCATCTCCGAAGCCGGAAGATTTGCGTATTTCTCACCGGAAGTTTCTTCACATAATCGCAATCAGCATACACGCCTGCGGGATGCCAAAAAACTCATCAATCAACTCAAATGATTTTCAAAACAAAAAATCCTTATTCTACTTCTACTGTGAAGTCAACTGTTTTGGACACTTAGATTTCCGACAAGTAAAAGCTCTACCCCAATTCCTTACTCGTACGGCTAAACCTTACCAATCTGAATATTTGCATTTGTGAAATAGCAATCACGAAACTAAAATCCCTAACCTCGGAACCACAATTCAACAAAACATCAGTTTCGGAAATGAAATTATAATGATTAAATTTACCAAATGTATAGGCATCGATGTTCTTCAATCCCAATAAGCTCTTCTTCCTCAGGCCGACGCCGAGTAATCGCCGGGAATCACCGATTGAAGAGGGAAACGAGAAACCGGTCTTAGGTTCGAAAACTGGTTCGGGGCTAGAGTTGGCTAGTGTTATAGATCCCTATGGTAACAGAGACGAACCTTGAGAGGACAAGACCCACTCCAGAACCAGATGCCTGAGATTCCGAGATGCCGCGATCGCAGCTCCCGCAACTGCGACACCAACGGTGATGGTGACTGCGACAGTGGAAATGGAGAATCCGGAGGGTGACGTGGCACGCGGGGGCTGAGAAAACGAGAAAGGGAAGCGAAACGAAACCATTGTCTCCGGTGTGTGAGAGTTAGTTGGGTTTTTGTTACGCTCAACAGCATTTTTCTTTACACACCATTGATATGATATGATTCAGCGACAATAAGAAAAGCAACCAGATGCAGTAACTGATCTTGGTCTTACACTTCCGGGTTTCCTTTTTCTTTTTTCTCTATTCATCGAGACAGTATGGGAGCATCGAGCTAACGAACGAAGCTATGGACTTTCTGAGTGGAATCTTCCAGCTATATGACCTTGATAATGTGTGTGATCGTTTCTCTAATTATCCGACATTAATATTGTGGTTCTTTATTACCTAAACTCTATGTGATCCTCAAGAAGCAGTTGTAGATCTTTAATGCTTCTTCGTTTTGCTGCTATTTAGGATGAAGCCTTACGGCCAGCTGAGCTAGATGATTTGTTTCAAACAGCTCCAGACAGGTAATTTGCTGCTGATTTTTTTTTGCATGATTCGTTGCTAATTCTTACCTCTGTAATATCAACTGTTCTTCCAATGTTTGATTAGTGAGTTAACCTTCTTTCTTTTGAATTTTCCTGCCAATGTCTTTAATGCTCTTATACATAACTATGTATATTGTTTCTGGAGTAAGTTCGTTTACATGTACAATCTACTTTTACGATTTCAGTCCTTGGCTTGAGGTTCCTTACAAAGATACTGCAGAGAAAACGTCAGGCGGAAATTTGACAATCAATGGGTTTCTGGCTGAGGTTTGTATGCTTGCTGTTGTGTTGACGCTGAATTGAAATCAAAATTTTCATTTTTATCATGATCAACTATCAGCTTCAACATTCTTTACCATTGCTAATTATGCTCTGTTATATGTGTTAATGCAGTGGGCTCTAATGACTCTACTAGATCCTCGAAAAAGTTTGATCAATGTCACGATATGCAGCAAATGTCGTTGATCAGCCTGGGGTAAGTAGCAATAGTCTGAAGTCTTATGTTCTTTGTCATATGTGGATGTTAACGAGGTTCTTCTTTTTATATATATAATTGTTTTTCAGGGTACTAAGAAAACCCTCATATTGCGGGAAATACCATAAGACAATTAAAAAGTTTCTGGCATCGTTGGCAGCATGTGATGTTGCTGTGGTTGTCTATGACAGGTTAGCTCAGAAAATCTTTGTACCTCTTATGTTTGGATGACATGATCAAGGACTTAGCAAGAAAAAAATGATATATTGCAGTTCGGATGTATACTCATGGAAAAAAGCGAGGGAAATATTGATGGAGGTAGCAAGGAGGGGAGAAGAGAGCGGTTATGGGACCCCCTGTCTTCTTGTTGCGGCCAAAGATGATTTGGATCCATATCCAATGTCAGTGCAAGAGTCTGATATGGTAATGCATCACTTAACCCTATAAGATGATTACATGCTCTCGAGATGATTGCTGATTCATAACTCGGGTTCTCAACAGGTTTGCATGGAATTGGGAATAGACGTCCCTCTGTCATTAAGCATGAAACTTGGGGACCCAAATAGTCTTTTCTCAAGAATCGTGAGTACACCAGAGAACCCTCACTCGAGCATTCCAGAAACAGCGTCAGGGAGGAGAAGCAAGAACATCCGTCAAGTCATGAATAGCTCACTGTTATTTGTCTCAGGTTCTTCTTTACGAAATCTGTATTTCCGTTATTGAGTGAATCTATTGAATCAGCTAAGCTTACTGTATATGAAATTGCAGTGGGCACAGCTCTTGGGTTTGCCGGATTGGCAGCTTACAGTGTGCGTATTCGGCAACGAAGAAGGCTTGAAGATTTGTCTGGTCCACCCCGAATAATAGTTGATGTGTTTTCTTTGGCAAATTCATCCGCTTTGTACATAATAAAGGTAAAACCTCGTTAAGAAGACATTTATGTGCAAGTATGATATACATTTGATTGAGCTGTGTGGGTTGGATTTTTTGCTCATTTCCTTGGAACCAATCTGAATCTTTTTGCTTCCTTTTTCCATTTTTTTCCTTAGTACAATAATAATGCATATGTTTTTTGGTACAATCCATGTGTCTATTACATTGAGATTTTTTTTATATTAACTAATAAATAAAAGATTGCCGTACAATCTAAAAAAATATCTAATATTGGAAGATTTTTGTGTAAATTAAATATTTTGTTAACATATAATAATAAGTTAAATAATATTGTTAGATTTTTAAAAAATTTGAATCAGTTGCTCATATGTTTAATATTAATACGTTTATAAGGAAAAAAATATTATTTAAAAATATAGCAAATCTATACATATATTAATATTACGTTTCTTCATATAAAGATAATATAGTTACATGTATTAATATATAAAATTTAGTAATAACAGTTATTACTATTAAATTTACATTGAAATTTTTTTTAAATTAAAAAAGCAGGAATCAAGATAAATTTTTAGAAATTTAAATGAAATGAAAAATACACTATATAAGAAATATTAGTGTACATAATAGACATTAAAAATATCGATTTAAATTTAAATTAGAAGAAATCATTTCAATATTATTTAAAAAAATATTGCTTTTTAAAAATATCAAAAATACATGATTGATTATAATAAAAAAAATTGATATGTAAAAACAGAATTTGACCGCCTCGCTCGCTATAACAAGAACACGAAGCTCCCTCCCGTATGGAAGTAGTGAGTACCTCATCCATTGTCTCTTAATAACATGTTGCTTTCAATACATGAAAAATCTCTCTACCAGTCATAAGTAGTTTTGTCAAAGTGGATTTCGTCTCTACATATGTAGTTTGTTCGGCTTATGAACTACTATCATCTCCTAAAACACTTTGCCAACATTGTCTTGTTCAGCATTTTGCATGAAACAACCTGTTCTCTATGCTTGGCACTGACTTACACCCTCCATTTTGTATGAGTTAATGGTTTTAAACTTACTGTAAATTAATTTTAATCAATTAATTATTTTCCATATTAAATGCGATTTAAAAAAAAAAAAAAAAAAAGATGCTGAAATCATGTATAATATTGAAGCGAACTACAAAAGAAATGTAAAAAATAAAAATAGAGTGATTTAATGCTGAACTTTTGGCCAGAACAACAAAAGCGTTATTTTTAAATTAAGATTAAATTTTGATTTAACTATTTTCTTAAAAATATATTTTAAAATTTAAGAAATTTAATTATGGAACTGGTTCATTTAGGATATACGATTTATGAAGTTTTAATCGTTTGTAACAATTTTTAGATATGTTCAATTATTTAGGTTATCTGGTTTATGAGGTTTTAATCATTCGTAACGGTTTTATATATGTTTGGTTTGATAGTTTACGAATTTAATAAAAATCTAACTGACCACTAGTCGATTCCGATCTGACCATTGGATTGGTCCGAATTTCAAAATAATCGATGAAACCATTATTATTTCAAATAATTTTAAACAAAACTAAAACTGAACTAGTATGAGTTTGAATTTGAGTTATGAATGTTATAACTAAATAAATATTTGGTATAACTTTTTTTCTGGATGGTTATCATATCCGATTCACGAGAATTTTATCATTTTCAATAGTTTTATATCAAATTTGATAGTTCACGAGTTTAATATAAATCTAATCGATCATTGATTCGAGCACGTTCGATCTCGGTTTAATTGTTGGGTTGGTATGTGTTTCAAACAACACTGATAAAACTATTATTATTTTAAATATTTAAATATATAAATTTAATTAAAACCAAACCGAAAAAAAAACTAAATACCAAACTTAAATGAGTTTAAGTTATGATTGTTATACCAAATAAATGTATTTACAAATATAATCCAGCATCCGAATCTAGTTTTTTATACAAAGGTTGCATAGTTACTTTTGTATAGAAATACAAAAGGTTAAGGATACAAAATGCGATAGATGATAGATGTAAAGCAGGACAACTTAACGTCTTCATGAGAAAAGAAAAAACACCAGATCATGTGCAATTGCCTTGTGAGTTGTTAACTGATAGTAGGGTATAAGCGTAAATAAGTTTAATAAGGCCATGTATTTCATTTGGCCCAATCTAGAAAATGGTAATGAAAAGAAGATTTTTATAAAACGAATGGACGGACCGTTAGATGTTATCTTGTACAATAATAGCCTTACAGATTATTCTTCTGGTTCTCTGAGACGGCTTCATCATCATCTTCCCTGTTTTTCTCCTCTAAAACAACTTTCCCGATCAGTAATCTCCTGATCCCGGCATCTCTCCACCGCTTCTCTCTACCCTCTTCACCTTCCTCCTTTTCCTCTCCCTCTCTTCTTCTTCGTCTGCTTTTCCCTTCCATACTCTCTGACAAGTTCTCCAATATTATCTCCTCTGGGATTTACCGTAAAGGCCAGCGTAGAGAAGAAGAATGTACTTATAGTCAACACCAACAGTGGCGGTCACGCCGTCATCGAATTATACTTCGCCAGAGAGCTTCTCTCCGCCGGACACTCCGTCACCATCATGACCGTCGGCGATGAATCTTCTGACAAAATGAAGAAACCTCCTTTCAGCAGATTCTCCGTAAGATTTGCTTTTGAGTTTTTTTTTTCTGAATCCTGTTACGACCAAATCTGTTTACAGGAAATTATCAGCGGCGGAGGTAAGACGGCGTGGGAAAACCCGGCGGATGTTGCGAATGTGGTCGGAGGTGAAACATTTGACGTTGTGCTCGACAACAATGGCAAGGATTTTTAGATACTGTTAGGTCTGCTTATTTTAATTACAAAGCCATGTTTTTTTTATATATAAATAGACTTTCCTTGAACTGAGAAATGATGATCACTGTGGACACAGGCCAGTGGTGGATTGGGCTAAAAGCTCCGGCGTGAAGCAATTCTTGTTCATAAGTAGCGCCGGGATCGACAAGTCTACTGAAGAACCTCCCCACTTTGAAGGGGCAATAAACACAATCCCCTTTACTTTCTCAATTCTCACCACTCATCTCTTCTTCTTCTCCAATGTGCAGAACGCAGTCAAAGCCGACGAAGGTCACGTGGCAGTGGAGAAGTACTTAGCCGACACATTCGGAAATTGGGCTTCATTTCGACCTCAGTACATGATCGGCTCTGGCAACAACAAAGACTGCGAAGAATGGTTCTTCGACCGTAAGACTTCTCAAACCCACAAATTTCACCACAATGCAAAACAAGTACTAATGGTACTAAAATGTGTTCACAGGGATTGTGAGGAACAGAGCAGTGCCAATCCCAGGATCAGGATTGCAGATAACCAACGTATCTCATGTCAGGGACTTGTCTTCCATGCTGACTTCTGCCGTGCACAACCCCGAGGCTGCATCCGGCAACATCTTCAACTGCGTTAGTGACAGAGCTGTCACTCTTGACGGCATGGCTAACCTCTGTGCTGCGGCTGCTGGCAAAACGGTTGAGATCGTTCATTATGACCCTAAAGCCATTGGTGTTGACGCCAAGAAGCCTTTTCCATTCAGAAACATGGTAAATTAGAATCCAATAAAAGCTCTTCTCCTCCTTCATTGATTAGTTTAAACAACCATCTCATTGTATGATTACAGCATTTCTACACGGAGCCAAGAGCCGCAAAAGAGATATTAGGGTGGCAAAGTAGAACAAACCTACATGAAGATCTCAAGGAGAGGTTTGAAGAGTATGTCAAGATTGGTCGAGACAAGAAGGAGATCAAGTTTGAGTTAGATGATACGATACTCGAAGCTGTCAAACTCCAGTGGCCACTTGATCAAATAGGCCATAGAGTTTCTTCCTTTGTAACTTGTAATGCTACACACTCTGATCTTTTTCACCAGGCTTATAGGAGATGAAAATTTCAGCTAAAAGATCTTTTAAAATTCATGACCAAAATGGAAATCACAATTCTAGTTCACGTGAAGATAACAATTCCGCGACATGCAAATAGGTCTAAAGACAGGCTTAGATCCTTACATACCTACTTAACTACGTAAACCACATAGAGAGAGAGATCAAACTGAATCTACCTACATAGCAACAAGAGCATTGCGTCACCCTAACTCCTATTCCTCCTCTTGCTTGATTTTCAGACCTCCGAGCTTTGATTCCAGTTCATTGTCTTCTTCGCCTTCCTCTTCTTCACCTTCCTCTTCTTCGCCATCATCTTCAAAATCTTCTCCTTCAGGGTCATTATCGTCCAAAGGGCCAAGCTTGTCCAGGGAGTCCTTAAACATGTCATTAACCTCGTCAATACCTTCGTCAGATATGAAGTTTCCATTAATGTTCAGAAGCTTGAAAGTATGTTTCTTCAGGACAGTTTGCACCAAGGCTCTTGCCCCAGCTCTTCTGATCATGTTGGTGCTCAGGTCGACCTCAGTCAACTGATCATGACCTTCAACTGCCTTTGCAATTAAGATAGCCCCTTCGTCTTTGAGTTCATTCTCAGATAAATTCAGCTTTGAAAGAGACTGCTTAGAGGCGATGCAAGCTGCCAATTTCCCAGTGGATTTTACAGTAATATCGTTCCCAGCCAATTCCAGAACTTCAAGAGAAGGGGCAGACTTAATAAGAGCTTCAGAAAGTGCCTCAGTTCCCACATCCTCCAAGTTCAGGTAACTCATATAGATCTCAGTTAAATCAGTCAACGCTGATATAGTCTTGGCCAGGGCAATTCCACCTTCTACTCCAAACATGTTGTCACGAAGATCAAGTTTCTTCAAGTGGCTACAGAATTCAAGTGCTTCAGCTAGCGCAACACCACCTTCTGAACCAATCCTTGTAGATGAACACCGGAAATCTTCCAAAGATGGACACTGCCTCACTATCTCTGCAATGGCAATTGCTCCTTCATCTCCTGTCATGTTGTTATGAAACTGAAGCACCCTGATTTTGCCAGTAGAAGGGAGAAGCTCACAAACTGCTCGTGCAGCATCCTCGGAAATGCCATCATTCATCAGATATAGCTCTTCTAAGTCATTCTGAGACTTGATGAGAGCACCAAATGCTCTAATTCCTTTTTCTCCCAGAGCATTGTCGGAGAGATTCAAATACCTAAGCTTACAACCCTCCAAAGCAGACGAAAACATAGTCATGACTTCAAGTGCTTCTGCCTCTGGTCTTCCTGCAACAAAGTCCGATAGATCCACTTCCGTCAACTGATCCTTGATGGAAGACAAAACGCTCACAGCAAATTTGGCTGCTTCGGAGCCAAAACTCCTGTTGCTAAAACGGATTTTGGTGTAGGAGTTATGCGACTCAGTCAAAGGCCTCAAAAGTTCACGTGCCTCGTCTTCATCAATGAATGCTCTACGCCCACCAGATATATCAAACAAGATATCCCCAGTCTTGTTCACCTCAACCTCGAAGTCTTCCTGTGGACCTCTTTTGATGACTTCAAGCATAAGCTTACTGGATTCTTTAGCATAGACCTGAACAGCAGAAGTTCCATCACCATCAGGTTCGTTCTGGAAGTGTATGTTAGCAGTTGCAAAAGCCAACTCTTCGATACGCTTGGCATCTTGCTCAGCTTCTTTCACACTCAATAGACCGTACTTCCTGGAGAAGATGGAAGGAGTGGTTATGTTCTTGGTCATCCGCTCAACAAGCATCAGCCTCGTACTCTTGCTCGGTGGCCACATCTTCACTGACATTAGACGGTTCTGCGTGGTTTTCACTGAATTATCCATTCTTCTACTTGGTTCTGTGATTCAAGACGAAGAAAACATTACTCATTCTGATACCATGTAGATCCAATCTAAAACGAAGATAGCGTTGAAGATATAAAAGAATCTAGTTATATTCCTATCAAAAGAGCCTAATCAGAAGAAAAATTTGCATTTTTTATTTTAAGAAAATGCTCCAAAACTCATACTAAGTAAAAACAAAATCTACCAAAGGTATTCCCAGGATATCAAACAAAAATCCCTTAAAATCTACATCGAAACTGCAAAACGAGAAGAAACATAAGAGAAGGACGACAAGTCTTAGGGTTACATTCACCTTTTTTCTCAGCGGATCGAAAATGAATCTCTCTAGTTGTTGCCAATAACGGAGAATTTAAGAAAGGGAGAGTTATTTCAGAGAAGCGTCAATTAGAAGCAGTGTAGGAGCATCGATCCGCGTGATGATAATGGAGGTTTTGAAATTCAAAATTTCAAAACGCAATCTTTAATCTATGAAGATTAGGGTTTATTCTATTTAGAAAATGACAATAACGCCCATACTCAACCCTTAACTAAAGAGAAAATGTAACCCATTTAAAGGCCCAAACCTCAGTAAAAAGCCTTCATTTATAGATGGTATATTTGGTAAAGCCCAGTCTTCTTTCAGTTCAATTATGCGTGGTTTAATTTAGTCTAATTTTTTTTTTAAATGAATAAATGATAATGGAAAAGTACAGAGAGAGTGAGACGGTGGGCCACCACCGCCAGGTGGACTCGCCGTCGGTGAACTGTTTGACAGACGCATCAGTCCAAGAGCTGTATGTCTTTTTTTTTTGTTTTAATTATTTAAAATTAACCCTTTAAATAAACGCAATAATGGAAACTTCTCCTTCTTCTTCGCAATCCTTGGCTGATTCTTCTAGCTTCAGAGCAAAGAATGGAGTTATTGGCAAGCTCGGCCCTAACCTAAATTCCAACAAGTAAGAACTTTAGACATCAAAATAATAAACGAAAATAAATAAAAAACATCAAATCAGATTAAAAAATTATAAATGAGCCAAAATTCTTTTTTTACTTTACGCACTATTTCTTATTGTACCGCCCTGAGCGCCGGAGCTAGAGCTCTGTTTTCTTCCATGTCCGGAGCTTCTTCACTCTCCTCCAATCTCTAGTTCCGCCTTGAAGAATTCTCGTAAGTTCCCCTCCCGATTGTTGGTAGGTAGGAGAAGTAGAGAGGATTTACGTATTCAGAGAGTTAGATTCACCAACTTGAAGTAGAGATGAGTTTTTGTAATTGCAGATTCGCTGGAGTAATGGAGACCGATGCAGGTTTCATCGATTCAGATGTATACCTCAGATTAGGGCTCATAATAGAGGGCAAACGATTGAAAAAGTCACCCACTGTTCTCTCACGCCTCGCTTCATCTCTGGAGAGATCTTTGTTGCCCAGTGATGAGTTACTATTGACTGAATCGCCAGATATCAAAGAAGACTCTGTGACCGTGTTTGACCGTGGATCGCATTTTCAAGCACTCTGCCTGCTTTGTCATTGCACGTATCTACATTGATCAGTTTCTTCACAAGACCCGAGCCCATCTCAATCCGCTTAATGTCCACCACCTTATCATAACAAGTGTCATGTTAGCCGCTAAAGTCTTCGATGATAGGTATGTAAGGGAGTAGGATCCGGGAACAATTACGAACAGAGTCTATCACTATTTGATTTTGCAGCTTTGAGATGTTGGTAGCTGATGCTACATTTCATTTTAGCATAGATTCATTGATCTCTAGTCTTGTTTAGGTATTTCAACAATGCATACTATGCGAGAGTGTGAGGTGTGAGCACCAGAGAGTTAAACAGATTGGAGATGACGTTCTTATTCACCCTTGACTTCAAGCTTCAGGTGGATCCTCAGACGTTTCACACACACTGTTGTAGTTAGAGAAACAGAACAGCGACGGCTTCCAGATCGAGTGGCCGATAAAAGAAGCATGTCGAACCAACAAAGAGACTTGGCGGAAGAGGACTCCCGACTCAGTCTGCTCTCCAACCACAGCACGCTGAGGCAAGAGTAAGATAGGATTTTGTGTGTTTGGTAATGATGATTCTTTTACAAGATTGATTGATTGTTGTGACAATTGTGTAGTGATATAATCTTAAATTTTAACCAACTCAATGTCTTTAAGAGGTTGATACATAGTTTCCATCGATATTAGTTAACTAAATAGATCGTCGTTTTACATCACACGGCAACTATTCCCTCCGCTGCTGCAATTCACATTAGCAACCGGAGGTTCTGCCGGTTTGCTGTTACAAGGACCATCGTTGATCTTGGGCGCTGAATCAGCAGCATTAGCAGGAGCTGCAACCACCTCAACCTTACAACAAGCTCCTGAACCACTGGCTTCTCCACCACTATCATTGCTACCCTTTGAGTTAGAGGACAGTGGTGTGGTCGGAGACAGTGAGTCCGGTGAGTGGTCGCCGCTGGGATCATCATGCGACTCCTTAAACGTTATTTTGATGACCCTCTTGTCGATGATCTCCATATGTTTGATCCCATCACCGTTTTTATCAACCAAGTTCTGTAGATCTAGTGTCTGGGCAAAGCCATCAAAGTTTCTGACATGTACATTAGGTTGGCTGGTTGATGGTGTGGCGGCTATCAATTAGTATTACACAGAAGAAATCAATATTAGACACTAATACAATTAGATCTGCTGGCGGAGGAGGAGGAGGAGTCACCGTCGAAATGTCTTCAGAGGATTCCGGTTCAGGTTCCCACTAAAGCTCGGCTCTTTTTCTGGCTTTAGCTGCCATTGCCATGAGCACTTGTGGGTCGATCTCACTCTTCACTTCTATGGTCCCCTCGTTCGCATTTACCTTTATCGAATGCACTCCTATTCATAAGTTCACCATTCCTAATTAGATTCAAGTCTAAACTTGATACTGTAAGTGATATATGAGAAACGGACATATATATATATATATATATGCATAATCACCTTCAACTTTTTGCATGGCTCGTTCCACCTTTCATACACATTCGTTGCAGCACTTTGGTTTCCGTTTCAGAAAACGAGTCTGCTATATGCCAAAATAATTATTAAAAAATTGATCTAAATATTAATAAATATCGTATGATCGATGTAGAAACAACTCATGGTCATGGTAAAAATGTAAAATAAGAAACGAACGCCAAGGATGATTTGGGGGAGGATGACCTTCCATCGTTACTAAAATAAAATAATATAAATGTGATGAGCAGTGAGAACGGTGTTACTTGGATATGAAATATACATGAGTTTAACCAAGTGTTATTAGTTTGATTGGAAAAACGGTAGACAAAAATTAGATATAATTGACTTTTAAAACAAAACTAATATTATATAATTATCTATTGAAATTTTGTTAGACATGTATATATAATCAAGCGTGCAGGTTTGGTTTTATAACTTCGTGTGAAAAAGTTAAAATTGATTATGAAATTAAAACATAAATTAAAGACATTTTATGCATCTAGATTTTGATTTTACGAAAGCACGCATATGGATAACTCAAATTTTACTAAACATGAAACAAAACATAACCTAAAAGAGATGTCAAGTTTTAATGTTTGTTGGGTCATTGAGTTGGCTCTAAATGTAGCTTCCAGATTGGTCTGATTTGAGTGATTAGTATTGTGTGGGTTTCCGGAATTAACTCATCTCGGTCTCTTTGAGTTTGCTCGGCTAGCTCTTCGCTATTGCGTTGCATTAGCCGCCTCCTCAAGCTTAGGGTACTTGGTGCTTTAGGTAGATTTGGCTCACGGTCTTCTTACGTAGGACAAGACAACTTAATATCCTCAGTATCCTTCACCATTTCCTTTAAAATGTTTCTCTTGTAATTCTAAGTTCTTTCTTATGTTCTAGTTTTCACCGCTTTGTAAACATTCCACAACATTTTAATAGAAAACCTTTTGTAAAAAAAAAACATAACCTAAAAGAAATCTCTAGTCAACTTGTGGTTTATTGTCTATATAGACGAATGAGAGCCTTAATATCTACATATTTTACATGTTTTACATTTTTATTTTGATCACTTTCACTTCATTATGTATCATCTAGAAGAGTATATATGTATTAGAGTTTTCTTTTTGCATAATCTCACATATTAGAGTCCTAGGGTATGTATAATTCATTTGCATGGTTTTTGAGTTTTGTTAAGTGCACGAGTGACTTGGAGCTTCGACGTGAAGAATAGTTGTTTGTAGTGTTCTTGGGTCACCATGATAGGACCGCTAGGATCAACCAAAAGCCCTGAAGAAACACGCTTTTGGTGTTGATCATGGCGGTCGATTGACTGCCACATGATGCACTTGACAATCATAGCGACCCCCCTCGGCCAGATTTGACCGTCAAAACGTGCACGTAGACAAAGCTAGCGCCCTATACTGCCACATTTGACCACCGCACCTGTTTTATCTGCTATTTTTTTTATCCAATCCGGTTTGTTTCCGGTCGATCCGTTCTGCATTTACTTTACTATATATAGTATTTTATACCTAATTTAATGAGGGATCTTTGTTTTTAGCTTAATCTTTTGTCTCTTTTGGGATCTAAGACTCATTGTACTAGATATTGCTTATTCTTTACATTTAAAATTGTTTCTTTTTATCTTTCTTAATTTATTGTCATTATGTTTTCAACTTTTCATTGAGTTGGTTTGATTTCATTAATCATGTGTGAGTAGTTGATATATCATGATTTTTTTATGAGTTTGATTTTTAGATATCATTCACTTGGGTTGTTTTTAATGTTATATTTAACTTGATCTCTTAAATGTAAATGATTAGAATTTTATGTCCGGAATGTGTTTGATGAAATGTTTGAATGAACTTAAGTGAATTTATCTTCTTTAGCCAATAAAAATTGATGTTAGAATGATTAGTGGTTTGATTGGAATTGAACCTTAATACTTATTAATCATTTTTCACAAACAGAAATTTATCGTTATTGATAATAATTGATGAAGAGATTAATACTATAAAAATAAATTAGTCTTGATTAGTGTTTCATTACCTAGAATTGTGTTTATTATAATATTTAAGTATGATACTTAGAGACTCATCGTCTCATCTAAATCACTATCTCACCATTGACTTATTGTTTTATCATCATATTATCTCATTTTTTCATTAGCACAATTTAAATTTGAATGACACGGTTTACTTCATATTAGAGATAATAATCACCAAAAATATTTTTAATATTAGTATGTAATTGCATTTTTCTTGTAGATTTATATCCTTTGATATTATAAATATTTTTCGTACAGTTGCGGGATTTTCTTTGGGTTTAACACTTTATGTTATGACACGGACTACAAAAGAAAACAATAAAAATTCAAGTTTAAGATTTGTAGTTACAAAAAAACATATACGTTTAGTTTAATTATTATGGTTTAGGCTTTCTGGATAGTTACGCAATATAATTGGTTACTTATCTTTGGAAAATGCATTTTTCAAAGGACGTAAACAAATATTTTTAAAAGTAAGTGTTAAGAGAGAGAGAGAGATTAAACCGTTAAAGTTGATCCATAAATTGGATAGCATGCCAATTTTCCATATACAGATTATATTTTGTCGTTATAATATTTTTACTTGTGATACAATTTCCGCATTTGGAACAGTAATACAAAAATAACAACAAAATATATCTCTTACAATGAACGGGCAAATGATTACTGCGCAAGGAAGGCGTGATTGGCACAGCCTTATTGGTCGTATTATTTACTTTTTCTCATGATAGATTAATATACAATTTTTGATAAACGTGGGTGATGGGTTAACATCAATCAATCATTAAGCTTCTTATCCCAATTTATTTTCTTTGTACCTATCATGAACATTATGTAAATTAAATAAGTGAAAAAGTAGGGGGTCACGAGTTTAAGCGATCGATCGAGCTAGCACGCATGTTATATATATGATGCAACTAACTAACCTACAAATACAAATAAAAACTTCATTTAACACCGTTACCAAGTTTATTGTTAGATGTAAAGAAAACGAAGGAGTTTCAAGATAGATTTAGTTTCAAGATATAGCTAAGAGTCTTCTTTAGATTTAGTTTCAAGATATATTCGACTTTTTTGTTAAAAAGAAAGAAAATAACAACTAAATTAATTCTTATCTTAGATTTTTAGTGGTGGCATTCAAATTGATTTATGTTGTCTATTCAGTTTCTTATAAATGTGAGATGGAAATTGAGTAATCGAGTGACACTTTTCTAAAAATATAAATAAAAACTTTAAAATGTACTAATCAACTGATAAGACAACAAGAAGCTAGAATTTAAAAAGAAACTCATAGAGTCATAAGCTGGTTTAATCCACCATTTGATTCAAACTTATATAAACTAAATAATTTAACTTACAATATCAAACGAGTAAATCAGTAAATGTAAATATCAAACTAAGTAATTCAGTATTTTAATATTCAAGTTTATGAATTACGTGACTACTGTACGGTGCTCATTTTTTTATTTTTTTATTTTGATTAATAAAGGGTGCTCAAATATACTAAAACTTATAGTTAAACATACCAGATGGATTTTGGTGTATATATTTATTTAGACCTATATATATATGTATTAGTTTAGGAATGGAGGAATCAGATACGTACATGGACGTGTTGGAGCATGCACACATTACTAAGTTCGCACACAAGCAAAATTACATTCCAAAAGCTACGAGTTGTCGCTGTAAGAATAATCTTTTTAAAGATTCATAATGTAAAAATGACATAAAATAAAAGTTTTTTTTTAGGTTTTCCTGTCTTAATATTAAACGTAAGTGGGAAGAGTAAAAAGGAGACGCTCCCGGGGGTCTTGGCCATTGCAGGTCGACAAACAATTTTGCCTCTCCGTTTCATTAATGGACGGTCCAATAGAATCTTTATATTATTCAACAAAAAATTGAGAGACTCCATGATAATATCAAAATATAAGACAAAGAATCACATCTGCATGACTTTTTCTATGAAATTTAATAATATTAAGGCATATAGAATATTTATATACATATAATATTTACTAGACCGATCATGAGAAGCATCATAACCTTAAATTTATGTTTACTAATGTCAATCCATCCAATTAAGTTAATTACCGGGTCTCTCATTACGACTCCTCTAATTATAATTATAACATGCAAAAATCTATTTACAAAAATAAGTTTTCATATATAATATAACATATATATGTAAATATCTAAAACAATATAAATACTTGTTATTATGTAAAAAACTATTTAAAAAGGGAAGAGCTTCTGAAAATTTTCTGTCTCGCATATAATCTTTATTTTCCAAAAAATAAATCGTATCTTAAATTCACATCAAACGTAATAGAAGTTTACATTTGATTGAGACATTATCAATATATATCACTGCACTGCATGCGTATCAAATATTTGGCTAGCCTAAAAAGAAAAAGAGAGAATAAAGTAAAGAGAAAAATAAGAGGTTTGACCAATTAAAAAAGCGAGCCCAACTTGTCCTATATCATTTGCACACTGTTAATTTCCCGAGTGTGTGACCCTATATATATATAAATCATATCCTTCATGCAAAGTCACCTGAACATTTAATAAGTGGATACAAGCCTACCAAACATCTGAAGTTTCTATCGCAAATATATATCAATATATATAAAAACATCTGAAGTTTATATTGCAAAGCTTTTATATATCATCATGATCATGAAGATATCTATGGCCATTTGCAAGCAGCCATTGCCTCCTTCACCGGCGCTAGACTTCCCTCCTGCGAGATTTGGTCCCAATATGCTAACTCTAAACCCATACGGTCCAAAGGAAAAAGTTGTGGTCATCATGGGTGCTACCGGAACAGGCAAGTCACGGCTCTCCGTCGATCTAGCCACACGTTTTCCGGCGGAGATCATAAACTCCGACAAGATTCAAGTCCACCAGGGTCTAGACATTGCCACCAACAAGATCACGAGGGAGGAGAGCTGCGGGGTACCGCACCATCTACTTGGCGTCTTGCGGCCTGAAGCAGACTTAACCGCCGCAAATTACCGCCACATGGCTAATCTCTCCGTTGAATCCATCCTAAGCCGTGGAAAGCTTCCAATCATCGTTGGAGGTTCCAACTCTTACGTGGAGGCTCTAGTGGACGACGAAGACTATAAATTTCGGTCGAGATACGACTGTTGTTTTCTATGGGTCGACGTGGCACTTCCAGTTTTGCACGGTTTTGTGTCGGAGAGAGTTGATAAGATGGTAGAAAATGGAATGGTTGAAGAAGTTAGAGATTTATTTGACTTTTCGGATTCGAATTACTCGAGAGGGATCAGGAAAGCAATCGGAGTTCCAGAGTTTGACAGGTTTTTCAGGAATGAACACTTCTTGAATGTAAGAGATAGAGATGAGCTGTTGAGTAACGTGCTTGAAGAAATAAAGAGGAATACTTTTGGGTTAGCTTGTAGACAAAGAGAGAAGATCGAACGGTTGAGAGAAGTGAAGAAGTGGTGCATTCAGAGATTGGATGCGACTCCGGTTTTCACGAGGCGGAGGTCCAAGGCGGATGCTGACGTGACGTGGGAGAGGCTCGTGGCTGGACCAAGCACCGATGTTGTGTCGCGTTTTTTGCTGGACATTGCCAGCCGTCGACCGCTCGTGGAAGTTTCAACCGCAGTTGCGACGGCCAGGGAACGCGAGATGTCGCGGTGTCTAGTGGCGTGATCGGCTGTAACCACAAAAGGAGGATGCTGGATTTGGACATGTGGTTAATTTTACGACAAGAACTTTTGGTGCTGATGACGTGGCAATGATCAGAGATTAACCAGAGTACAATGAGTGGGCAAAACATATAAAATATGCTAGAAATTAAAAAAGTTATTTGTCTATATATTATATATGCATCGTATATAATATTGTGAGATACTGAAATTTTGGCATAACGGTTATTCAGTATTATCATCTACTTTTTGGATGTAATTAAGTGAGACTGTAAGTAGGAATGCTATATTTGGAAGTGAGACTTGGTCGCCTTGGTACTATTAGACTTTTTATTAATATAACGACTAAACTAAGTGGGGCTTAAAGTTGGTACGATTTCATAATTTTTATATAGTGAATAATTATACAATTTCCGTGATTCTATAAAGATAAATGTTTGACGCAGACACACGTACGTATATACATATATGTGTATAATCATAATTTATAAAGACATTAGTAAATTTTCAGTTGCTATACACAATTGCCACTATTTTTATTTTTATTTTGTTAAAAAGCTTCACAATTGCCATTATTTAATACGAGATTTACAAAAAGTTCGAGTGGTGCCGGTGAAAACAAAACGAATTGATTAGTAGTAGGGAACTCTCCTATTTCAATATTTGAGCTAAGATAAAAATGAAATTGTTCTAAACCACTCAAATGATTTGATACGAACAACATAAAAAAAAATAAAATTCAGCAGCTCTTTATATAGAATCCTTTCAAAAACATTACTAATCAGTTTGAGTACGAAACAGAAGAAGTAAAAAACAAAAGTAATTAAGAGAAATTTAGTACTTCTTCCATTTCAAAATATAAAATGTTCTACATAAAATTGAGAAGATTAAAAAGTTATTTTTACTTTAAATAATATTATTTAATATATAAAATAAAAACAATTCAGCTAATTATGAAAAGATTATAAAATACTATTGATCACGTAAAATTTAATAAAATAACAAAAACGACAACATTTTATATTTTGAAAAAAAAATCTTAAAATATTTTAAATTATAAAACGTAAGAAATACTAGATTCTTCGAGCATTTAGTAACGACCGTACAGTAAGAAACAGTACCAGCGCCGGAAGCCGTACAGAGAAGCCGTTGACAATTATGTGCATTATTCGAGTAACGAGGGTCCCACATTATCAATCTTAATTTTTAATGCGTTCTTAATTGGAACCCATCCATTATTATTCCTCCATTCTCTAAGCCCGTGTGCAATTGGATGCTGCTGGGCCCCTCTCCCTCGATGGAGTATCTTTTAATGACCGTTGCCAATTTAATTGCATTCTTTCTTGTCATCAATATATAAATGTTTTCGAAACAAAAATCATCACTTATCCTTTTCAACTTCATGTTTACAGTGTATGGATAGTGTCGTTACTCTGGTCCTCACACCACTTCGATGTATTGGAAGCTTATGTAGATGTGAATAATATGTATATATGGTTTTGACTTAGTATTTGAAACTATACAAGAGATAAGCAACAAAGTGGAAGAAGACAAACAACAACTAGCAAACAAAGAAAAAAATGGAGTAAAAGAATCACATCTTTTGAGCATAACCCAACAAATAAAATTCTATATATTGGTCCTATCAATGCGACTTTTTTAACAAAAGTAAGATTCCATGAATCTCCATCATCTTTTGTTTAATATATCATCTCTATATTTGTTTGATTGTTTGTTAGTATTATATAATATAATCCCTTTCTTTTATCAATTGAAACTGCATTATCGTGAGAAATGGATTCGATTGAATTATGTCAACGTAAAGTTTTTTTATGTGTGGTTTTATGGAGAAGTCAATAAATATAAAAGGGACACAACGATAATTACTACCACCCACTGAGGTGTACATACACTAACGGGCTTGGAATAAATTTAGAAAATTGCGATCTATAGTAATTAATTGGGCTATATAAAATGTCAATGCCCTATGAATTTCGGGCCATATGCAATATAGCGAGTGATGCTGACGAGAATGATAATCCCTCTTACTCTTCTTTTTGGTTTCGTTGACCTTTTTTTTGTGACTGGAGAAGTGTAAACTTACAATAACTAAACTAAACGGCGTGAATAAAAAACTTTATAGACAACTAAGAAAAGAAGATAAAGAAAGGGATCTTTGGTTCTTGACGACGAAGACATGTCAATATAGTTTCGGTTTGTTTGTTAGAGAACATGGCAGTATAGTTTAAGAGAGGCAAAGAGAATCATCGAATGAGTCTGCCTCCACAGGTGTAAGTGACGATGCATGACTCATCCACAAAGACTGCATACTTATGAGCAGGTTTGGCTAGGAATGGTGGAAGCCGAACCAGAAGGTCGCACACACACTCGTTGTCCATTTGCTTTAACCATTTGCAGCACTCTTGTTGCGCATACGTCTCTTCTCTGTGTCGATGGTGATGGTGGTGGTGGTGGTGGTGGTGGCGACGGAGATGGTGGTTGTGGCTGTTGTCGTTATTGCTGTGGTGTTCATGGTCATTGTGATCATTGTCGTGGTTATGGTTATCGCGATCATGGTCGTTGTCATTGCCATCATGGTCGTGGTCGTCGTCGTGATCGTGGTCATGATCATCATCATCGTCATGGTCGTGGCCATGGTCACGGTGGTCGTGGTGTTCATGGTCATGGTCAGGAGGCGGAGGAGCGATGAGAGGAGGAGGTGGGACAATGGGGGAAGGTTGTGGAACCGTGTTCATAGGGAGACGTGAGCAGGCGTAGTTAGCCAGCGCGTATTGAGACGCACATAGTGGACGAGGTGGTGGAATCTGAACGATTCTCTGGCCTAATGTGAGAGAGGAGAGAGCGAGAACCAGAGTAGCTGCAAGAAAAAGCGTGTCCATGGGGAATGTGTTTGGGTGTGTGAGAAGAGAGATCTTAGGTAAGTCTGTTTATATATTCAAAGGCGAGCAAGGCACAAAGAGGGTTGCAGAAAGATCATTTGATTTGCGTGACTTTTGTGTTAGGTTGCTTGTAGAGCTTTCTCTCAGGACAGTGTTTCACTTTGGTACAACAACAAGACCTGTTCCAAAATCTACAACCAATTAAATCATAAAACCACAATTAATAGCTGCAACTCCGAATGCGTGACAAAAAAAAAGTGATTTTAAAATTTGGATTGATCCAAAAGGGAGTACATGTGAGTAAGATAAAGATTAAGCGTTCTAGAACTGAGTTTTGATTGATCCTAACCTCCAAGCTCGTACACTCAAACATCTTATATACATCAAAAATATATGTGAATGTACCATTTGGTCACTGAAACCGTTCTAACTTAAATCCACTCCTCGAGATGGAGGAAACAAGTGAATTCAGGATTGAAATTAAGATAGAAGGTTAACATTTGATTTCCTTCTTTTATTAGCCAAAAATCGCAAATTTAACAATCCACCCTAAAGAAGACCAAACAAGGCCCAAGAACTATGTATAGAGAAAAGACCAGAGGCTTATTCGTTGGTTACTCACAGAGACGCTCTTTTGGTTCATTGCTATTGGCTGCTAACAACATCTCCCTATCTCTCTGCACTTGTGCCCTCTGCTGTCTCAGACTATCTTTCCTTTCTTGCCATCCTTGCTCTAGTAAGCTCAAAAACTTGTCCTTAATAGCAAGCAAAGGATCTCTAACAACAAGCTCATCCTCTTTATAAGCTTCTCTCAACATTGCAGTCTTGATCCCTCCTTTAAGCGACAGGTAGAAGATACCTGAACGCGTTTGAAAACCTGAATTCATCACAGAACTTGCCAAGTGTAGGCACAGGGACTCTTTTCAACAATGACAGAGACAACAATTCGTGGACAACACCAACAGTTCGTTTCTCCATTTCCTTAGAAGCTTGGTCTAAATGAGTCATATCTTCATATGGTGATATGTAGTCTTGCTCTAACCAATACCTAGTCCACTCTTTCATCTCTTTCCTTAGGGAAAACCCAGACGGCAATTTCACATTGAAATTGGGTCGGACCCTTACACCGGTTTTAATGGTTTCTTCTTCTGCTCTCTGCTCAATCATCGATTTGGCGAAATCAAGGACTTACCTTCTTCAGGCAAACCCGTTAGCCGGAAGTAATTTGGATATTTCTGAACAATCTTCACCAAAAAAACATTCGGAAATCCGAAATCTCGCTTCACATGAACTGGTTTATCGGCACTAATAACCTTATCTTTAGCCATCATCAGCAATTTGCAGAGCTTCGAAACAATCAACGGCTCATTATCCGCGTAAATCCTCTGTTCTTCGTCGAGGAAGGCGTTAGACGAATGAATTGAACGAGTTCTGATTTGGGTTTGATCCGATCGTATTATATCTCAAACAGAGAAGGGTTCATTTCAACGAAGCTCTTAACTTTGAAATTGAGACGTAACCTCTCGCGCCGTTTCTCAAGGTATCTGAGAGGAATGACTTGACCTGGTTCGTTCAGCACTTCTTTCACCACTCGAGCACACAGCTTGTAACGCTTGTCCTGCTCTATCGCTTCGTGTCTTTCTTCCTACCACTTTCAAGCTCGAGATCGATCTGATTTAGAGATTTGATGAGTTCGTAAGAAATGGTTAAGTTTCTGAATGCCATTTCTGAATTCAGCAGAGCTCCAGAAATTACCGGAAATTCCTATAAACCTTGGAGGACCGGAAACTGCAAGAACTTCACGCGCGATGAGAACGAGGTTCCACCACGCGCCTCGTGTTAATACTTAATAACCAAATCCAAACGTTTTAACACCAACTGAAAGAAACCAAGTCCCTGTATATGAATTCTAAGAAGAGCCACGACATCTTTGGCAATAAAAATACACATTCTTCAATTTATGTACACGGCTTTGGTCCTTTATTGTTATTAATTACAAAAACAGAATTACCGAAAGTTAATCATCATATCAACAATTAAATATTTCGATAATCAAATGAGAGTAGATATGGATTTTCGATGATCATTCACAACAGAGTTTACATTTTGTAGTAAGTTTCAATAATTAGTAAAGAACTTAAACTAGTACATAACCAGTAAGAATTGGTGAAGGCAGGAGATTGATTTGATAATCAATTAATCATGGGAGGAGAGAAGGAAGACAGCACATTTCCAGATGATGTAAAGACGAGCCCTTTGCTCCTTTATCTGCTTCGAACATCTTTTCCATGTCCTAATCTTCGTAGCACTACTCCATCTCAACACAACTGTCTCTGTCATTGCTCCTATCGACAAAGCTTCAAAGTATATAAGAAAACCAAACTATTGTTTTTGATGGGTTTTAGCTGCTCGAGAGATAGATTCCTTATATAGTATACATGCTGACTCTATTTCCTTAGAAATAATTTGGTAGATAGTGTAGAGATCATTTGGTAGACAATATGTATATAATGCATATATAGGATAAAGATACATTAAATTGAATAATATAGAGGGCCTACGTATTCCTAAGTGTGAATAAAAGACATGATGCTTCAACCATTAGCTTCACTTTTGAACTAAAATCTTTTGATTAGTATCTATCATTGATTAAATGTTCAAAAAAATAATTGGTTTCTCAATTTGGTGTAGTTATTTTTTTCATTTTTGAAAAAGCTTTTTGAAATTTGTTTTTGCGGTGAGGATATTGTTTGAACAGAAAACTTCTATTCATGCACATATGAGGCTTAATGATGGAGCTGTGGCTTGTGGGGATTTATGTCTTGCCGTGTTGGGTGGGCAGGGGATGATTAAATATCTAATTTGGTAGTTAAGAGATGGGATTAATTTAATCAACTTATTAATTATGGACTTGTTTAGGGATTTAGTATGAAAATTCATCCCACCACATGGTTCGTTTGATGCCCTTCAGTTGACTATAAGCTTTCCAATTGACCCAAAGGGTATCAATGACACTATTAAAATGGTTTAGTTTCTTATTTCATTGTGTTTTTAATAAAGAAAAGTTTGTAGTTTCATTGTAGAATAAACATACTTTCCCCCTCATTCTTCAAGTAAAAGATCGAAATGGCTACATCACGGCTCTTGAAGGTATTAAGTACATTTCCGCAAGTTGGAAAACTAAGTACAGAAAAGAAAACAATATGAAACTTAAGATTTTCTGAAAGTTATTTATATACTACTAGGAGAGAACTCACACAAGGCGTAGATGTATTTATAAATTTATACTATTACGTGTTTAAATTAATATATAAATGATGAATTTCTAATATAGTTTGATTAGCTATAAAGTAATATGGTGAAAAACCATATTTTGGTATATTTTGAGGATGATTGGAAAATTGGTTTTGGAATTGGTAATTATTGGGATTTGAATAGTTAAAAAAGTAATTAGAAAAATTTTGGATGTTTGAAAGATTATCATTAGGATCATTTAAAAAATATGATTTTTTGTGTCCAAATCAAGTAAAACAAGTCTATATTTTGGTATAAAAATATAATTTAATTATTTATTATGAGATATTTAAGTTTAAAAGAGAATGAGAGCAAAAAATACATATAAATTTTTTATCAATCATATTTAATCTGTATTTTATTTATTTTTTATTTAATTTGGCTATCCAGTTAAACTTTGCCATATACCACAAATATATTATTATACAACGATTCAACACAGTTGAATTGTTTCAACATTTGCTATTTTTTTTAATCCATATCGTATTCATCTATCCCATTGTATAAGTTTAACCGTTGAATAATTTTTTCAACATGTTAATTCAACATTGCTGATAGTCTTATAGAGAGTTCACTTCATCCTTTATATATAGGATTTGGCTATAATTTATAAACAGAATCCAACTTAAGACTACAAAAAACTGTTTTTTTTGTTTCTCAAGTTAAAGTTAAAGAAGAAAACCCGAAAATCCATTGTTTGCCTAAAAGAAAGAGAAAAAGAAGAAGCTGTTGAGACAGTACATTAGTTGTGATGTCCATTTAATGATTATCGGATAGGTCTGTCGTCTGTTCACAAAATACACCATCAAAAATATTAATATTAATATTTTATATTTTGACAAATCTAAGAAAAGCAAAAGAAATTGATTTAACAAGTAAGAGAAGGATGAATGCATCACAGAGTGGTCAAGCTCTCCTTCACGTACGCCTTTTTCTCCTTCATCGTACTCTCTCTATCTCTTTCTATAGTTGTCCACAAACATAGCACGTGAGAATGATGCGCCAATTCTAATCGATACATTACAGATGGAAAAAGTTCTCATTGAACACATACGACAGATTTAAGAATTATCGCCACCGTTATCTGTATTATTAAAAGTAAATAATAAGATCTAACGAATTTAGTGATTTATAGGCACAAATTTCTTTTCGATTAGAAGTTTATATTTTGTTAATTATAGATAGTAGGATGCGTTACCCTGCGAAATAGGGTTTTAGGCTATGGACTGAGGCTTATCGATCCAAATGGTGTTAATAAAGGATTATGTTGAAGAAAATATGATGTTAGTAACTAGTGTTGGTATCGAAACTATTGATGTTCTTTCGATATTATGAAAACTTGTTGAATTATCTCCACATTTTCGTCTAATTTTGTTTATCTTTGTATAACTTGATTTATTTATTGGAGATACTTTGATCGAATTTCACATAAGAAATAAGTAGTTTCAATTCACATAAGATGAAGACTAGGCCCAAATGGTAGGCGAATGGAGAGAGGTGGCACTGTTGGGCTATAACGCTCAATGACTTTACCATCTTTGCCGACCAAGAACTTGGTGAAGTTCCATCTGATTCGAGTTCCCAGAAAAGTGGGTTTCTTTGACTTGAGGAATTTGTAGACTGTGCTGCATTTTGTCCATTTACATAGTCATGTGTATATGCTTATACAGAGATGTATCAAACAATAAGCATATTGATGGCTTTACCTTTTGGTACAGAAACTGGTTGCAAGGAAACGCCAAGATCTCAAACCCTGAACAAATTGATTACATATAATGATGAGATCACCTTTGTCATTGTGTTACATTTACAACCCTTGATGAACAAGGAAATCCACCTTCGTTTCTGTAATTCCGGTAAAGATGCGTGAACTGTGTGTAATTGGATTCGGTGAAACCGCTGTTTCCAACAAAATTAGAAGGGAAGTTTTAGAAAATATAAAAGAATGTACATTGACTTTCCCTTGATAAACGCTGAGGTCAACATCTTTGCCTGAGCTATCCTAATTTCCAACAAAACATAAAATTAATTAATCAGAAATGTTTCATCTTCTTCCCTAAGATCACGTGATCGATGAACAACTCTCTTGTTTTAAAGAAAACTTGTTGGATGGATTTCTCGGAGACTGATAAAGATGAACCCATCTCGCATTCAAATGAAATGCCCGTTGACCATTTTATTATTATATCTTTCTTTGACCATTAGCTGGTAACACCTCCTTACTCGTTTTTGTTCATCGTCTCAAATTTTTTCTGTTAAGTTAGCACTACTCTTTTCACTTTTTAACAAGAAATTCAGACTTTATATTAGTGGAGATATTTGCCTAAATCAGGGTACCGACTCATTTTCTCAAATCTTTCTCTACCATCTTTTCGCGACTGCTTTGTTGCATTCCTCATGAGGTTTTGCTCATATGTACATCAGTGCCTCTTTGTATATAAACAATCTCTCTCAAGTGCCCAAGTATTCAAGCCACACACCTTAACTCGTTTCTCTCTTCTTCCTCCATAACCATCCACATTTGTCTTTCAATTAGACCAGACATCACCTCAGCGAGTTTCTGTAATGTCTCTACTCGCCCCACCTTTGATGCCAAGAGCCAGGATCTGCAAATCCACAAACACACTCCACTTTATTTCATTATTAACAAGATATAGCCATAGGGATGATTGGTTTACTTCAGGACAAAACAAAACAATGTCATATGCCAGAGACCTAAGATAAGAGCCCAGTGAAAAGATCATATGGCACGTTTACTGCTTCGTCAACAACTAACAAGAATCAGGTCTAATAATGTTTAGGTATGGCTGACTCAGTGGGAGAGTAAAGAATGTACCTCTTTATTCCTACTGGAACAGGACCTTCCGAATGCAGCTTATAGTGAAAAGAGTGGCTATTTCTATATGCACGCGGAGAATTACTCCACCTTTGATTCTGGAACCTTCCAGCGTCACGGTGATGGCCACTGGATTGATAACGGCCTTTTTGTCTGTCATGATATCGTGGACCTGCAAGAGAAAAAAAAGTATCCATAGCTCCATATATGAATAATGATGTAAAGGCGGAGGTGGGGATGAGAAGATGGATGCTGGAAGTTAGGATTCTCCCCACGTGGCATGCTTTTTGAAAAAGGTACACGAGAACTATAAGATGGTTCAGGACTTCCTTAATGCATTGGTGGATTCATCTTTGAAGGATGATCTCCCTGGAATATTTTATCAGCGCGCAAGAGTGGTCTTGTAAACCCTAATTGCGACGGGCGAGGGAGATAAGAGGGGAATTGCGGTGGATTCTTTCGCTTATGTGGAAGAGAAACATTCACACACAAGGGAGAAAGAAGCTGTTCCATACCACTATTTTTCTTAATCATCAATCAATCCTTCGCTCGGTGTAGCCATCTACGCGTTCACAAATGTCCATTTTGTTCCCAAACGGAGCGTATGGGCTTATTAAGGCCCAATTATAGCCACACCAAGAATAACAAACGAGTTTGCTATTGAAACGGTATCAAATGACTACTTTCGTTTCCAGCACTCCATGATTCACAACTGCCATTGTTGGTTTCGGAGGGATTTTAGATCATTTTCTTCAAATCCCCTTTTTTCTCGCGTGTAACATTTTGTATTTCTTCTATTTCCTTGTTGATCTTAGCCATCAAAGATATTTATTTTATATTTTAATAATTTCATTAGAAAAGTATCAGTTTCGATAAAAGTAGCAGAGGTCTTAAAAAAAACTTGACCACGAACGTCACCATTTAAAAAACCTCCCTGTTGGACGGACCTTTGGTTGCTCTTGGTTTCATGCGACCGTTTTGTACTTTTGTGCATCTCATTTTAAATTACTTCGTATTTGGTTTGGTGCCGCCACGTATCGCGACGACAATTCAAACGCGGTCTCGAGACACGTGTACTATAAGATTTTTTGGTTCCGAGAAAAGACGTTTCAGATTCGCGTCTGCGACTGGACACGTGGTGCTCTGATCTCTTGTTTTGTTTCCTTTTTATACCAACTGAGACGTCAGTTATACCCTCGATTATCTGTTGTGGCCGTATACGCAATCACCAATGGACACGCGTCCCAGAAACCAATCATATATCGACACATTTAGTGGCGGGAACGCCATGAATCTCTTATTCTGACATTAAGCCACGTGTATCATCCTCGAGCTCCGGAACAACGGATATAAATCAGTGAGATCGCGACGCGGGTGTAAAGCCCAAAAACTCAATGCTTCTAGAGGGAAGATTCTCCGTCGTCCAGATGAACGCGAATAGACGGCTCAGATTAAACCAACCGAGTCGATTACCCAGCTCGGGTGAGTCAGGGATAGAGAACGAGCGAGTCCTAGTCCTCGTATTCGAGTCCATTAGCTGGGACATCCACACGCTATGCGCAATCGCCTCCCTCAGCCGCAGATTTTGCGCAATCGCCAGACGAATTCTGTGGCGGCGGCTCTGCATGAACCGTGCGCCGGGGATGGTTGCTGCATTGTCCAGCGCAGATCCCAGTGGGCGAATTGACGGCGGATGGCACGCATTAGCGAAAATAATGTTCTTTTGCGGCGGTGGTGAGTCGACTCGGTATTTCAATCTGAGTCAACCGTCGGTAGGTCACTTCGCCTACGAGTCCAGATTCTCCAAGACCTCAGGCAGATTCTTCCTGCCGAACAATTGTCGCCGCGATCTATTATACTTGAGCGATCCGTGCGAGCATCACGCAGTGGGTGGGGATGAGCATTTAGGTGTTTTCAGAGGAGTTTTCCGGGAATTTATGAAGTCAAAGACGAGGGAGTGTCTCGTGAGAAGACAGGCGGAGCTGGAGGAGAAAGTCAGGTGTCCGTATTGCGGAGGGCGCGTGTGGAGCATGACGGCGGCGCGTCTCGTCCCGAAGAGTGCAGCAAGGCGGCTGGGGTCACGCGACGGTGGGTTAGAGTTTTTTGTTTGCGTCAACGGCCACTTGCACGGCACATGTTGGCTGATTCCGCTTTCATCGGACGAAGAAGACAATGGTGAAGACGACGACAGTGTGATATAATCTAGAGGTGGTGGCATTGTCAACTTGGAATCAGGTCTCTTGGGGCATATACAAGCCAGAGGAGGAGATCTCAATTAGATTCTCTTATGACATGTGGAGCTTACCAGTTCTAGATATTGCAGGAAGATGTGGATTGTCAGAAATATCTTTTACCATATACCAACTGCCTAACCTATTACCCATTTATTTTGTTTGGGTTTAGTCGTTTAGATTATTTTGGTACACAAAACAATAATCTTGTATTGTATCTGATTTTGTTCTGAGAAATGCTAGCCATTACTTTTGTCTTAAATTGTAGAAACTATATAATAATAATAATAATCTCGAATACTAGTTTCCTTCTGATGACATAGACTACATGTTAGAAATATCTGTAGATCATCAACAACTATCGGAGTGATCAAAATCATAATTCTACTCTTCTGTTCTGTTTATGAAACAAGCTCCTGAGTTTATACAATGGAGTGAAACTTTCGTTTCTCCATGAATCCTAATAAGGGGAATAGCTTACAAAAATACTTTGGAAGAGAATGAAGATGTATTGTTCAACTATGCTGCTTCAAGAGTCTTTTTACCGCTATCTTTCATCCGATTTGGCTCAGAAGCTTGCTCTTCCAATCTTTGCTTTGTATTGCCAAGTCTAAGCTCTGAGAACATCTCAGTCAGAGATTCTGCCGTATCTCAAGTCCCTGGTCGAACCTGGGAACTTTCGCTTTCAAGCTCCATCTCTAATTTCAAGAATTCTTCTTCGATATTTTCATCATCAATATCTGGACATGGAGCTGACTCTGCCACATTAACAGAAAATCTAGCTAAGCATAAAAGTTGATGTATGTATGTTTAGATGACAAGACACCACTCACCGAGAGCTTTTTCGACATGCTTCTGTGATTCAATAGTTTCCTCAAGTTCTTCCAAATAGTCATGAACTTCATCTGCACTGATCTTGATGTCCTTCGTAGCCATAGCTCCAGTTTTAATTGCTTTTGAGACCTGCCAAACACAAAGAGATATTTCTAAATCCATAATTGATGCTATACATAGACCCAAACATGATAGGTTCGAGTCAAACTGTTTGACCTATGGGGGTTCTGAGTGTTTTAAATACCATTTTCGTTGATTCCGAGTCCGCTATAGTCTTCAAAAAATTGAAGGAAGTTATATACATGGTTATTGACCAAATAGAAGTCAAGGACGAGTAGTCATATAAGAAATCGGCAGATACATGAGAGAGCTGATAATAAGACCAAAGAAAAGATGGATAATAAGCAAACCTCATCGCCCCCGATTGATAGAGATTTTATGCACCCTGACAAGTAACTCAAAACGGTCTAAGAAGACAAATCCCTTCCGCCACTAAATGCAGAGAAACTCATGGTCAATGCCTCCACAATCAAACCATGCCTTCTTCACCTTTCGAAACAAGGAGGCCATAATCAGTCTGGTATCTCCCTCTGATATGCTCGCAGAGGCTAGCTTAATGTTTTTTTAAGAGCCAATCATGTTTTGTTAATTGAGCATAAAGTCTTTTAAATGCTCCATAATCCACTCCTAATCAATACAACTTTTCCTAATCATAGAGTTTTTAAAATTATAAAATTACAATTTTACTCTTATTAATTTGATTAATTTTCTGTAGAGTCAATCATGCATGTTTTGCATAATGATGTTTATAATTGTAATCTTATGTGTAACTGTTCACTTTTATACCAATCACATATCATCAATTTAATATAAATGAACTTGCTGCTTCACAATTTATGCTCTTTACAGCTCATACTATTAAGTCTTACCAATTAAGGTCTAAATCAACTTCAGTTGGTAAGCTCCGTATGGCTTTGGAAAAGCCTATTAGACCCTATCGACCAAAGTGGAAGCTCACAGGGTGTTGCCAATAAGCGGGAGCTGAAGAAGAAATCAAAATCATCCCTAGGGGATACTGATTCTGAAGACATGATACTGAAATCACCTCAAGGAAAATAGCTATTAAATGATCCTCTCTATTCTTTCTTTTAACATCTTGAGAAATACTATTAGACAACAACAAATCTAAGTGTATAGAAATACTATTATAAATGACTCAAATCCACTTTTGATTAGGCTAATTATTATGATCCACATACAGCTTTTTCTGGTAAATCAGATGCTAATTAATACTCCAGGCAAAATAAAGTTTTTTTCAGTGGACTTGTCCCCTATGCTCGGAACTGGTCAATGCATTCAATTTTTAGAAAAAGTAACAATATTCCCTAGTCCATTCAGAGTAACAACAATAAAGTTTTAGCTATTTATAATGATTCCCAAGTTAAATCATTCACATCACAGGTTTGACTGGACGGATCATATTCTTAATCACTCTTGGCTTTAAGCTGATACATTTGGACAGAAAGATTATACATTTGGGTGGATGTACTTGTTGCCTTGGCGCCGTCGCTCTTTATCTTCTCAGCCGGTTAGGGGCTTTTACTGCTTGCGCTCTCTCCTGCTTATTGCTCCATGTAAATGTCTATCACTCAATCAATAATGTTCTTCTCCTCTTTCCTGCCACTGAGTTGTCAAATCAATCACTAGGGTTTACCACCTCAAGAATTTGGGTATGTTCCCAGAGACAATTTCAATTTCTTGGTTGATGGGTTCTGATTATGTCTTTCGGATCGTTCGTTTCTTCAGAAGAATTGCTACAATCAGAGAGCAAGGTGTTTCCTTTGATCATCGCAGTATCAGGAAGACTTGGCTCTCAGACACCTCTCAAGTGTGAGCAGAGTGGCATCGAGTCTTGTCTGTAAAGCCTTTAATTTGACTTTTTTTTTGCATTGTAGATCGTGACTGAAAGAGGGAAAACAAAAAAAAAGCTAATGGAAAGTGACCTAATTACCTAATCACATCTGAAAGTTTGTTCTTAATTCTTTGTAAACCAACCTAACCTTTATTGATAGTTAAATTTAATCCAAAAACATAATCTCCAGTTAACAAAGATGGTTTTTTAGTTTCCCAGAGTCTGCAGTAATCAAACACGATCCTCCTCTTACTGAACTTTAATTATCATCAGCTCAAAGTTTCAACGCAGTTTAAAGACCTCGAAGAAGAAGCAAGGCGGAGCTGTCCTTTCTCCAAGCCTTCTTCGTGTCATATTGTCATTGACTAAGATGATGTTTTTTTGTCCCTCATCGCTTAGCTTTAGACGTTTTCTCATTTTCTCGCAATTATAAAAAAGAGGTCGAGGCCAACTTTCAACTCATACCTTTCTCGGCAATCAAGATATTAAACCTGTTTTTAAGTGGAAGAGTCCATCAAGATAGCTTGTTGTCCGGGCTCATACGAATCGTCCATGTGTTTTGCTCTACAGCATGGGCCTGGTTCACCCCATCTATTAAAGAGTCCAATTCTTGAAGTTAACTATTCGTTGCAATAAAGAACCAGTGAGCCGAATACAATTTTACTCGCTCAGAGTATCCCACATCGGGTTAGAACAATATCACGTCTCTATGTATGTGCAATTGTTATTGGAAGAAGTGAATGGCCATGGGTCAACTCGGTCTTGTTTGAGACCTGTCCACTTAAATAATTAGTTAACGGCATGAAACGTGACAATAGCAAAAGTGGAAAACATCGTGAGAAACACTAATAGAGATCAACAAGTCTTAAGTTGTATAAGAATCTTTTCAAGTTTTCGTCCACTACTCAACCAAATATTTCAATGATAAGGAAGAGAATCTCCAGCTCCAATGGAAGAAAAACTTGCACAAAGCTAATTACTTTTTAGTTATAGCAAACCAAAAGAAACCAAAGAGAGAGTATGAAGAAGAAACTTGACAAATTATGTTTTCTTTTGAAATAGATAAAAAGACAAAAACAACCACAGTTTCCCCAAAGCAAACCAATTAGAAAAAAATCTATTATCCCACTGACTTTTTTCATATAAACCAACACCATAAACATTGTTGTAAACAAGAGAGGAAAGGATAAAGACAAGAGAGGCTTCTGTCGGCGGCTTTTTAGGTTGGTGGTGGTTAAACTCATGGGGGGTCACACGGAAGACAAGCCTGTGAGGAAGAAACTGATCCAGAAGGAATCAAAATTTGATATCACAATTTATTTCAAGCAAAGAGAAGACTCAGAAGATAACGCTAATTCCACCAATACCTCTAGCTGAGAGAGAGAGCGAGTGATCATGCTGGTTAATGGTAGTAACGGCACAAAGAAGATGATACGCGGAAAAGGGAAGAGCCTAGTGAGTGAAGCAAATTTTGAAGATGGGAAATCACATCCGAAGCCGCTTTTGAATGATATAAATAAGAGATCAGATGCTTTTATCCAGAGAAGATGAGAAAAAGCCTATAGCCTAAAATCAAATACAGTGGTGGCATGATATATAATGCTATTCTTAAATTCATTTTTACCTAACAAATACTGTTTGCATTCTTGATAAATAAACGTCTATGTATTGTATTTTTGATATCTACAACAAATTTTGTTCGAAGTTGTAATGAATTGTCTAAGGTTCATTTGCCTTGAACCAACGTACTGACATGATAGATTTCATTCTCCATGCTCAACTCATTACACTACAGATAAAATCAAATCATTATAAGGAAGACAAACACACAAAATCTTCATTTTTTATCACTAAACAAAATTTAAACTTAGATGACCAGAGGAAACAAACAAATTAATTGGGATATCCATGTGTAAACAAGATGCAGATTTTCGAAAGATTTGGATCAGGAGGGATACTTCTCTATGTTTTACACAAGGTTCAATCGTATGTCTAAGAGGCTCTTCTTTCTTTCAACTCGTATATAAAGTCTAAGGATCCTATCTATGTTTTCATGAATTCATTTTAAAATACTTCCTGCATTCTTCATTCTTCATTCTTCATAATATTTTTATACATTTTTATTGCACAATCCCTGGTTCTATGATTTACAATAACTTTTTTCAGAAGTTGTTATACTTGATAGGTTTGCTGCTCCATGCTCAACTCGCTATATAGAGAAGTAAATAGAACAAATATATTTTTCCTCTCAATTTATTGTCCATGAAAATTGACATGATAGGTCCCGTTCTTGCCTGATTACAGATGTTTATAGCTTAGATTATAAAGGTATATCTTGTAAAACCACTAAACCTATTGCGTATGAAATTACTCTATCTTTTATTTTATGCTTCTTAAAAAAGAAACTAAGAATAAAGAAGATAAAGACACCTGCCTTAAACCCTCTTAAAAATTCATTGTATGGATTAATTGTGGAGTCATTGGAACTTGTATTATTCTTTGACTTTTTCTCAAGTTGGATTTTGGACACGGAGATGCATAGGCTAAAGCATGATGTGCAAGTGGAGTGGTAAGAGAATCTTCATGTTCATGTACACGTACACGTCCCCAAACACCTGTAGAATCTTGCATGTCACAAACCCCTCTATATACAGTAGTATACCACAAAGATTATCATCATAACCTATAATCTTGTAACCATGAGTAGAGGCGTGGGACCAACAACAGCAAAGTTGATAGTCATCTTGCTGATTTCGGCTATTCTGGTGTTGGAAAGTGCAAGAGTGTCAAGCACAGTAGAAGATCTGATGGTGGTACAGTGTAAGCACCATTGCATACATTATATCCAAAACCAGAAAGAGTGTGAAGATAGGTGCAATGAAAAGATAATGATGGCTATGGAGAAAGAGACACCTGGACGACAAGAGGAACAAGATCCTTTCTGCGAGGCGTTTTGCAAACACTTTTTAGAAGATGGAGAAGGAATCTATCAACGTTGCATGACCGTTTGCCCTCGCACCAAGTCCATACCAAAGATGATGGCCATAGAGAAGCAAGTAGGAGGAGGAGATGGTGTTGCTAATGCGGCTTTACAGACAAAGTGCAACAGAAAATGCTCTTCTTACACAGAACCAGATGCCCATAAAAGATGCATGTCCCAATGCTTCAGGTCCATTATTTCGAAGACGATCGACAACGAGGCAGTCTGTGAGACATCGTGCACTGTTCTTCAAGAGAAACCGCTCTCTATAGAGTGCATCAGAGTTTGCCACGAGAGAATTCCCGGAGCCGTTGATGCTTCTACTTAATAGATAGAATCTCTCTAATAAATGAGATTTGTAAGAAATAAGTGTTTTGTTTAAGAATCCAACTAAAACTAATATCAACAGTTTACTTTGAAATAGAGTTCCCAGTTAGAGCAGTCACAAGAAATACTGATGATGTTTCATAACAGTTTTAGAGAAAAGCAAATCTACTACACAAACCTCCAAAAGAAAGCATTGTTTTAAGAAACGTGGAGAAAGGGAAAAGTCATATTATTGCTTGGAGCTGCGCTTCTCTGAAGTAGCAATAGGAGAGGCAAGCTTAGGATCACAAGGAATAGTGTCTTCCATGACCTTTGGGACAGTGAAATTGAAGTCTCCGAGTGGTGCTGCGTTCTTGAATTCAGGATTGGCTTCAACGAAGGCTGCGATTTCATTGCGACTCCTAAGCTTCTTGCCGGTAGGAGTGATGTAGTAAGTATCCATCTTAGAGTAGTCTTTTCTGAGAACTAAGCTCCTCTTGAAACCTTTAGGGGTTTTGGGAATACCAGGCTTGTCGATGACCCAAGTCCGTGAGGAATCATAGTCAATATCTGCTGGCTCTTCACAGGACCTGCCCTGTTTCTTCTCACAGTTAAAAGGATCCTCCAGCATTTTACTTCTGACTTCCTCATATTCGTCTTGGCTAGCAATAACTCTCCACTTGTGACACTTATCACATTGAGCAGCATAGGTATCAATCAACCTCCCAGGAGCAACGTCTTTCTGCAATTAAGTCTCAGTGAAACAACAAAAGACTTGTGAGCATAAAAAGAGATAATCCAATTTCAACAAGTAAGGCAAGAACAAGGAGAGACACACTACTAGTTGAGCAAGCCTCAAAGTAAAGAACATGCCTTGAAAACTAGTACAACAACAACAAGAATCAAAGCCAAAGATTTCATTTTAACCAATCTACAAGTTAGTTCCAAGATAACATTGACAATGCTTTCAAGACTAAAGGACCCGTAATTAACCAACTACAAAGACCTAAAGATAATAATAGCAAAATCGATAAAACCTAGAATTTCGTGGTTTCTTTGAACTTTCTCCATCATTAATAACTACAATAAGAGATCTGAGCATCCAAGAGACGGTAAAAACATGCAGATGCATGCCGCTTTGGCCAGAATCATAAGCAGCATCTGATGAGAAAGCAAAGAAGATCTCATTGTAAGTATTTGGATTACACTACCGTGGCTTTTGGTTTCACTGTTTTCCCGATCTCCTCCTCCTCCATCTTCTTCTTCTTTTTTTGGTTTTTCTTCTGTCCCCAAATGTGAAACTTACCCTCTCTAAAATTATTAAGTAAAAACTCTCAAAGTCTCAACTTCTTCTCCTTCGAACTCTGATAATCGCACGGCCTTGATAAATCTACGCTTGACACGTCTTTTTATGTTGAACACAAGCGGATTAATTTGGGTTTAAGGCCCAGTCTGATAGCAAAAAATATATTCATCATATGGGCCTAAGAGGAGCCCAAGTCTATTCAATTCTCTTTGTAACGGATCAAACTACAATCTCGTTTTTTCCGGGAAAATTAGCAGCAAAAACAAATTCAAGATAGAGCAAGATCAGTGATTCTGTTGATCATCATCATCTTCCTCTTGTTGACTCATTCTCACTGTTCCGATTCTCAGTCCTTCTCTTCCACGAACACTAACAATCTCCGGTGAATCCACTGCCACGCTCGCTATCTCTAGCCGTCCTTCGCTTCTCACACTCCTATGTTGGAATCTCGGCCGTCCGTTACAATCCAGTGTCGTCATAAATGGTGGCATATCTTGATTTCTCGTCACGCTTCTTCCTCTTCTCTGCGGTGATGGCGCGTTTGATCTCGACTCCTTGAGAAGCGGTGGTCCCGACGGTCCCCACGGCGATATCTTCTCTCCTAGATAGAAACTGTAGCTATTATCCGAAGAGCACGAGAAAAGTTCGTCAAGATTAACTCCAGACACACCTCCATGTTCTCTGCACTCGGGATTCTCGTGATCTGATTTTATCTCGGCAGATCTGACGGTGAAGCTCTCGTTACCGGAATCCACCGGAGTGCTCCAGCGCCGTCGATAAGAATGTGTTAGCGTGTCGTCCTCTGGAAAGCGGTGGTCTTCTTCATCTTCTTCTCCGGTGAGAACCGTAGAGGATGACGTCATAATTAACTTAACCGCTCTTCCTTCTCTCTACGATCGCAACTCTGAATACCAAAACATTTTTCGGAGAGGATAAGTGGACTTGGGCCTTAATAATAACTACATTTATAGTATTTGGTGGGCCCAATGCGAGAGGTTTTGCCAGCGTGGCAAACAGATATCAGGACTTTTAGTTATTAACGGTCGTTTGTAAACGCCTTCTAACTAGTCCACCAGACTTTACCACTTGTCTTGAGTCATCTCCTCACTACATAAACTTGTACAAGTGACCTTAAACAATTGTGAATGAGTTTCATTTGAAAAATTGATTTTCACCTAGATTTTTAGGAAATATAGGCTGCCTATTGTCCAACAGATCTGTTTTGTTCGTGAACAAAATTAGACGTAAACCATCTCCGCTACCCGCTACATATATAGATTTATTCATAAACTGTCTGCTGTGTATTGGACATAAACATATCAATATAAAACCTAACTATTTTGAGAACTCTAGTGACCACAGTTGACAACTTTTTAAATTGTGAACAAATCTGAATTTAGTGGGAACTACTTATATAGATATAGCACTTCGAATGATTTTAACATATTGCATGAGATTTTCCTACTAATTTTTTAAGTAGTTTTTCACATTAATTAATGGCTGCAGACTGCAGTTCCGATTGAGAAAATGATAACAGTGAATGAGGATGATAACATTGAATTGGGTCCTTTACCTTCGGATATTTCTTTTTAAGAAAGAAAGAAATATTGAACGGGTCGTAATTGCATAATACACTATTTCTTTTCCGGCTTAAACCTATAGTCTAAAGCCCATTTATACGGCCCAAAAATATCCTTCCAATTCCTTCCGACGGTCGACAAATGCCCATCATATTGAAACGATCTGAAATATTTCTGAAGACACTGTGTCGTTTATTAAACGGCATGCAGTCTAACACTCTGTACTGATTTCTGTGAATTCTATCGAGACAAGAAATATGAAAACATGATGACGAGTTGATGACGAATGCAAGTGATATTAGAAAGAGAGGCTTTTTTTTTCTTTTTGGTTAAAAAAGAGAGGCTTTTTAATGGTGATTTGTAAGGTTTAGAGTTTGAGACTTTCAAGATGAAAGCTTCGTGTCTTATTCTTTGATTCTCTAGGGCTTAGGTTTAGGCTAATAAAGACAAAAGTATCCACGTGTAATGCTTCTGTCTTTTCTTCCTTTCTTCTCTCTCGTTTCCTTTTTTCTATTTTTCTTCCATTTCTGTGAAATCTCTGCACATCTATAACACTTTCCATTCAGAGTAGCTCCCATATTATAATCGGATTATATCCTTTTACATCGTTTCTCTTCCTTCTTTTTTTTTATGATCAGGTTATTTTGTTGTGATGTGTGGATCGGTTTTTTCTCAATTAGGTTAATTTTTTTTGTTATTTATATGTTTTCTTGTTTGTTATGTACAAAATAAAAATATTAAAAATATATCATTCGATTAGGTATGAGTTATAATTTAATTTCAGGTCAGCAAGAAGGTTGTAGAATCTGAAAGATTATTATTTTTTGTTCAATTTAGTTTTAGTCACAATTTATTTATACCAAAATTGAAACCAAATCGTTTTTCTTATGTTGTCAAACTCTCCTTATTAATTTATCGGTTTAGTGACTTTTATGTAGAAAAAATTAATTGAGAATGACCTATAAAATAAAATTTCGTTTTTTTACATATTTTGCAAGATAATTAGTATAAATATTTTTATCATGCATAATAGATTTAATTTTAAGAATGTGAATAAATGTCTAAATAATGTAAAAATTTTAAATTTAAAGGTAAATAATGATCAATCTTCCAAATTTTAAGTTATGGTAATAAAATATAAGCAATCCATCATAAATATGGCATCTGTTAGTAAAATAACAATTAAGTTTTGCATGGTCCAAACAAAATTTTTTTAGTTCTGTATAAAAAAAGGAAAGACAGCAACACAACCCTTTCAACCCTACATCATGTAATATCTTATCTCAAATGTATACATTTTTCAAAGAAATTAAATGATTCCTCAGACCAAACCTTTAAGCTCGAAGTTAGTTAGATAATGAATATAATAAGCTTATAATTTTGGATCCAAAGCATTGAATATAGTCCAGAAACGACAAAGGCAATCCATTGACAAAAGAAAGAATCTTAGTGTAAACGACAAATTAATGAATTATGGAGAAATCAGAAGGTGTTGATAAATCAACAAACAAATTTAAGTTTTTTTTTGTCAGAATTAAAGACAACAAAACTAAAGGAGAGCGACCCTTTGTTAGAAAAAGTAAAAATCCAAAAATACTTCCCAAACACGAAACATTAATTAATTTATCGTTAGTAAATATTCACACCGAGAGACACTCTCCCCAAGTAATTGCCAAGACAATTTCATTACAAGACAAACAAGAGTCTTTGTCACGCACGCATCAATGAACCAAAAGTTTGGTCATAAATATCCTAAATACTTTGACAAAAAGTTATAAACTAATTTTGAAAGATGCTCGGACTAAGAATTCAATGTTAATCGGGAAAAGAAAATTTATATTCAAAGTAAGATGTTACCTATAAAATGTTATTTATATCTTCTATCATTATAATTGTTTAAACAAAAGAGAAATTTTGCTTTTCCTTTCTTTCTCCAAGCATTGATGTCCCTACCACTTGGCATCCACAAAAATAAGTATATAAGAAATGTAGAAATATATAGAAACAAACATATGTAGACAAAAGAGATTGTTTTCTCTAAGAGGGGGTCCATGTTGAGACTCCCAAAGTTCATAACCAACTACAAGGAAACACCACAAATACTAAATAAAATACATGCACATATAAGAGGCAATAGGCAAAAGACGCCAGAGAAAAACTAAAACTATTAAAAAGGGAATTTAAAGGAAAAAAATATTGTTGATTTTGACATTTTTGTCCAATCATTTTTTCACATTTGGGTGGATGGGGAATTGGTTTTGCCATTGTGAAGCTTTTCCTCAAATGCACACACAACACTTGTCTTTTCTCCTCTTTCACATTTATTTCCTCTTTCTTCTTTCTTTATATTTCACTTCAACGCCATTGCCACATGTCTCTATAGGGTTTTCACTTAGACCTTTGGATCTTTCTTTTTATGCTTTTTTCAAAATTGTAGCAAAGATAGAGCAAATGCTTGGGTAGTTCGAAGTTAGGAGACTAAGAAGGAAAAAAAAGGATTGATAAGATTTGTCTTTTGTAAGCCACAAAAGATATGCTCTTTCTATTAATAGCATGAAAACACCAAAGGTAATATAAACATACAAATCCATACCGAGGATAAGTTTTTTACACAACATGTTGAAGACAAATTAATTGTCTTCTATTTTACCCTATGTACTCTAGAACCCATTAAAGTCTCACACATACCAGTACGCAAACAAAGTACCATGTCCCGGTTTAGCCCTGAACCGATAGATGCCGGTAACCGAAATGGTTTTTGCTTCATGCGCGACCAGGATCCCCCAGTAAGCCAGACTTATTATGCTTAAGGGGACCAAGGAACACAAAAAAAAAACGCGATTGAACACTACACTACACAATACTTGGGAAAACTGTACAAAAACCCATCCTAGGCAAAACAAACCGATCCTCTAATCTTCTTCATCTTTTTACGTGTATATATCAGCAACATGACCAGACCTTCTTGTTGCTACGGAGTAAGAAGCAAAGGACTTGACTTGCTTTGATTAATATCCTCTATCAAATGCACAAACTTGTTCAACTCATCCATGAGACAATGAAAGTAATCATTGTTGGGCAAGAAGTAAAACCCAATGGTAGCTTGCTTCAAATACAAAAGATTCACTTCATGACCAGTCTTCTCAAGACCATCAACATAAGCCAATTGCCAATCTTGAACAAGATCTAAACCAGCCACGACGACAAGACTCTTGGGAAAGTTGACTTCTTTAAGGCTTTGACCTCTAGGGCCAAAGGGATTACAAGCTGGATGATCTCTATCCTCCCCTTCAGGTAGATAAGCCCTCCAATACCAATCTCGATCTTGTATAGTGACAAAGTATTTGCCATCGAGACTCTTCTCAGACTGAGTCCTCTCTTGTCCACCAAACATTGGATGAAGAAGAATGTTTCCCAAAACTTTGACTCCTTCTTTCGTAGCTCTTACAGCAACATTGTGAGCTATGTTGCCTCCTGAGCTATCTCCAGCCAAATAAACATAAACATTGGAATCTTGACCACTCTGAAGCCAAATTCTGGATTTGACCCATTTGAGGGCATTCCAACCATCGTCGTAAGCACAAGGGTACCGATGCTCCGGCGATCTCCGGTAATCAACAGAGACAACCACAACACCGCAAATGCTAACTAGGCGGCGGCAGAAAGTGTCGTAGATAGCGCTATTGGCTGAAGAATGAGTGAAGCTACCTCCATGGAAGAAAATCAAAACAGGAACGATCTCTGTTGAGCTGAGAGGTCTGGTTAAATCGACGGTTCCGTGGGGGGTGTGATCAAAGAGCGACGAAGGTTGGTAGATTCTGGTGAGAAGGTTGGTGGAGGAGTCGACGTGGTCAAAGGAGAAGACACCGTCGACGGGGAAAGAGTTGGCGGGAACTTTGCGGTCAAGAAACTCGGCGAGGTCACGGTTGAAAGAGCCGTCGGGACGACGAAGGATGTTGTAAGCAAGCTTAAAATTAGAAATGAGGACCCATGTGTTCAGTGGGACTATTCTCTACAGAAAAAAAAAACATTTAGATGGGACGTCTTAGATTTTTTTTATCCTTTTCGTACGATGAATCTATGCTATGATTTTGAATCTATGATCTTCATCATCACTTGAAATTTAAATTCGATAAATTTAAGGATTTTAAGAGATTAATTAAGAAATAAAACCGAAAGGAAGCAAAGAAGAAAGCAAATCTCGGAAAATGAAAGTACCTTGCATTCGTTTAGGTTGACTTCTTTACCACCAGCCATACTCGTAAAACTTCAAACTCCCCAGAATGAAATGAGATTAATCTTCGGGGTGTGAATGAATGGTTAAGAAACCGAGGAAGAGTTTCAGTGAGAGAAACTCATAGTACTTCACTTCAGCTGATTTCAGTGAGAGAAACTCATAGCACTTCAAAAAGAAGACTTTGAAGGAGATTTTAAAGAAGACAATCTTTGAAAGAAGACCTGGAGAAAAGAGAGACAAGGAAGGAATAAGAGAGAAGAGAGAATGAAAGAGTTAATTTAGTTCAGTCGGCTGGTTAATTAAAAATAATATAAATGTAAATAAAAATGCCACGGTGTCATGTGAAGAGAGAGATGATTGGCTATTGGTACGCCCGTCCTGACACGCTCTCTCATAAGTGCTCCTTTTGACCACCACTTTATTTATTTATTTATTTATTTATCCTCTACTCTAATATTAATAATTCCGCCAATTCATTTTTATTTTTTCGGGTTTAGTTTTGAAATTGTTCATTATTGACTACTTTCTTTGTTTATCCCTTGTGTGCGTTGGCACCAAGATTATGTGGCTATGTTAGTTTTTTTTAGTAAATTATAGAAATTTGTCATTGTGTGACATTACAATCGATGTACAATTATTTTGCATTTTCTCAAGTTTGATTATCTACAGTATAATTATAGTTCTACTATTTACATTCCATGATTTTAAATAATATTACCATTTTATTATTTTTTAGCGCTCCCAATTAAAATACTAAATTTGTTTGTCATTTGGTGTCATGTGATGGAAACGAATTTATAAGCTATATACATTCGAGTAAAGAAAAAAAGGCGCTTCAAGAGATCATTCATCATCTAATGATATAATATGTAAAGTATAGTTATGCAGCTTTAAACTATTTAAAGATAAAGAAATTTTTTATCATTAAAGTTTTGGATCTTGTTTTATAAATGATGGTTGTGACTTATGATGGGTGAAAGACGAAAGAGAGAGAGAGAGGTTCTTTTGTTTTTTTGTTTCTTTTATCATAAATAAATGTGAAATGCAAATTGTGAATAGATTAAAAATTAGTTAAAGGAAGGTGCCAAAAAAAAAAAAAAAAACTATCCAGCGTGCGACCAACGCCATGGCATGTGGCGACAAAAGGGTTGTGTTATTTTCTTTTGGTTATTAAAACTGATAGGAGAATTCGGAAATACCCTCCTCTGGTCAACAAAATTACAAATATTGCCACCATTGGCGAAACGTGTTCTATTTTGGGCGGATGACATCATGCCTTCAGTCAGGGACCCTACCCTCCTTTCAACGTTGGATTTTCACTAATATATTTCGCGTTTCAGTTTTTTTTTTTCTTTTCTTACAAAAAACATATTTGTTTTTTACTGAAAACTAGAGACCCATTACATATTTAAACGTACGTACTAACTTATTACATAATTAAACGTACGACTAACTTATCATATGTCGCTTTTTCACGACATTAATTGGAAAACTTTTTTTTTTGGTTTAATATTTTTTTGTACCGTTTTCTGTCATTTACTCATTTTTCAACTGTTTTTTACGATTTTATTAACTCCACTTTTGTGTAGTTTTTGTCTCCGTTGTTTTTCTTACACTTTTTAACCAACAAAAAGTGTTATTAGGTGTCCCGTTTGTATATTTTCATTGTAATTTTCATGTTTTGTTTGATTTATCATTTTTAGTCTAGTTAGTTTGGTATATAGTTTTTTATAGAGTCTTTTGTTTAAGTAAATAACAAATTAATAAACAACAACAAAATATACCGACAATGTATATATGGTTATGTAGAGTCTTAAAATGATACATTGCACGCTTTGAATAGTGGATAAAAAAGTAGATGTTTCCAGAATAATAACAATAGTTTTGAACAAAAAATGATCATCGTTTTCTCAATTATCATTATTTTCTGTCCTTTAGTGGAATACTATTCTAATTTTTATAATTGGGAAAAATATGGCTTGGAAACTGGAAAGTATATAAATCGGCCGCTCCAACTCCTTTACTTGATTTCTTAATCGCACACGTGGATTAATATTCAAGAGTAAAACTAATAAATTTGCATATATTTAAGTTCACTAATAACATGGACATCCCTTTACTAATATTTCCAGCTCAAGTTCCCACAGTTTATTAGTGTAAAAAATATTACTTATCGGATATATCTTAGTGTTCCTATACTTTAAGTTTAAAATTATTTTTCTTTAAACTAGTATCAAACTGTTTTCATATCAATAATGTTTGATATTAGTATGATTCACGTACAATAACTTTGATGTATGATAAATTTTGTAGATTTTAGGAAAATTTATGCTGTTTCTAGAATTGTAATTGTAAAAATACATATTTTCCATATGATAATACATAAAAATTATATATTTAATTTTAATGTAAATTAAATAAAATAATATAAAAATAGTCTCTAATTAATCTCCGATTTTATTCCAATTTTCGATTAATTGTTAGATTATGTTGTAACGGGCCTATTAAGTAGAATGTGGGAATGGGCCTTATTTTGTCGCGTTGTGACAGAAGCGCGTGGTCATCACACGCCAGTAACTGTCAAAAAAAGACGAAACCTTCCAACTCCACCAAAGCTCCTTTTTTCTCCCTTCCTTTTTTTTGGTAAGGACTGTATTTATTTATTTATTCTCTCTTCCTTTAACTACTACGATCTGATCTCTGTGATTAAATTTCTAAAATAAATTACCATTGTTTAAAGTTTAAACGGGATTCAATGCATTTGTTTGTAAATTATATTTTCAATGGAGTGATGATTATTTAATAGGTTTAACGAGGGTTTTCCGGGTGGTTGAATCCAGAAAAAAATAATCGATAAATGAATTAAAAATCAAGGTTAGGGTAGACAACAAGTTAAAACGAAAGAAAAATGGGGAACGGGTCCCTACTTTGATGGCTGCGCTAAAGAAAAAAAAATATATATATCGACCAACGATTGACGACGTTAGTTTACAAGACACTGTGCCTCCTATAATTTTGCTTTTTGGTCCATCTTTCGGATTTGACAAAACAGAACCATGAATCTCTCGATGATGGGACCAAAACAGTAGATCTCAGCCGTTGTTTTATCCCGATACAACTACAGACTATTGTTGTTGTTGCTACGGGTTCCTTGGAGTTAAGATGTTTTTTTTAGTTTTCAAGATCATTTTAATCCAATCAGATTTTAATGCCTTTATCCTTTAAAATCCCTTAAACAATCTCACAACTGAAATATTATTTGTTCAGGTTATGGCATTTTTAAAGCAAAAAGTTTTATCGACTGTCATGTTTTTGATGAGAACGTTTCATTGTCTAGCTAAGACATGCATATAGAACGTACAAAATATATACAAACACTTAATCAAATAAAGTTGATTTTGATACCTTATTTTTAATGACAATCAGCAAAACAACAACAATTATATCATAGTATTCTTGTTGTTGTAATTTGTAAATTGATTTCTAGCACATATATACACATATTTGCCGAAAATATTCATAATCAAATGAAACCTTGACAAACGACATTTAATATTCATTTTTTGTTTAAATTCATATGATGATTGATGACAAGATAAAATTTTATGGTAAATAAAACAAAAAAATAATTACTAAATCAATCAACAAGGAAGAAGAAAATAAAATAAAAAAAAGAAAAAAATCATGTAGAGTAGGAGTGTTACGGATCCAAATATCCAAGTTTTTGATGATATCCGGATTCGTATTTATATCTATATTTTTATTTTTATTAACCGTATCCGTGTATATCTACGAGTAATCGTATTTGAAAAAAAATTATTGAATATTCAGAAGTAAAAAAAATATGGAATTAAAAGAAATTTAGATTAAATATGAATATCCAAAATATCTATTCTAAAAAATTTAATATATAAATTTGATAGCTGCGGATCCGATATCCAACAAATTTGGATACTTAGAGCATGATTAATGCAAGAACCCCATTAGGGGTTCTTTAACACATTTTTAATTATTTTTTTTAACTAAGAAACTTAACTAAGAAACTTTAGTTTATGTGGGTTACAATAGGAGAACCCTTAATGGGGTTCTTAAAAAAAAAAATTTAATTTAATTGTTTTTATTAAATATTTTAAACATACAACATATTAAACATTAAAAATAAAAACATAAAATTTTTTAACATAGAATTTGAAATAATAAACGATAAACATTTCAAATAGTTATAAAATCTCAGTCGCCGCAGTTCCAAGAGGAATCCGAGAGGAGGAAGAGAAAGACTCGGAAGAAAAAAGTCTCGGAGAAACAAAACCAAAATGCTTCTACAGTGCACGTACCACTCATATTTGGCCACATCACTGCTAAGAAAAGAATCTTAAATACCTTAATTAATATCCGCTTTTTACCTAATTTCCATTTTAAAATTATTATTTTTAACTATTTGGGCTTAAGAAACCCATTAGAAAATCTGCGTTAATCATGCTATTATCTGCATGCCTATTATAAAGGTGAACACGTTAAGGTATATGATTCGCATGTCTATATGAGGCTTTCTCAATTTTGTCGTATCTGTTTTGTCTTTTTGGTACGTGTGCTCATATTTTTCACTCTTGCTTTTTCAAAAAATTTCTTCTTAATATTTTCCTCTTGAAAAAATAAATAAAAAGACTATTAAAGTTATAGAAAATAAAAGAGATAATGTATTCTTACTAAATTATAACACCCAAATAAAGATATCAGAAAAGGAAAAACAAGTATAAAAATAGATTAAAAAATCTAAAATTCCTAAAATCATAAGATGGTTCAAAGCTAACCAACAATATATTACCAACTATTTTAAAATACATTGTCTCACGAGAATATCAAAATTTTATGAGATTTTCATAATCTTAATTGCTTTCGAATTATCGAAGCACATATTCCCTAAAAAAGGAAGTGCAAGTCCAAAAACGATATAGAACACTTGCAATCCAAAAGCCAATGCCAACATCCAAGAAAAACACATTTGCCAAAAAGAGCTTTGAATTTGATGGAGACATGGGTTAGAGGTTATAGCATATCCGAGAATTCTCCACAATTTTTGGAAGAGTCTTAACAAATTTCTCGCTGGAAAGTTGCGTTAACGAAAATATAGTGCGAGTTTTTACTTCAAACAAACTTCGCTCCGATCCGAGGGTTCTATAAACCTAAATGGTGGAATAATCTTGAATAAACTTAACATAGAGGTAGAGATTTTTTATGGTAAAATAAAAATGTCTCGTTTTAGCATACTTGAAGCTTGTATTGTCTTGAGTACAAGTTTCTGGAGATACGCTGTTAGGTGCTTCATTTTATTTTCCCATTGAGGCCGAATAGTTTGTTAGACACAAACATGCTTTGGTATTACAACGATACATCGAGCTCGGACAATCATATAACTCGCGACTGAGTATAAGAAACAAGTGTGATGATGCCGTATTCTTCTGTACTTTAAACACAGCAACTAAAATGCAGACTCCGTAACTCGATGTAACAAATTGATTAAGTTTCCCAACAAGCTTCGGTAAGATACAACGAGACTTAAAGCTTGAAAAAATTATCAATCACTAATTTGTGATACATGAAATTTAAAAGCAATGACTTTGAAGAATATAGCCTATGTTTCTCAAAATAGAGACCGTAACTTTCCACTGCAACCTTGAATTCACCTTGAGCTTCCAATAACCGTTTACTTATGGATCTCCGCTTCCTGTTACCACCGCATTGAAGTAGAATTAGAGATTGGAGACCAGATCTGATCGATTGAGCTTGCACAGAGCTTTAATCAGACCAAGATCTTAATTACCAGCAGCCAAAATCTGCTTGTGTCTCTTGATTACAAGAGATTAACACATACAACCTCTTATAATACACACAGATTTAAAACTCGTCAAATAACTTCTATGAGAACGTAATCTTCGCCGAAAATCTAAGACCTCGCCGGGATATTTGTTGAAAGCCTCGCCGAAATGCTAAGTTCTTGCCAGAAAAGCTACGGTCGAAAAGCTAAGACCTCGCCGGAAAGTTGTTGAAAATACCTTACCAAACACAGCAGTGATGCCGAAAAAGACAAAATATCTTCACTCAAAAGACGATCAGAATTCAGTCGGGAAATTATGAGTAGCTGAGATTGTCAGCGAGAAAGGATCTTCGAAGATTTAAAGTCTCTAAATGGCTCTAGCGTTTCTTGAAGAATATATCTTTCCCGATTGAACCCGTTGTTAAGTGAGAGACCGGTGAGCATTGGAACAGAGATGCATGGGAACGAGGCTCGACATGTTCTCGAAAAACTTCATACTGCGTGACATCTCGCCATAAATCCCAGGATGGCAGTAGAGGCACCTGGTGTTCGGTCGGATTAGAACCAGTGACTTTAGAAGAGCAAGACGCATAAACGAATGACAGCGGAAGCGGTTGAAGATGGAGGCCTGTTCTAGAACGAAAAATCTTCACTGTGTAGCTACCTCGAGCATATTGCTTGGGAGAGAGTTAGGGCGAACTCCTCATCCTTCTTCCCAAACCCTATTTTATTTGCTTCCATGGTTTTTAGATCAGATTGGTATTGAAATTAGGGTTTCAAGAGGTTCGTTTTTGCTTTTTCAATTTAATTCTAATTATTTTCACTATTTAATTATCTACATCCATTATTGCTTGGGAATGAAAATATCGAACTAACTCATGGGAAATTTGGGTATTGGATTTTGAAAATAAAGAAATCAATGGATTAAAAGAAATATTATGGTATCCAATATATCAAAATATAGATGAACCAAGATAACATAATCTATGGTGATACTATTTTAAGACGATTAAAAAAAGAAAAAATTGAAAAAAAGGTAAATTTTATGTTTTAATTTGTCAAATGGATAATTTTTGATTAAAAAAATGTTTTTATTGTTTCGATAATATATTTGTTTTTGTTAAAATCCAATAATTATAATTCTATTATTGCATTTTTTAAAAATATGACCCACTTATTTTTATAAAAAAATACCATCATATTTCTTTCGTTTCTTCTATGCGTCAAAAAATTTATCTCTCTTCTTCTCTTCTTTTTTCTTTTCTTTTGTCTCTATCTGAGAGATTGTTAGTTTTTATAATTTTTCCAACCTAAAAACATTTCGACAAATAAAAACATCTAAAGTACCTGATTTGCAAAGTTACCCTTAGAAAAACATACTCATTTATAATAATTTATTATATAAGATTTCCAATTCATTTATATGTTTGAACGAGTTTTAAACAAGTGACATGGACAGAGTAGTGGTTGACCGAGCTTTGAACCCAAGTCTTCCCCCACTACTAGACTTTTTTCTTTATATGTTTTGGGATAAAAATTTAAAAGTGGAAGAAGACGACAAAAAGTATTCTGTTTGCTGTCTTTTCAATTTGTCTTCAAAAGCAACTGCCCATCCAATTCATATCGACAAATTAGTAATCGAGTGTCAAATATCAAAAGGGTATGTAGCTCAAATGGTGCGCTCGCTTTGCATGCGAGAGGCACGGGGCTCGAACAGGATATCCAACTCCTTTTAAGCAATTTATCTGCCTATGGAAAGATAGTTTTGCTTAGAACGTAAAAGTTGTACACAGAGCTGAAAAAGAGAATATGAACACAGACTTGAAGAGTTAAGAAGTATTGGCCATGGAGTCGATGAGCAACTCATAACCCTCGGGAACATGAGATTGAAGACGAACGCACTCAGCCAATGCAGGGACGTCTGATCCAACGTCTAGAAACTGAGCCACAAAGAGAAGCAGGTGAAAATCAGATATCCTCTTCACGAATGGGAGGCTCCTTGCACGCTCCATATGGATTTTCAAAGCCCGCATTGTTGTTTGAATGTTCCGGTTCTCTATCGGGAAGGTACACGACAGCGATCCCTGGCAATTGAGCAAGCAACAACACAAATTATACATCAACATATACAAACACAATCATGAATGTTGTAAATTTCCTAACAGTCAAAACTTGTGCTTCCTAGCAACGGCTACTTAAGCTCTTGATTTATCATCCTATCACTAGCTCAGTACTTGCTCAACACGTTGCCAAGTTCTAATCTTTCAATACGATTCCCACCTAAACTGTAACTTAGCTATGATTAAAATGATCGAAGGGCACATAACAAACCTGATGATCCAAGATCTTGACGAGTACGAGGAAGAAATCATTATCCACTTCCTTAAGATCCTTGACACCAACAACTACCTCTTTCTTCATCTTGGAGAGCTTCGGATCATCCTCGGATCCAATCGCAGTCTCGAACCATCCTTCCCTAAACAACCTAACGCACATATCACTCATCTGAAACGCCTCAAAGTGAACATCGGAAACACCATCCTCATTGGTCTCAAGCTTCACAACAGCAGTGACCCACTCCTTCAGTTCGCTTTCTGCGTGAAGCTGCGTAGCTAACAACACCTCAACATTGGACAAAGTGTACTCTTTCTTGTCCTGTGACAAAGTCTGGTTGAATATAAACCCAACTTTCCTCATCCCTAACCCTAAAGCGATTGCATCAACGCGTTTCTCTTCCTCTGCATCTCTCATTAGAATCAGATTATACTCCATCCCTTGCTGCGGTGGCTCGTAGATGAAATTAACCTCAACCTGACCTTCCTCCGAAACGTTCCCGTACATGAATCCACCGCGTTTGACACCGAACGCTAGCGACTCGTTGACGTAGTGCTGAAACGCATTAGCACAATCGCGATCGAACGAGACAGAATCGCAGTGAGACTTCTCCTGGCGACCAACGCGCATCTGGCGTGCGATTAGATCATCAACTGTCATCTTCCTCCCGAATGAACCAGCAGGAGTAACAGCTGGACCACCACGAATCGTCCGCTCACCTTCGTATGCCAAGTAGAGCATAGAGCCATGGCCGAGATTGAGAGACGAGATTCGGAGATTAGGGTCGGTCATGTCAGTGAACTTTAAGAAATCAGAGGGAGTCTTAGCGAGAAGAAGGTTTCGATTGGTGGATAAAGTCTGATTATGGATAGGGATCTGAAGCTGATCTTGAATTAGGGTTTTGAGTTGGGAGAGTGTAATATGAGGTCCATCTACGCTTACTCTCTCCAATCCATCTCTGCTTTGGATTCTGAGGATCGTCATCTTCGTTCAAACAGATTAAAACCAGAGATTTGTTATTAATTTTTGCGAGAAAAAAGAAGAAACAAACAGATTCGAGAAAATCTCGAAAGCTGCTTAGAGTATATATATATATATAAATAAGAAAGCAAGAATGAGGAAGAGAGATATAACAAATACTTGAAGTGGGAGTTTTTGGAAGATATATATGATTTCCTTGTTCCGATGGAAGACGATGAGCTTTGAGATTCCAACAATCAAAGTTCCCAGTTTAAGTTTAAGGCAGAAGAATCGATAACTTCGAGAAGAAACAAAGGGCCTTTGTAGTTAGCCCAATATGGTCAACAATTCAAACCGGATGACTGTTCATTTCTCAATTGCTTTGTCCAGTCTTTTAAACCGGAAACTGTTCATACTAATTTCTTGACTACCAAACTCACCAAGCTATATTATTAAGATAGAAATTTGGTTTTACAATACATTCAAACATACAACAGAAACTAATTTAATGTATTTGAACATACAATAAAAACTATTTGAATTTATAATATATATATATATATATATATCGCACTAGATATCATATTTTGTTCCAAAATAAATGAGCATATTAAGAAGCCAAACAAGCTTCTTTTTTGATAGCATCAAAACGTTCGATTTTTTTTTTCTCTCTCCCTCACCAATCTCTCATCATTTCTTGTTGAAGACAAATCAACGGTCAGAATTCCACCTTCTTTCCTCTCCGACAATCTACGATGACTACCCACCTCTCCGTCTCCGTCATCTTGATTCTCTTTTTCTTCATCCTTGTTCAAAACCCGTTGAAACAACAAAATGTTGGTCCTCGTGGACTACAAGGGCTTCGTTTGTAGAGAAAATCCGACTCATATCTTCTGTAGTCTATGGGATGGTAAATTTCTGGAGCACTGTATTCTCCTTGCCAAAGCGTTTCTACACAAAAATCGATTCTATATGTGCTAATTTCCTCTGCAAAAACAGAACCACTTCAGCTGTAGGAGCAAGAGTGGGTTGGAAAAATGTGTGTAGGCCTACGCATGAAGAAGGGTTGGGTATTCCCTGGACTAAGGTCATCATCTAGTTTAAGGAAGCGGTTCCACGCTACTCTCTTTTTACTTGGCTTGCAATGCTTGGCCGGTTGCCAACCCGAGACAGGTTGAGAAATTGGAGCATGGACGTTCCCCACGTGTTGTGTGCTTTGTTCTACAGATTCGGAGTCCCATACACATCTCTTCTTTGACTGTGTTTTCTCCTCTGAAGTCTGGCTGCCTTTAGCGTCAAGAATCATGTGTGCTCCTCCATCTAGATTAGCACTACCATGTGACTGGATTCTCACTGCTCCGCCTCAGCGACGATCGCCAACATAAATTCTCATCAAACTACTTGTGCAAACAGCTGTGTATTTGATGATATGGAAGGAGAGAAATTCCAAAATTTTCTCTTCAATCTCCTCTACAACGTCTTCTTTCCGTGTTGCACTGGATCGAGCTATCAGGGATCGCCTCCTATCCTTTCCGGCTACGAGTTCGCGCTCTCTGTCTTTCCTTAAACTTTATTTTGGCTGTGTTTCTTTTCCATTGTAATTTTTTGGTTGTCTTCGTAGTTCCATACTTCCATTAGTTCAATTTAGCTATTTTGTATGTCGTAGTGTAGTATATATGTAACCCAAAAAACTGAAAAACACACAAAAAAAAAAAAAAAGGATATAGAGCTTGACATTAAAACCAACAAAAAAATGTTGATATTAATGGGCTTTCACGAGGCCCGTATCAGAACAGATGGGGATATGATATGTGTAACAAGAGCTATTTTTGTGTAACAAAGAGCTATAAGGTCCCAAATATAAGTGAAGAAGTGATATGATATTAGAACAGATGGGCATAATAATACGAGAGGAGTGGTCCAATTTACATGAAAGTAAATGGTCCAAACAGGAAAGGCTGAGAAAGTTATATGGTGTGTCTCTTGGAGGACCACATTCCTCGATCACGCAATTTACTGAATCAAATCTATATTATTAGTTCTTTGTTTTTTACACAACTATTTCAAAATTAAATGCTTAAAGCTCAAATATTTCCCAAACAAAATTGATTGTTCAGTTGCAGCAAAAGGATAAATAAAACATAAATAAGTGGTCCCACTAAAACTGTACAATAATGGTAAATGCTGTTGCTCACTTGCTCCTCGTTAATCTTCCTAAGAATGGTAAATATGGGTTATAAGTAAATAATAATCTTCCTGTATCAATATATATATATATATATATTATAAAGATGTATCTGGATAAGTTGATCCACATATTGTGTTCTGTTTTTTTTACTTCATGTATGGTAACTGCATTTAGTGTCACTATTTGAAATGTTATGTTTTTTTCACACAATACTTCAGATTTAAATTTGAACAATCATTAAAAATAACAACTCATTCTCATTTGTTATTTTGTGTTTGTTTCATCTATCCTGATTGTTTTATTTGTCACAGTAGCCACAGTTGATAAGTCTGTTCTACTTCTACCCCAGCTGTTACTTTGGTAGAAGTAGGTGTATATCATTTATAGTAGATGCTGACAGGAGAAGTACTCTTGCTCATAAATCAAGATCAAAATAAAGATTCAATGATTTTATGTCTTATTTCTTGTTATTCAAATGAATATATGTGGGATAGAATAGAATGAGAAATACCAAAATATGTAAAATGGTATGAATCACTTTCATTTGATTTAATTGTATTCATTTTCTTAAAGATGATCTATAATAATTATACTTCTATGCGGGATTTATCACAATCTTTACTATTTAAAAATCTTTACTATATTAATTTTGATAGATATTATTATTATGTCTGGTTCATTGAGTCATAGAAAAACATATTTATCTCATGATCTGTTTCACGGTAAAATTGAATTTTACTTATGATATGAAACCTATCTATTTGATTAAAAATTGATAAGAAACAATAATCTTGCGGAATTGTGTAATGATTCATATACCTAGTTTTTGTTCTGAAAGCTGGATGCCTTCACGATCATAATTAACAGTTTATCCCGATGATTAATAATGGATATTAACAGAGCAAAGTCTCTCTTTGAAGCAGAGTCTTCTCCTCACTTGAACAAGAACGCTTCCCAACCTGTAGCAGCAACCGTACCGCGTGCCTCTCAACCTGCAACAACAACCGTATATGTAAATAAAGTCAAGACAATCAGAGAAGACAACGGAGGCTCAGAGCCAACTAGCAAAGACCGGCTTGATCTAAAGAATAGGTTTGAACTATTTGCAATAACAACCACACATTAAAACAGAAAGATGTAGCTCGTAAGGTTTTAAACAATCACACATTGTATTTCTCTATAAAAGCACAAAACATCTATTAAGACTCAGAAAAAAACAGAAAATGAAAATCACCATAAAACTTGAAGTTTCTTTATTCAAAGTCTTCTTGTTCCATCGAGCAGAAATTTTAAAAGTGTATGAAAATGTTAAATCGATACCAAACAAATTACTTCACGTCGATAGTCGGTGTGATAAAAAAGAAAGTTTTAATTGTAATTAACAAAGCAGATGCTGCTCTTCCTCGACAAGTGTAGATATGGTTATTGGTTCTTTTTTTAAGAGTTATGATTGCGGAAAGTGCCCGTCAACGTTAAAGGAAACGACCAATGAGTTATTAAATGAGAGACTGAATTAGACCCCAAAAAAAAAGACAAATCATAATAAAAACATAATCTCTAACGAATCTCTCACAATTAAAAAATAAAATAAAATAAGAGAGAGTGTAAAGAAAAAGTTCTCATTCAACAAGTGTTCATTGGTTTAATTCTGTTAAATTTAATTATATAATAAATTTATATTAAAAAAAAAAAATTTCTTTGAGACACTACGCAAGATTCTTATAAATGCATATGCTCTAAGATTTGTATAACTTTCCCAAATTCAAATTCTCTGTTGATTTTTTTAACTTCAGTTTCATTAAATGATTTTAGTTCTTTAATATATCATCATCATTTTTTAAAAGTTAAAGGACAAACTTTGATTCTCTTCTCATTAGGCCTAAACATTCGGATATAAGTTATGATTTTGTTCGAATTTTCAGGTTTTTAAGTTTAAAAATTTAAGAATTATTTAGATATTTATAATTTTCTGTTTGGTTTTACTTTGGTTCTATCCAAGATTATTCAGGTTCGGGTTGGGTTTATCTACCCAAAATATTAGAAAATACTAAAAAATGGTTAAAATTTGAATAATTTTTCACACATAGAACTAAAATTTTGAAATATTTATATTATTTTGGTTACTTTGGTATTAAAATCATTGACATTTGGATTTTATAATTATAATTTTGGATACGTAGATCTAAATATAATTAATATTTTTTTGTATATAATTGTATTTGGAATATCCATTTAGTTTTCAGTTTAGTTAGAGTTCGATTTGGTTATTTAGAGATCCGTTCGGATATTTTGTCGGTTCGAATTTGGATTTGATTCCTCTTTTTGGATCAGACTTGGTTCTATTCTTCGAATTCGGATTTTTTGCCTATACCTACTTCTTATTGTCCAATAGAATTGTTACAATAAAAATATATAACTGATGATATATAAAATTAGTCGATATGAAGTTATAACACAACAATAACACTGACATGAATCACTAAAGTGATTGAACTATATAGACTTTGTGGGGAAAATATGTGTTTTATTATGCCGTAAATTACATTTTGACAAACATAATTTATGTAAATGCATTTGAGATACCAACGATTGCGCATGATAACATCACTGCGTTAACATCTACCGCACCACAACGAATATACCAAACCCATCACAGAGCTCAAGTTATTAGACCACACTAATTTTATTTATAACATAGTGGAAAAGTAAATGAAAGTTCAGGGTTTACCATGTTTGAACTTGGAAATAAAGAAACAGGGTGAAAATATTACAACCTAACAAGTTTAGGCGTTAAATTGCAGAAAATGGTTAATTGTTAAGAAACAATGTCCTCACCTACTCACCCCTCCCTACTTTATGGCCCCCACTAGGTCGGCCCATTGGGCCTTCATAGCTGGTGAGAAAAATTTAACCGTAATTTTCTTTGTATCATTTTGGCATCCGCTTTTTTTTACATCCATTTATCACTCTTAACTTATTTTTTTTTTCTTTTGTTGAAACACTCTTAACTTCTAAGTAAATGAATTGTACCCATAAAAGATATTTATAGAAACGTCGGAAGTATATGACAACTAAAATGCGTTGACTATATTATTACACACTGTCTTCTCCTTAAAATGATGTGGTTTTCATGCGTAACCAAAAACTATGAATCATCCAAAATAAATAAAGACTAATTATGAAAAGTATTGTTCCGTGACGTATTATTGCAATATGGAAATAAAAGAATATCGAATAAGGAAAATAAATGCGGAAAAAATTAATAATAGAATCGTGATTCGGAATTAGAATTTTAATTGGTCAGATTTTGACAAATCATAAAACGATATAGAGAACAGAACAATAAAAGGAAAAGGCTAAAAAGGGAAGGCTAACACTAATGGGGAGGTCATTGTAATCAACATAATCCAACTTAGCTTTCCATCACGTGCCACTTTACTTGTACAACACCTCTTCATTAATCGCATTATCACTCATCATCTATCTTACATTAACAGTATTATTATGTAATGTTATATTTATATCTGTACTTGTAGTGTCATTTAAAACCGATTTAACTACATATTTACCACATAGTAATTTAATCTTATTGGTAAGCTCTTTCCCCATTGGTCAAAACAGCTACATTGAATAAACGATGGAAAAACAAACAGATGACACGGAATCATTCTACCCCCTTTTTTTTTTTTGGTTTAAATTAATGTATTTTTTATATAGAGTCGATAAATATTGTCTTCAAAGTTCAACCTGAAAAGCAACCTTTTAAAACTGACCATAAAACTTTGAAACTATGACCGATATCAGATAGTAAATTCCCAGAACTAAAATTATATCGATAATTATTTTTAGTTAAACCGATTTTTCCTGCTTTTAAAAAGAACCGCATCACATTTTCACCAATGTTTTCTCTTTACACAGTTTAAATTTACTTCACTGTCCGATGACTCCGATCTAATATCGCTGAGGAATATATTATAAATAATTACAGAGATAACTAATCAGTATACAGCAAAATGCAAGCTAGTTTCATTACGAACCCGAGGAGAAGTAAGAGAGATTCGCGGGGGGGAGCCATGCGTGGGATTATTATTCTAATCATATCCTTTAAATTAATAATCAATTGATTATTATATAATCAGTGACCTAATATTAAAATCAATTAGTTTCCTTTTTCTGACGACATTAAATCATAATCTTCGTATTACGTGCAAGACAACTCAGCTCCCCACTTCTCCATATGACTCTCCCTCTTTGTTTTTTCCTAATTATCTCTTTCTTTGTTACTTCCTAAATTTCCGAGCACTTATTACATTTTTTTTATCATCGTATTTGTTTTTTTTCCAGCACATCGTATATCTTGTCTATGATTAGAGCAATTTTATCACAAACTTTTTTTTTTTGATGGGTATAATTTGATCACAAACTTCGTGCTTTCATTATATATACCGAACGTTTAACTTGAACAAATTGAATCGATTTGAACCAAATATATATATTTGACAAAAAACGAATTAACAAATCTAATCACCGAGGTTTGCCACTGTAAAAATAATCAGAACTAAAATTTCCTGATAACTTTTTTGTTGTGTGTAAATTTTAAAAGAAAACTAAAACAAAATGAAGGTGGCCAAAATAATATCGTAGGTTAAGTTGATTAACGGTCAAGATCTTCTCTAAGATGAGACTGAATGAGCAGCATATACTGTTTGATCTGTGACAATGTTTATTTAGAGAGGACAGACCTATGGAGTCCATGCTGAGACAGTGCAAAGCCCATCATACACTATTTTTTTAACTTGACAATTTCACCCTCATTTCTACTGCATAGTTTCATGAGAACCAAGGCATTATCGTCATATCACACTGCCTATTTCTTTCCCTTTTCTAGCGATTAAACCAATGTATACAACGTGTGACAAGCCCGAGATAAATTTTTTTTTCCCATTTTACACTCCCGAAGAGGTAAATAAATTTCAAATTAATTAAGAATTAACTAAAATTTCGGTCACCATTGCGATATGTCCATACACTGCAAAAGAGGGTCCCAGATCTGACGGTCGTGATTAAGATGCGACACTACACTTTCTTCGTACTTTATTTAAATATTCAGTAACCATTCTCTTCCTTTAGCTTTATTTTCTACTCCTTTACGAGCTTTAAATTATTGGATACTTCTCTCACATACATATAACTCTTCGTACAATAATTTCAAATGCTTGACAGTTTAATTAAACATTACTGATCTGCATAACAACACAATTTTTACAATTGTGCAATGTTTTACCATTCATACAAATTATCCTAAAATTTTGATTTAAGCTATATTAATTCATTTTTTCAGCCAAAACTATCAGAGAGAATCATTCCAAAAGTTTAAAACTTATAAACTTTTAAGTTATTTTCGTATTTCATCCCAATTTATTTTTTACAGGATTTGGCCATGCCAGAATGTGCTTCTACAAAATTTCATTTCAAATTCCTATATATGTTTTTAAATACAGTTTACTAAGTGATAAAAGGGTACACAACTTTAGAATCAACATATAGTCGAATTTGTTACATTTAAATAAAAATGAAAATGTTATTAATCTTGATGGTTATCCAACTAAATAAACATAAAATTATACACAGGAGATGCTCACATCAAAACGTGATTGGACGGCTCTGATGTCATCATAATAAACAGTAGCTTTTCTTGTTACCGTCAGATCACTCGTCTCCATTATTTAGTTTTTCACATTTTGCTGTGGTCCCCGCAATTTACGGGGCTTGGCCTCATATCCAGCCGTGCATCGCGTATCAAAGCCTATAATTAGATTCCCTCTTACCATACACCTTACCGCAGGTTATCATTCTCGTGATATATTGGAGCCGCGATAACCGACCCCTCCAAAATATCGTCCCGATTTCTGCGGCCACCCGTTCTTTGGACAGTCGATAAGATAATCTCCCGCTTCAAAACAATCCAAGGGCTGGTATTTGAAGTTAAAAAGACACGTGTCAAAATCAGAATAGACAATCACAATCACCGAAAAGGGTCACATGGATATGTTTGACCATGATTAACATTTAACCCAACCAGAGTTGCTTTAAACTTGACCTTCTTCCTCTATTCTTTGTCTTTTCCACTCTCTCTCTTTCGTCCTCTATCTTTAATATTGTTCACCTTTGGGTTCTGCATCTTTTTTGCAGCTGATTATCTTCCGTTAATGGCGCCTCAGATCTAAAACCTTGGATAAATCCTCATCTCCAAACGTCTTCCAGCTTCTTTCCAGTGGTTTGACAAGTTCGATCATCAAGATCTCGACCACGACGCAATGCAGAAGCGATTGGCCATATCGTTTCCAGAAGAGGTATTGGAGCATGTGTTCTCGTTTATAAATCAGGATAAGGATAGGAACTCGGTGTCTGTGGTGTGCAAGTCATGGTACGAGATTGAGCGGTGGAGTAGGAGGAAAGTGTTCATCGGGAACTGTTACGCGGTGAGCCCAGCGACGGTGATAAGAAGGTTCCCGAAGTTGAGATCGGTGGAGTTGAAAGGAAAACCTCACTTTGCTGACTTTAATTTGGTACCTGATGGATGGGGAGGGTACGTGTATCCATGGATAGACGCGATGTCGTCATCATACACGTGGCTTGAGGAGATAAGGCTGAAGAGGATGGTGGTGAGCGACGAGTGCTTGGAGCTCATAGGAAAGTCGTTTAAGAGTTTGAAGGTTCTGGTGCTTTCTTCCTGTGAAGGCTTCTCAACGGATGGTCTCGCTGCTATAGCTGCCACTTGCAGGTATTATTGGTTTTAATTAAATATGTCAATTATAGCAAATTACGCGTAACGGTATTATTATTATTATTATTATTATTATTATTATTATTATTATTATTATTATTATTGTTTCAGCATGTCAACAATGCAACACTTATTAGTTATTCCATCTGGGCATATACATTTTGCTTACTATTACTGTTTTTGTGATTTTTTCTTTTTTTGGGTCAAGATTTTGGATGTTTTAATCACGTTTCTTATAAAATGCTTTATTCCTGGATTATTCGTCCAATGAATCTCCTGAGGTGTAATCAATTTGGCTTTTTTTTTTTAGTTTTCCATTTGTGGGGAACTTTCATATCATTTTTAACCTTGTTGGGCAATTTAGATCTGTTTTCCTATTCCCCTGCTTTACCTCTGTTTAGCATCTCTCACAATGCTTCTCTCTTCTAAATTAGTTACTTGTTATTCTTCTATGCTTAGTTACTTTTCCAAATTGGATACCTTGCATCAACTACAGTTGTGAACCGTTACTTTCAATTATAGTTCCTAGTGATTTTGGTTGTTGATTCGAAAGTTCCTGCACATTATTTTATATTCTACTTTGTTGGGTCCCCACTGGAGCAATGTTTATGGGTCCGCAGGTATTGTGATACTAATTATATGGTTGCTATGCAGGAATCTGAAAGAGCTTGATTTGCGGGAGAGTGATGTTGACGATGTTAGTGGCCACTGGCTTAGCCATTTCCCAGATACATACACATCTTTGGTATCACTCAATATATCTTGTTTAGCTTCTGAGGTCAGTTTCTCTGCTCTGGAAAGGCTGGTCAGTAGGTGTCCAAATCTCAAGTCTCTGAAGCTAACCCGTGCTGTTCCTCTCGAAAAATTGGCTTCCTTACTTCAAAGAGCACCTCAATTGGAGGAATTGGGCACTGGTGCCTACACTGCTGAAGTGCGACCAGATGTTTTTTCTGCCTTATCTGTAGCGCTCTCTGGTTGCAAGGACTTGAAATGCTTATCTGGATTTTGGGATGCTGTTCCTGCCTATCTTCCAGCTGTTTATTCAGTTTGCACTCGGCTTACAACTTTGAACCTGAGTTATGCTACAGTCCAGAGCTATGATCTTGTCAAGCTACTTAGTCATTGCCCAAAACTGCAGCGTCTCTGGGTTAGTCCATTTTACCATACCTTAACACATGAGTTTGGAAATTTAGGTGAAATATGCATGAAAGCCTGTTTTTCTTACAACTTTGGTATGGCTTCTTGACAACAGGTACTGGACTACATCGAGGATACTGGTCTCAAGGTACTTGCTTCGACCTGCAAGGACCTACGCGAGTTGAGAGTGTTCCCTTCCGAGCCTTTTGTCATGGAACCAAACGTGGCATTGACGGAACAAGGGCTTGTTTCTGTCTCCATGGGCTGTCCAAAACTTGAGTCAGTTCTCTATTTCTGCCGTCAAATGACCAATACTGCATTGATTACCATTGCTAGGAACCGTCCCAACATGACTCGCTTCCGTTTGTGCATCATTGAGCCAAAAGCCCCCGACTATCTGACTCTAGAGCCACTGGATGTTGGATTTGGAGCCATAGTGGAGCACTGCAAAGATCTGCGTCGCCTCTCTCTGTCAGGCCTCTTGACCGACAAGGTTTTTGAATACATTGGGACATACGCCAAGAAGATGGAAATGCTGTCTGTGGCATTTGCAGGAGACAGTGACTTAGGCATGCATCATGTTTTGTCAGGGTGCGATAGCTTGAGAAAACTAGAGATAAGGGACTGCCTGTTTGGAGACAAGGCGCTTTTGGCCAATGCTTCAAAGCTGGAGACAATGCGATCCCTTTGGATGTCTTCTTGTTCCGTGAGTTTTGGAGCCTGCAAGTTATTAGGACAGAAGATGCCAAAGCTCAACGTGGAAGTCATTGATGAACGGGGTCCACCAGACGCAAGACCCGAGAGCTGCCCTGTTGAGAGAGTGTTCATATACAGAACAGTGGCTGGTCCTCGGTTGGACATGCCTGGCTTCGTCTGGAACATGGACAAACATTCAACCATGAGGTTTTCCAGGCAAATCATCACTACCAACGGATTATAAGACAATAAACGAGGTACAATTTTTTCATTAATCCTTGTTCATCATCCGATATAATTGTTAACATGAGAGAGCCGGTCCCCAATAATTTAATCCCGGGCCGCTTCATATAACCACCAAGCTCCTGAGCAATGAATAAGTGAAGAGAGAGAGAGAGATCTAAGAGACCTTTGTTTTATTTATATAAGAATTGTTACTGTTGTATGTTTGATTGTGTACTTGCTGAGAGATCCTGGTGGGTCACAGGATAAAGAGATTACAAGACTGTCAAAATTTTTAACTGATGATCTACTTGTTTGTACCCTTTTATCCTCTGTCGTTGCCATTTCCTTTGTCTGGTTAGAGAAATGTGTGTTTCGGTTGTGGAACAGAAAGCATTGTTACTTATTGGATAAAAGAGAATCCAAAATAGAAACAAGAGAATATTGCTTTGAGTTTTAGATCTTTAAGCCACTAACTATATATACGAAGTTATTGGAACTTGGGATAACACTTGTAATAACATGTATTGCTGTCTAATTTGACTCTATAATTTTCACATACGCTGGAAAATCAAATATAGGCGTATATCATCCATGGTACAAGACCACAATTAATGTCTGTAACTATTTTCTATCTATTTGGAATAATATTTCAATTTTCCAGTTTCCATAATGCCCAAAACAGTAACAGTACCATTTGAACTCTTTTAACATACAGCGTAACAGTAGTACTATTTGATCAATAGAATTCATTCGAGTATATTGTTTTTTAAAATGCTTTTAGCTTATTATATAATCAATGTGTAAATTGCTCTTATGATTTCAGTTCATTTGTCTCATTTGTATAGATCCCTTATTTAAGTTCTTTTAGTGTTTACCTTTTTCACACTGTTAAATTTGTGATTATAAAATGAACTGTGATTGGTTTAAACTTAAACCCGATTGCAAACACTACAAACCAAACCCATTGTAACAAGCAGAAAACAGAGCCTTAGTGCTCTATGGTTAGACCAATGACGAGCTAATCCAATCAAGAAGAGTTTGCTAATCCCGGGATTCAGAAACTTATCACTCTGTCTCAGATACTGGATCTTGTGGAGTTGAGATTCTGCGAGTGTTGTATGAACCACAATGCGCGCACTTGTGTCCCAAAATGTGGAACATACCTTTGCTACTCTTGTTGCAGTCATTGCAAAGAACTGTAACCTGCAAACAGTTTCTTGCTCGGATGTCAAACCATGAACAGAGGCTAGAAGATGGATGAGGAAATCAAACCCAAGAGATAGCAAAATGTTGCACTTATATAAAACATTACCTCAAAGTTATATTCAATAGGCATCTCCGTTGCGCTTATCTGTAAAAGAGAATGTTGGTTTTTCTTTACCTCATCGAATTCACCAAATTCAAAAATTTGATTATTACCTCGCGATCTAATGATTGCCACGAAGTTGACATATCCACCATTGACTTGGAACAAATGGGGCATCGGTACCTGAGAGAGAGAGAATATTGGTGTGTATAAGAAACCCAACTTTTATATTGCGAGGAACAAATTACATCGATGGAGAAATACTGTTGTTCATTGATCATTTGTGTGAAGCAATCCCCATGCATAGTATGCCCACATCTCATCACATGTGCGGCTTTTACCGAATCAAATAGATACTGCAAGGTTGATCAAAACATTAAAAAAAAAATTAAAACAATATGATCTTTTGAATCTAACCACTAACAATATGACAGAATAGACAATCCAAAACTTATCCCATTCAAACAAACCTCATAACAGACAGGACAAGAATTTTTTGTGGAGTTCTCAACGCACGAGTGTTTATCGCGCAAGCCTGTCGCATAGCAAGCTCCTGCAATATTTACAGGGGGGTTTCATAACAACATACGAGATAACTATAACAGATGTATAATAAATATCCCACACAAAATTCAATAGTTAGTAAGTAACCATTGAACTAGTTATAGATTTATAGGCTATGAGACAACCGATACTTGGCTACGGATAAACCTGTATGAGTAACAAATTCAAGGATTCTTCTTTACTAAGAAGTAACCCTACACTAAAAACTGTCAGTTGTCGAATAGATTCTTATGTTCCTAGAGCACAGTTGATGGAGACAACTCGCAATCTCAGACACCACCAATGTATCTAGAACTTGCTTTAAACAGAATCCAACATATGCAAGTTGATAAAGGTACATAACTACATACCACATTTGGGGCAATGAAAGAAATTGTCACGCCCACCAACTCTGAAAATTAATGTCGAAAAGCTAAGTCAAGCTTATTATGCTAAAACCAAGGTGATTGTAATGTAGCACAAATTCCTCAAATCTCTAACAACCTCACCTACAAATTCCACAGTCATCACAATGAAATTGTTCTTTCGAGGTCTGCAAACATAAAATTGATCAGGTGACTTTTGGCATTTACAAAAGTAATATCAAATAAAAACATACAGATAATATTAAGAGAATTCAAAGCTCACATCGTCGTCAAAGAATTTGCAGATATCGCAGAAATATTCCCCCATACAAACGCCACAACTCGAACAGACTTGAGCAATCTGAGAATATTTATTTAAGTAAAATTACCCACAAAAATGAGTAAAAGAAACATAATTTGCAGATAAAAGAATAAACATATCAGCATACCTCTTGCTCTGTTTGACATATTGAACAAACAACCTGAAAAAACACAAAACAAGTTTTGTATTTATACAAGTTACGAAGCAAAGAGAATCCAATTTCCTTGTATTAACATAAGAGATTCAAACACAACAATGAATGAATGGAACCTGTTTGACGTCTTGCCGGACCAAATCATGTCGTTCTTTAGGATCAGATAAAGAGTTCTGAAACAAGAAGAAACCAATGTTCTAAAAAGCAAACTACAGAGCAAGGTTCGTTGACAAGGTTTAGAGAACGAACCGCTGACTCGTTATGGCAATGGCGGCATGGGAAGATGAGATTGCAGCAAGGAGCTCTGATTTTACACCGTCTCTTGTAATGTTCGCATCTAATACGCAAGGAAGAAAATCAGAGATTCCCAGAAATCAAAATATCAAATCACACTTAACTATAATAAAAAAGGCAAATCGAACGGAAATGTAAGCAGAAATGACCCGAATTCAGATTTGCCAAAGTCTTTGTCTCTGTGTAATGAAGAATCTGTTGCCATCGAGCGGAGCAGGACAAAAATCTCAAATACACCTCGAGGTAAAAAATGAAATGAGATACACCTTCTAAACTTTTTTATTTTATTTTTTTATTTTTTAAAAAATGAAAATGATAAAATTACGATTTATTTTTAATGAAATCTAGGTTAATATTAATAAAAATACGATAGTTCAATGATTTAAATTTTTGGTAAGTGTTTATGTACAATTTATTACAACTATATAATTATTGGACAAATAACATTATTATAGTTTGATCAAAATCTAAGATACAATTAGGTATAATTTTATACAATTATTTAATAAATCGAAGAAAAATCTTATAGGTTGGTAAAGACCTTTAAAGTTCGAACATTATTTTTGTATTTTGGAGTTTTTATAAAAAAAAATATAAAGAGAATGTATATAAATTAAAGAAATGTGTAAGACATTTTTTCTTCTTTGTTAAGTGTATTTCACCTATCGACAATTAGGGTTACGAATACGATACCAAAATTAACCAGGGCGTTTTATTGGATTTGATAGAATTAGACTAACAGATTATTCAAATGTCTAGAATATTAATTAGAGGTTTGATTATTTTGAAAACGGATGGTTTATAAGATAGGTAAATAGTTGGATCTTGATGTGTGTGCATTTGTAATGAGATATGAAGATCAGAGAAGGGTATGCTTTTCTCACGCGCCAGTCCAAGGCAAGAATACTTGGATCCGACAAAGACAGCAAGTGAAGGCAGTTGTTACACGTCCAGAAAGTCTTCCTTACAGATTAGATTCTCTCCCAAGATCCCAAAGAACTCGGAAGTTAAGTAAAGCTATTCCACACATCTTGCAAAGCCCCTCAACTCTTCCTTTTTCACCACCAACCATGCTTCACTTTAAAGTAAATAATTAATCTGCTTTTATACTTTTTTTTTTGTGTCAAATTCCTCATAAAATTACTGATGTTTTTGTGTTAGATCAATTCCATCTTCTAAGTACTTTGCGGATTAAATTGATATATAAAAGAAAAGAACAAAAAAAGATGAAAGAGAATGGTGTGCTTTCGTTATCATGGTATAAAGTGATTAGCATAGCTGTTCCTATAATGAAACAACAAATTATTTGTAGATTCAGTCATTTATTTTTCTGGCGGGTTGTGTAGTACGAGAGAGATGGAAAAGAAAATAAATATTTCAGATTCTGTTAAGATTTTGATATAGGACCACTCAAGATCTTCTTCTACCGAGTTTATGGTCTCTCTGGTTTATTACATTTACACACCTAATGCTCACTATATATATATATATATACATTTCGTCAGCTCAAAGATACAAAGTAACAATATTAGCAAAGATCACGAAAAGAATCGAAGTCTTTATTTTTAGACGTTCTTGTCATTTTGGATATTTACAATCTATTCACAAACTTTAAAAATAAATAGTCCCAACCAATACATGCTTCTTATACATACATATATATCTTTATTTTTTGTTAGTAAATTTTATATATCTTCTTGTTTTTCATGTGATAAACTCTGATATCATTTTAAACGACCTCCGAATTAATGTTATACAAATCATCCAGAGGATGTGATAATAGTATTATAGATAGGCAAAAGTTGGTTAACAAAACAAAATGGGCAAAAATTAAAACGAAAGATACAATATATAACATAATGATAAATAATCTTCCTATTATAATAGATAAACACATCAGTACATCCAATGATTAATTAAGCTGGAAATACAAAGCTAGCAAATTAATTTCTCAGAAATAAGCTAAACAAGATATAAAAGTTAGCTATAAATAAGAACCTGATACACATTTACGTGTGATCTTGCCATCATTATTCTCACTATCTAATGAACATATACTAATTATATTTCTTAAGGATCGATTAGTTTTCTAGTTAAGAAATGACTGATACGGCTTGATCAAGGGAACGAGAGAGCCACTTAGGTGAAGAGACATGACATCGTTGGTCGAACCCACGAGCTTGCCACTTACAAAGACGGCAGGAACCGCGTTGGCGCAGCCAAGACGGACTAAGGCCTTCTCAATCTCGCGGCAGTCAGGATCGTTGTCGATCTCGTGGATTGTTGGTTGAACCCTAAGGTCACGGAAAAGGATATGCACGGCGTAGCAGAGACAACACGAGCTTTTGGTGAAGATCACAATTCCCTTCTCCGATGACATTCTCATCACCTTATCCATGACGACAGATTATGATCTGAGGGCTCAGGCGATCAAGAAATTATATATCTTTAGGTATATATAGCTTTGATGTTTGTTATAAAACTCGATGATCTGCTTGGCCTATTTATAGGAAGGCAGGTCTTTGGACTGGTCTTTTTTCTTTAAACAGAAAATAATTTAAAAAGATCAGATTCCTTCCGAAGAATTAAAGTGGCTTTGCGAGAAAAAGACCATTATTTAATGTTCTATTTGGCTATACAAGTTGTTCTAAATGATTTCTTTTCATTTATTTTGCACCTGTAATATCGAAGAATAGTTTGTTAACAGTAAATTAAGCATACGATTCGAGAGGTTATAGATTGTAACGACTTCGAATATTTGTGTCAGAGAAAAGAACAGTATCTGAATCTCATGGCAAGCGAGAAAAACGCTACGCTCATGTTTGCGTGCGTGCTTTGCTCATGGGCCGCGTATAATATATGTGTCCAACGCTTTCTATGACGAATACGAAAATATTAAGATCAGTAGTTAATCACGAGCAAAGAAATTAGGCAAGTTTGTTTTGATCTTGCCGATTATAGAATTATGGAGAAACATACGAAAAGGAAAAAGCAAAGGCGTGTTTTTGTCCCTTGAACTAATTATATAAGTAGATACCTTATGTCGACTTGAACGTCAAATAACAGACACAACAATTAGGAGTGAATTTCATTTTATTCGCTGGATATATATTTGGTTACTACAAAATTTACACAATGTTTATACTTTACACTAACAACATCAGGTAAAAAGCAAAATTTGTATTTTATACTCGTCTTTAAACACTTTGGTTGACAAGTGTTGGTGTTAGCATGATATATTTTTCTCAACATTCATTTTTTATTTACATTACCACTTTTTCTTTAATTGATATCATTCATAGTCTTTTAAAAATATGATTTGATTAGATATACGCACCGACAAATAATAGACATAATTTTGAAGCCAAATTACCGCAGAAGCAATATGGGGTTGTCAACTGATCAAATCCTTGAGCAAAAAAGAAGAATGAATAACAAAAACAGGATTCGACTATATGTATATATATATCAACTATATGTAATATAATGTAGTAAGTATTCTCTTATTAATTGTGCGCCCCTACCACCAACTTGCGTAGAGACAAATATTCGTTGTCTAGCTCACACTTATACTCATGTTTGATTCTGCTCTTGCCGTCTCTCTACCGGGACATATCTACATACCTGTATAATTGCCGGCCGATCGCTAGCATGTATCGTGTTCGTGTATGAACTTTTTTTTGCAAAATATTTTATCAATCGATATATTACGATATCTACCAAATTTAACTAACCGGGAAAATTTGGTTTGCACGTTTTATATATATGCACTCACCAACCAAAAGTTAATGATGATTTGTGTGGTAGAATCAGATTTAGCGACAGATTTTGCGTGTGATAAATATATATCTTGCTCGTCAATAAGTGATCGTTAAATATGTAATTATTTTTGCAATCGATCTTACTCGATAAACTTGATTCTGTAATGCAAGGTGAATTTTCTCACGGACTACATGTTTTACTTAGCGTTGTTCTATGTTCCCATGGCTTCTGGCCGAAGCTTTTGAAGTCTATAAGATTCTCCATTTTTCTCGATTCACCAAAGATAAGGGATCCTATAGTACTCACCTACGTGTATAATTCCTTCTTGATAATCATCCGTTGTCTTGTCACTTCGTTGATCTATCAAATCATCATCCGAGACTTTGCTATTAAATTCATATTCACTAGTTAGTACAAGAATACAAATCTCAATTCAGTAGTATTTTGACGAATGACGATTTTAAGATTTGACTTTAATTTTTAAGTGGAAATTTAACACTAATGTTACACAGTGCTTAAAGGTACACTTGTCTTTTCTTCAGTACAATGTAAGTCAACATGCATATATACATCTATACATGTATATAACTTATTATAAAATAACATCCACGCGAAGGAAGCAAAGCATTTTAATACATCTATGCTCCCTCCCGATTATATATATTATATATTGACACAATACATGTACGTACATACATATACATATATAGATGTATATACATACATGTACGAGGATCGGACGCTATAACCATATGGCCTTAGCGTCTTTGAGCATCTGCTTGAGCGACCCGTCTACGTGGAACGATATGATGTCTTTGGCTGATCCTATGTACCTTCCTCCGACGAAAACAGCTGGAATCGCTGGGTTTGATGAGCCGAGGGCACGTAGGGCACGCTCCATTTCATGCCCTTCGGGTTCTTTGTCGACCTCGTGGATCGCTGGACTAGCGCCAGTTCGTAGAATAGCGCGTCTTGATGCTATGGCACATACAACATGAGCTCTTTGTGAATATCACTGCCGCTTTCTTCGACGACAAATCTCTTATTCTGTCCATTCGCGTCAAGAGAAGTTAGTAATCGAGGGGTTTTTTTTTTGTAATGATAAAGGCTTAGGGTGTGATGAACATATGCTTGGATCAGCTGTTATTTATAATGGTTATTGTTCAATAATTTTGGATTATTTTATTTTGGGATATTCTTTCTATAAAAATATATTGGATAAATATATAAATAATATACCCCACACTAAAATTATATTGTAATTGAAGCACAAACAAAATTTCCTAGAAAGAGGCTGGTTCTTTGTGATATCATTTTGGATAAGAAAAAAACTTAGAGCATCTCCATCAGTTGAGAAACTCTTTTGAGTATCTCACTTTTATTAAATTAATATTTTAATATATTGTAATTATTTAATTAAATTTAAATATTAAAAAGAAATTGAGTCAATTACACTTCAACAAGTGAGATGAGTTTTTCTAAAATAGTGGAGAAGTTCTACAACTAAAACCGTTTCTTTCATACTTTTTATTTTTTTTAATCTTGATATACTCAATGAAAACCTTTTAATAGGGATGCTCTTACGCTTGCCATTTCTTGTGATGGAGAGACACTTGCTTCTACTTTTTATTTTTATTTTAAATTGGAATTACAGTAGAGATGGGATTAAAGGTTGTAATATATTACAATTATCTATTATATTATATCAGAAACTGATATAGAGAAAACTTATATCACTTCCGGTCCGTGGCTGGCAATGGCATCACGTACCCTAAACATTAATTTTATAAAGCTATATTTTATTCCCGTTTTAAGTTATATTGGAAACGTGGTGTGTTAGAAATTTGTTGCAATGCGGCATGAACAAAAGGGGATACTTGATGGGGTTTAGTTCAGTATTCAGTTTGTTTGAATCTAGTTTATAAATGTTAAAAATAATAATATTATATCATTTATCTATTTTACGTACATTAAATTTGTAAAACAAACTTATTTGATATTTAAATTTAAAATATAATTATAAATGTTAAGTAATGTTACACATATATTTTATAAACATATTAAAATATTTTTAACACTTTGATTAGGCATGTTAAATAGAATTTGAATTCGATTTTAGTTTAGCTTATTTCAGGATATAACTTATATTATAGAATGAAAAACCGTCTCATCTTGTATTTTATCAGAAATTTTATCGTCTTATAACCGTTATCTTTATATAATCATCCGTTTAATAATATTTATTTAAAAAATTAGGTAAAATTTTTAGATAAGATATCCATATTTTAGTTTTTATAAAATTAATGGAATTTATGTAAAAAAATTATAACTCAAAAAATCTCTATATATTTTTAAAATACTCTATTCAAATTATCCGTCTCATAATCAACTCTATTAAAATAATTGAGAATTTGATAATTGAATTTACCTAGATTCGAATATGCATGTTTGGCAAAATTTTGTTTGTAAATTTTGTTTTATTAATTGTGTTACAATAAATCTTTTTAATCAATAAAAATTTTCTAATAGCGGGGTGGACATAATTTTTATTTTGTTCCATGTCCGTTCCCAAATACATGTCTTATATGGAAACGCATTCCTGATAAATGACAAAGTTTATATTCTGTATTGGGAACGAAATGGAATAGAAATGGAAATAGGAATGGTAATCGAACACTAAACCGTTTTTTCTACCCTTTATCCATTTTTTATTGTCTTTATTTGTTAATACATCCTTAAGCTTCTCATCTTGAGATTGACAATCTTAATCATAATATTTTGTGACAAATCTGCTTTCATTAGTTAAATAATGTAATCTAATCGTTTGATTTTTTTGTCTCCAAATGTAGTTGGATAACTGAGATTATAATTCCGACATTAATAACAAATAAATACAACTAATAATGAATAAAGGAGAAAAAAAAAGAGAGAGGGAAAGTTGTTTGGAAGGAGTTTAAGAGACTATACGATAATCGAATCCCTACACTACAACAATTTTTATGTGTTGATTTGGGATTCTATCCTGAGGTAAGCGATGTATTATTCTTCTAATTTTTTTCATCAAGTTTCAGATTACTAACATCTGAATTCACAATGATCAGATTCATTTGGAAGCTTTTGAACAAAATGATGGATCAAAAGCTGATTTGATTGCTATTTACTAGCATACCTGTTGGTGACGATCAAAGTTTTTGAGAGGTGCGTAAGTCAGATTCATACCAAAAGATCCTCTTGTCATTCGTATTTCTAATTTGAATTTCAGTCTCGCCATGAACCATAAACCCTAAATCACAAACAAATCTTCGATTCTTCTCCTTCGATCAAAGCCAGGTATGATGAACTCAGAATCTTTCTATCACGTTTCTTCATTAGTTTTACTTCAACTGGAATTTGTGCGCTCTAGTTTAATGTTGTAGTATGATATAAAGTTTGGTTATTCCATAGAAAATGAAAGGGTCTTGTGCAAAAAAACAATAAATCTTTTAAATTTTTGCAAAAAAATTATCAATTCAAATTTGTGTATGATCGTACCATTTCCAAAATCACTCACAATATAACTCATGCTCATATCGTAGACGTATCTCGTTTATGTCTGTTAGAAAACTAACGATACCCTTAAAACGATGTTGTTTTGGAAAAAAAACTGCACGAAGTTTTCATCAAAACAACATGATTTGTTTTTCAAAACAACATGATTTGTTTTTCAAAACAACATGATTTTTTTTTAATTATAAATTAAGTTTATTTAACCGATCGGTTATATCACTTCTCAGCAATGTGTTCAATTTTGACTCGGTTAACTGAATAAAAAGATTTGGTTCAATTTTAGAATCATTGTTCTTGAAGAATCATTGTTCTTGGAGAACCCTAATGTGTCGTGGCCTCAAATCTCTAACCCACCTTGTAAAACTAACCTACCATTAAGAGATTTTGTGGGAGAGAAAGTTCATCGTTTGTTTTTGAGATTTCCGATAATAAATCCCAACGTAGTTCGGATATACACATATTATTCATGTTCTTCTCCACACACCATAGTGATCAATCCTATTTCTTCTCCTCTTCATTTCTTCAATGTCGTCTCAACAACCAGCTCCAGATTCACCACCTCTTCCTCTACCGCCGGATCTGCTCTTCCTCCGTCATACCCAGATATTGTTCGATCTTCTTCGTTCAATAGTCGTTTGAACCAAAATCAAAAGCTCGAGGTTCTCTTCCTAAAGCAAAATCAAAGCTCAAAGAGTCTCAAATCGCTTGATCTCTCTCTTAATCTCGTCGCCAGAGATCATTGTTGTTAGTGGTAGAGCACCGGCTCCGGCCACCGTTACTCGCTACTCGCGAGCTAACTCTGGAGGCGTTGGGTCTAGCATCGCTCGAGGACGGTGAAGGGAGGCTCTCCAAAATTGTGAAGCCACTCCTACGGTGAACCTGCAGTGATGTGGCAGATCTATTTGGGCGATTTGAAGCTTTGCTTGAAGCAACGAGGTGGTCTTTCTCAGATTTGGGGGTTAGCTCTCTTCGCATTTTGGTTTGGTGTTGGCTCTGGTCTATGTATCTGACAATTGATCCGTCGTTGTGATGTTAGCCAGCTCAGAGATGCGGTGGTGATTCCTCTAGAGCTTCAACGACCTTGATTTCTCCTCCAAACTCTTCCTATGGCTGATTCGAAGAAAATGCAGCTCTAGTACGTGCAAATGGAGAATCCCGCTATGGAAAAGAGCACGGCTTCGCCAAGAGCACGATGATGCCAAGAGACGGTGATGTTGGGACGGTGATGTCGGTGATTTGATTTGATTATGGTTTTGGTGATATGTATTATGTATTTGATGTTTTAATTTGATTATGGTTTTGGTGATATGTATTATGTATTTGATGTTTTAATTTGATTATTGTTTTGGTGTTATATATTTGAATCAAGCCAAATTATCTTAAATTAACATTTGAATCAAGTCAAAACTGAACATTTCTATGTTGGTTTTAAAAAATGAGAATTAACCGAGTCAAAATTTTCCCTTTTTTGATTTTCTTTAATTTTATGTTGTTAAAATCACCCCATTTTCTTGACAAAAAACAACAAGTCATTAACAAAACATAGTATAATTTTTTTCCCCAAAACGACGTCATTTTAAGGTATTATTAGTTTTCTAACAGACACAGACGGAGATACGTCGACGCTATGAGCATGGATTATATTGCGGGTGACTTTGGAGTTGGTATGATTGACTTGCACAAATTTGAAGTGATAGTTTTCTTGCAAAAAATGAAAAGGTCGATGGATTTTTTTGCACAAAACCCAAAACTAAAACATTTTGTTTGGTTCCGGATTCCGGTCTGGTATCAGTGAGTTTGGTTGAGTCTTGAACTGAAGAAGAGTTTGGTCTTGTTTCTAGATTTATTGTGTCCTTTGGACTTACGTCAAGTGTTGCTGTCTAAAACTTAACAAACTTCAGTCTAAAGCAGATTACACTTGACTCACTGTTCTGTGCAGTTTTGTTGTTGTTGTTGGTATTCTTTGACTTGATAGCTTCTTATTCTATTTTTAGGCTTCTTAAATGGCAGACTGTAAAACATCTGGAGATAATGTATCTGAAGAAAACCCCATTGATACTTCTCAGGAGCAACATGAAACAGTTGATGATATGCTTGCCCGGCACAGGTATTATACCATCATTTTCATCTCATATTTTTCTGTAGAAGAATCAATTTTGGTCCCTTTGGACTATTGATGATGGTGATAATGATTTTGATTTTGATTATACTTCTTGCTCCGAAGCGATGATGATGATGATGATTTTGATTGTAGGCAAGAGATAAAGCAACTTCAGAACAAGGAGACAGAGATGAAAAAGGCAGCTGCGAAAGGAAGCAAAGCTGAACAAAAAGCTAAGAAGAAGCAAGTTGAAGAAGATATATCCAAACTCTCCACTAAGCTTAAGGAGAAACAGTTGAAAGAACTCGCCTCACAAGGTTATAGCAGCAGCAGCAGCATTGCTAAGGATGAAACAAATGAGAAGAAAGGAGATATCGACACTTTAGTGAAAGCGATCGCTGGAGTCTCAGTCATTGCTCAGCAAGAACACTTAAAGCTCAGCAAGAGCGTTAAGAGGCGTGTGAAACGGGCTAATGAAGAGGCAGAGAGAGAGAGCAGAGAATCAAAGAGGAGCAGAACAAAGTGACAAGTGATCGTGTGGTTGAGAACAAAAAGCTCGAGAAGAAGCTTAAGCCGCTGGGATTAACGATCAGTGAGATCAAACCAGACGGGCATTGGCTTTACAGGGCTGTTGAGAATCAGCTTGCCAATCGCTCCAGGCAGGGCACCTCCTTACACATACCAAAAGCTAAGAGAAATGGCTGCTTCATACATGAGAGAGCACAAAACCGATTTTCTCCCCTTTTTCTTGTCAGAGACCGAGCATGAGTCCGAGGGTGACTCCGACAGTGGATCTGCGGAAGAGCAGTTTGAGAAATACTGCAGAGAAGTTGAGTCAACTGCGGCTTGGGGCGGTCAATTGGAGCTTGGAGCCTTAACACATTGCTTAAGGAAACACGTAATGGTGTTCTCAGGATCGTTTCCGGATGTTGAAATGGGCAAAGAGTAAAAATCGGGCGATGTCTCGAGCATCATGTTATCGTATCATCGGCATGCTTTTGGGCTCGGTGAGCATTATAACTATGTCGTGCTCGTCCACAACATCACCGAGTGATGGATAATGAACTTTCACTCAAGCTTTAAGAAAAGTACTTTTTTATCTAAAGTTTCAAAAATCTACTGAAAATCTTTCTTCTTTAATATTTATTGGATTTGGTAAAAACAGTCTGTAACTTCAAGTTTTCCATGTTCAAGGCGAAGCATGATTTGTTCTATAAACAGTTCGTGGTTTTATTACAGAACACGAATACTACAGTTCGTATGAAGAAAGTGACATGAAGAAACTTATTAGTATGACCTTTGGACAACTTTGCGAGCCAATTTGGCAGAGTTGTAGAGATCTGAAAGAGAATAAAATGTACACAAGTTGTTCCTTCCGAATCTTGAGATTTCATAACCGGAAAAAGAAAATCTGGAATCTATGCTTCTAAGTTATATCACCCATAAGTTTTGCTAATGCAATCATGGTGAAAAAATGGACACATGGCCTTATCCCGAATCTGCCAAAGATTCTTCAATTCTATAGATTTCCAAATCTGGTGTCAGAATCATGCTTTCCTGCTAAATTCTTCATAATTTAGTATTTCCTGAAACTTGAAGAAACACAATGAACATGGATTCTTATTCTCGTAAGTCAACGGAACAACAATGAAGGCGCTTAACAACAACGAAGACTCTCACATTTAGACAAATCAAAGTTGTGATTGAAACTAGAAAAATAATAGTGTAAAAGCTAAAAGCAAGAACTGTGTTTGATCACTTACTTGCTCTATAGACTCCAGGTCACACTAGCAGAAAAGACTATCTTTTTTTCTTGCTTTCCGTTTCCTTTGAGCCTGAAACTTGTGGGGAATCTATTGTTGCTTGAAAAGATAGGCATCTAACTGGATAAACCATAATCCAATCTTCACCTCAGTGGATGCATCAAAAGCAAAAGATATTGCCAGGAAAAAGCAAAATATAGAGCATACATAATCACACTGTTGCATACATCTCTGAATCCGTGGATCATTACTAACCATATGGCAAGGATATTTCCGTAATTAGAAATAAAAAAGGCTTCATGAACTGTATATGCAACTTGGTTCTGATACCGAAAACACAAAAGAATCTAAGTTCATCCAGTTTTTAGAGAACTCGAAAGGGCACACCACTGGGAGGGATGTAAAGTAGTGACAAATAATCTGATTTATGCAATCTTACACCATCCTCCACATATCTAACTCTATAAATTGGCTTACTTTGTATGACATCAAAACAAAAACAAACATAGAGATCCTTGAGTTCCCTGTCACACAGTCAAACTAAGTCCTACATTTGTATAACAATTTATATACATCCCAATGGAAAGCCTTAGAAGTTTAGTTGCAGACAAACCAGTGGTGGTTTTCAGCAAAAGCTCTTGCTGCATGAGCCACTCAATTCAAACGCTGATCTCAGGATTCGGGGCGAAGATGACAGTCTACGAGCTAGATCAATTCTCACACGGTCAGGAGATAGAGAAGGCATTAGTACAAATGGGGTGTAAGCCTAGTGTACCAGCTGTGTTCATAGGGCAACAGTTAATCGGTGGTGCTAACCAAGTAATGAGTCTCCAAGTAAAGAATCAACTAGCTGCGTTGCTAAGAAGAGCCGGAGCCATATGGGTTTAAGAGAACTCAAGAGAGTCCAAATGCATTCTAAGATAGAATAAGATGAGAAGAATGATATATAGTTGTTTTGGCTATTTTCTTTCTTTCGGGTTTAGAGTTTCTACAATGCACGGTTATGTTTTGACCAAGTGCATGTCTGTAGTTACACAATCCTGGTGCTAAGATCAATCAAGAACTTGTATTCTCAATTACCAAACTTGTTATATCAATCTATGTAAGCTAAAAAGACTTATCAGCAATAAAAGAGAAAGATTTGTTTTTTTTTCATTGAGAGCTCTAAAGATTGTTCAACAAAATGAAAAGGGCTTTTATTCAACAGCATTGAAAAAGAAGAGGAAAACAAAAGTAGAAATATACTGACTTGTTCACTTATAAATGTAATAATTTAAAACGCCATTTGCATGATCTAGCTTGAGAATGCTTTCGCCAATTATCCACAGCTCTAGACACTGTAGCTTTTGCCGAGAACTTGTGTTCTATGATTCCCAAAGGTCCAGGTTGAAGAACATTGATCATAGTTTCAGCTTATGATATATCAAAACATTAAAAAAAACATTCTTTTCTTGTTTGTTAAAGCGTTCCCCAACATTAAAAAACTCTAGATTTGATAGAAGAAATTGAATGTCTATATTCGTCAATTCTACGAGATAAACAGTATCCTATCATACAAGGAAGAGAAAAAAACAATGGAGGAACCTGAAGATCCCGGAGAAAAGGTAAAGCTCTAGGCTCTAGCAATCCTATAAATAGACATCGTTCGCCGGAAGAAGATGAAATAGATGATTTTAGATCCTTATTATGTTTTTAATTTAGCAAAAACAGTATATGCATCGAGATTCGAGACCAAGTTTTTTGACTTCACGTCCATTGGGCCATGAAATCGAGTGTGTAAATTACTATGGGTTTAACGGCCCAATAACTAATGTGGGTTTCTACGACGAGGATAGTTTTGTCCTCTTAGCCAAACACGTCTCATCATCTAAAGGTTTCGATTCCTTATCCGGCATACTCCCGCGCCACTCGTCTTCTGCTTCTCTAAGACAATGAATAGCTCGATGACGACGAGTCCAACGGCTCGAGCCTTCATGCATCTTCGCTCTTTACCATTCACTATACGTTCGAGGCAGTCACCAGCTGGAGTATGTTTATCCTTGTGGCCGCCTTCTCCGTGTCGCAGGACTCGACGACTCGTCTGTATGGCCGTAAGTGATTCTATTCCCAATGTTCGATTATTTCAAAATTTCGAAAATTGTACATTTTTCATCTAATTGTTCGATGATTTGTCTGTTGGACATTTAGGAACCTTACCTCGTGAGGAAAATGGAGTCTGTTGAGAAGACATGGAAGGAGTTGTCGGTATGTTTCTTCTTCTTCTTCGTCTTCTTTTTATTTTTCTCAATCTTAAGATTTTTGAATGACTTATAGGTAAAACTAGCTGACCCAGATGTAGTTTCAAATCCTTCTGAATACCAAAAACTGGCACAGTCCATATCAGAGCTTGACGAGGTATTTCACATTCTTTGTGTTAAAAAGTTTGCAAATTTTTATTAGGTTTCTTAATATTGACTGCATTTGTAGGTTGTATCAGTCTTCAGGAGATTCAAAGACTGTGAGAAGCAGTTACTAGAAAGCAAAGGTCCCTTCAAGTCTTTTCCTTTCTACCTTTGCTTTTATTTTGTTCCTCCGAAGCTGGTTTTTCATTTGGTTTGTTGCTTCAGTTTTGGCGAAAGAGGCTGGAGATGATGAAGATATGGCTGAAATGATAGGAAGTGAAATCAACTCCCTCTCTAAAGAAATTGAGGAGCTTGAAAAGCAACTTAAGGTTTAGACCCTTTTCCTTCAGCATGTAACTAGGCAATGCCTTATACTTGGTTCCATATCTGATTTATTTCTTTGAACATTGAATGTTAATGATTGTAATTATTTGATTCGGATCCTCGAGTTGTAACACTGTATTTGCTTGTTTCAGGTGTTACTTCTTCCTTCTGATCCTCTTGATGCCAGAAACATATTGCTCGAAGGTAATGACTAACTATATGTTGACAAGTAGTATCATTTGTCTACACTAGCATTTTTTGCTTGAAAATCTTAAGTTTTCACTTCGCTGAAACTCTGCCTTTTACTCGGACTTCCCAACATTGTTAAACTTATCTACTTCTGGATGAGTCTGAAATTTTTGTTCCTTATACAGTTAGAGCAGGAACTGGTGGCGATGAAGCTGCAATTTGGACTGGTGACCTTGTAGGTACATGCTTTCCTTTATTTCTTATGCTCCTCTATCTGATCCTATGTCTTCTGATCGGGAAAGCTTAGAATTTATAAAAATAAAACGCAATCTGATGATGATTCAAGTGAAGCAAATGCAATAACTGAAAACTTCATATCTTACAGTGAATCACTCTGCTTTTCATTATTCTTTTGCTTGCAGGTGCGGATGTATCAGAGGTACAGTGAGCGCAGCTCTTGGAAGTTTTCTCTAGTTTCATGCTCAGAGGTAAGATGTTCTGTTCTTTTGGCATTTTAATTAGTGTGTAATGAATATTGCAGTAGAGCATAACAACTTAGAGACATGTTTCCCACACATATAGCTTCTAATCGTCCTACTTTGATAAGGCTGAACATGGAGGTTACAAGACGTGTGTGATGGAGATTAAAGGAAATCGTGTTTATAGCAAGCTCAAATATGAATCTGGTGTTCATCGAGTTCAGCGTGTCCCTCAAACAGAAACACAGGGCCGTGTACACACTTCTACAGCAACTGTAGCAATCATGCCGGAGGTAAACTAGATTTCACATTTTGCATTTTTCGAAATGCTGATTGAAACTTGGTAACCAGTCCAAAACTTTCACCTCTGCTTTGTTTCTGTTGTCCTTATAGGCTGATGAAGTGGAAGTGATGATTGATCCAAAGGACATTGAACTTACAACCGCAAGATCTGGCGGCGCTGGAGGTCAGGCTAAAAGAAAATTCACTTTCTGCTTCTCTCACATTTCACTTGCTAATGATACTGAAAAAGAGGTCTTGTTGCAGGGCAAAATGTGAACAAGGTGGAGACGGCTATAGATCTGTTCCACAAACCATCAGGTATACGCATTTTCTGTACGGAAGAAAGGACTCAGCTTAGGAACAAGGCTCGTGCTTTCCAGCTTCTTCGAGCAAAACTGTAAGCAACTTTCAAGGAACAAACTCTCTGCTCGTCTTCGTCTTCCTCTATCAAGTCCTACCTCAGTGTTCTCTTGTTGATACATTGAGATATTTTGATATATAGGTATGAAATAAAAGTAAGGGAACAACAGGAGAAGATAAGGAATGAAAGGAAATCTCAGGTCCGCTTCATATTACAGTGTCTTCTATTCCCATAATCTTCTTAAACTCAAGTTCATCATCTTATTATGCTTTATGTCGATTCTTGCGGAAACAGGTTGGGACTGGAGCTCGTTCAGAAAAGATAAGAACATACAATTATAAGGTAATACGCTAATTCAGAGCCCTAGTGAAAAAAACATGATGATTTCTGTAATGCTTATGATTTCTGAAAATAACAGGATAGTAGAGTGACTGATCATAGGCTAAAGATGAACTTTCCGCTTACATCATTTCTTGAAGGTGGCTTAGAGGACGCAGTGCAGGTACTAAACCCTAAACGTTAAACTTTTTATACGTTTTTATTAGGTAACTGTGAATCTTAAAAATGTTTTGTGTAATTCTTATTGCAGGCTTGTGCTGCTTTGGAGCAAAAGGAACTCATGGAAGAACTCTCTGAGTCTGTAGGTGCTTCTTCTGCGACTTCTGGATAAAACCTCTGACCATACTCAAATGAAAACTTTGTACTCACATCATAATTATAAAATCTTTATTTATATATATGTATCTTAGCATGTGAATAATTCTATGAGCAACTAGCATTACATGGGTGGGGATTCTTGATTGGTCTTTAGCAATAAGAGTTCTCTTTGGAGTATTCTGGATTTTAAAGTTTGGCCTTTAGCAAACAACATTCAAATATCGGAGTCTAATTCACCTTAATTGGAAAAGTGCAGAAGTACAAAGAACAAGCTCTTTGTTTAACCATATGCAACTAATAGTTCTGAAAAATGTCGTAAGAGTCTTGAAGAGGCTCAAAATCCATAAAGATCATAAGCATTGGGGTCAGTAGAAACTAAAACTTTGACATAAGAAACATTAAGATATTGACAGCATCAATCAATAACAGATAACAATGTAGTAAAATGTCATAATTTACAGAAAACAAAAGAGAGAGAAAACTGTCAAGGGCATGGCAGCGGAGAAGAAACTTGCTGAAATTTCACAACAAACTTATCCATGAGCACACATTCTTTAATCTTAAAGACCTGGAAATAGTTCAAATCTTCTTTCTTCACAAACCCTTTAGACAGAAGCTCAGAGATCACCATGTTCCTTGGTTTGATTCTCTTCTCCAAGCTCAGACCCAAAACAAAAGATTACATTGCAATGGCAACGGGCTGGAGACCCACATTGTTTACGAGGTAATCCATGGTTCTCGTTATCTTCTCATCCGATATTTTCACACAGTTTGGGAATCTCATGAATGCTGCCACGCAATCGTCTTTGGACCATGTTGGTCCAGCCCAAACTTGTGTTCCACACTGGATTCACTAACATGAAAGAAAACTAACATAGCATGAATGAAATACATCTTTTTCGGGTCAAAACTAAAGTTGCAAACTCTGGTTAGGACCTCGTTGAACTTTTTTTCGGAGCAGAAGAACACGAGTGGACCATTTTGGACGAGTCTTTTGATGCTATGGTCCCAGACTCCAAGATCTCGACAAAGGATAGTCGTGGAGTCAAGTACTTTGCATTGTCCAATGTGAAAATCCAATATTCACGTCTCAGACATTTGAGGACATTTTCTTTTCCACCGAGTATGCTCTTGAGGGAATCATAGCAAGGGATCAGCCTATTGTTCAAGCTAAGGGACAATGTTGTGGGACAGTTTGAGATCAGTTTCGCTGTATCAGAGCTCGATAACCCGATAGAATGGAAAAACATAAGCTTGGGAAAGAGGACAGCCTCTGGGTTCACTATTAGAATACTAGGGAATGAGTTGATGACCCTGATGTTCTGCTCATTTGTAAAGCCACTGTTCTTGAGCAATGTGAACTCAGAGTCTGGTCTTTGGGAACTTTACAAATCTGGACTTTGACTTAACAGATTCCAAGGACAACCCACATGAATTCACGAGATATGATACAGTAAAGCTTTTAGAGATTGTCTCTTCGCTTTGGCATTTTCTATTGTCCTTTCTGATACTGAACACAATGTTCTACTCAGCACAAACCCTAGCTTATGACTGATAAATTGCGAAATCAACGAAGCTTCTCCAGAATTAATCGGATGCGAAGATCTCAGAAAAAACCGTCGCCAGTATAACAAGTTTGACATTATAGATAAACCCTAAATCCTAAACTTCTCAATAAACTCAAACGTGAGAGCAAAACTGAACTTGCCAGGAACTTGGGATACACCAAATCACGGCCAAAAGCAATAGTAAATCCTAGAGATATCCTAAAAGTTAGATCTCTTCCTCGCCCTAATGTATTGGTTCCCTAAACAAGGAGACTAAGAGACTCACGGAGATGCCACGATAGATTGCTTCCTTCAAGCCATCATTGATCTTCAAATACCGAATCAAGGCTCTTCTCGCTGGCGTTGGCAAGCCGTGGCCTCGTGGTGGAGTTAAGAATCTTCTTGCTGGTTATGAAAGCACATGCCTCCCTTTGGGAGGAGGAAGATGAAAACGGATGAAAATGACTATACTGAACTCTGATTTTACCACATTGTGGTTTCTACACACATGATTAACATATGTGTCTCGAACTTCTATCCGAAACAATAACTTTCATGTAACAGATTTACCAGCAACTGGAAATACTTATTCAGTAACACAAGGATAACAATTTGCAATTTAAAATTAGATCGATGTCTTTATTTTATATGTGGATGTGTTTTGTTTTACCAAATTTGATAGTAACATTTTTTAAAAAAAGTATTTATGGTAACTTTCTTTTATGATATTTTAAAATATTTTGGTAATTTTTGAGGAACTAAATTGTAAAATTTATTTGATATAATAAATAGTAGTTGACCAAAAATATTAAACGCTTTTTAAAAAAAAATTTAATTTTACCATGTCATGTCTCACAACTTCAGAGTCTCCCTTCTTCTTTTATATATTATATATGATACTGACTAAAGTATGCCTATTTATGATTCCATACTTGAATTGAAGCTAGCGGCTATTTTAAAAGGAGTTAACGTTTGTTAAATTGTATATACAATTTTAATCCTGTTTTTCGATCGCACATACTTTTTTTATTATCTAGTAGCCGATTCTTGAAAAAGAAAAAAAAACTAAAAGGAACTATTATTGTATTAAATATGGGCATGAAAAAAATCTTGTACCCACAAAGTATTTATTAGCCGTCATGAAATATAAAATTATACAACTTAACTATATTTATAAAGTATATTTTCATGTAAAAGTTAAGTTAAAAATTATTTTAACAGAATTGATAATTCAGTTGGTCGAACTAAACAACTAGTTGGAAAAATGAATTTATTTTTTCCAATTATGATTATGGGTCTTTATAACCTTATATAAGTTAATGGTTGAATATTCACTTTTATAATTTATAGAAACTGATTTCTACAAAATCTATTATAAAATTTTAAGGACTATACATATGACTAGACATGAAATTTAACAACTTTCATGTGCAACTTCTTTTCTATAAATAATGTTTTTTTCCAAAAAGAGAATTAATTGTATATATGTGTATATATATATATATGCTGACATTAGTTGTACAAAATTTATATACAGTAATAAGTGTAGCGTTGCACGAGTTTTATAATTTGAACACCCTGTAATAATGTGGAGATACATAAAGCTATATCACATAAGTGGGTAGTAAATAGAATTATAAGATGTCAAAATCAATGAGAATGTGGGTACTTTTACATTTACTTTATAAAATTTTGTCACATAATTATAATTATATGCTAGACATAAATATAGGATTCTGTGCTTATTTTCGTTTCATAATCTTTCAGTTTCTGAGTTCTTGTTTTTTTCAGCAGTAAGCTAATAAATTAGTAATTAATCCCCTTTAATCCCCTGGAAGAGATACCATTTGGAGAGATACAATATTTGTGCCTGAATTAGTTAGAATATATCATTAATTTCACATTTTAAAGAAAAAAACATGTGTCGGAAGATATCTTTTCCTTAATGTTAATATGTTTTTCCTACACGTACGTAGAGGAATTGTTTTTGGAAAAAAAACAAAATAGAAAGGGAAAATAGACAGCGGCAGCCCTATACCAAAACCCGGGAGATTCTACGTTTTTATTTTCTTATTTGGTTCTTAATTAATTTGTCCATCGAAACACATTTTTGATCCTTGGAGGAGGAACGGAGAACGCAATTCTGGTTTCATTCGATCGGTTTGTTTTCTTCAATTGAATTCGTCGATACTGCGGAATTGTAAAACAAAAGCTCCACTTTCTGGGTTTGTACTTTGTCTGTTGTATTCCTGATCGGATTTGTAAATTGATCAAGCTAGTGCAAATCCTTAGGTTGATTTGTTTGGGGCTTTACTGTTTCGTAGATCGGTGGGTAAGCGTTTTGGGTTACGGTGTGGTTTTAGGGAGGATTTGGGCCGCTTGATTTTGGGGGTTTGGCGATTGAAATGTTAAAAAGGGGCTAGGGTTTGGTGTGGTGAAAGTACAAGGAATATAAATGGAGGAGTCTGAACTTGAAGAAGGAGAGGCTTGCTCCTACAATATTACTAACGATTACAGTGGAGGCATAGACCCTGATAACGATCTCTCTTACATTGTGAGAACCTTCTTCTCAGCTAATCTAGGACTAGTGTCTTTTTTCTTTTGTTTGTTATTGAGAACGGGATTATGAATTGTACAAGTGTTAATGTTGCAGTGTTGTGTTACATAGTCAGTTTGAAATTTGAATGCATCAGTTTGGTAGGGATATTTATCTGTGGAGTTTTAGGGATGTGTATGCAGTTGATATGGTATGTTTTTTAAATGTTTTTTGAATATTCTGTTTGGTAATTTCAGTATTTTTTTGTTTGCTAATAGTATGGTAATTTCATTATGATTCAATGGTAAAAAAACTCCATGTTTAATTGCTAATAGTATTTTTTGTTTGCTAATAGTTAGGTAATTTCAGTATTTTTTGTTTGCTAATAGTATGGTAATGGCCAAGTTGTTAAACTATAGAAGGCTTATCTACCTTCCATTTGGAAATCTTTAGTTTGCGACTGCCGCATGTATAGTTTTTATTCGCAGTAATTTTTTACAAAGCATCATCGGTTACAGTTTTACTGTACAAATGTTCATTGAGTTTTTTAAATGCTTTCTTGATTCGCTTCGGTAGTATTGAAACAGAAGTTTTGTAAAAGCATCCACATCCAAGAGTCTAGAATTTGTTTCTGTGGTTGACTTGTATATTTTCTATTGTCTGTTTTGAAGGATGAGAAGCTTCAACACATCCTTGGACACTTTCAAAAAGACTTCGAGGGCGGTGTTTCAGCTGAGAATCTTGGTATGTTGATGTATGGCAGCAACTCTTCTTCTTGGTTGGTCCACAAATGAAACTAGTCCTTTGAATTTGATTACAGGGGCGAAATATGGTGGCTATGGCTCTTTCTTACCAACTTATCAGCGTTCCCCTGTTTGGTCTTACCCGAAGACTTCAGTAAAACCTCAGAGTTCTACAGGGACTAGATCTCCGAACAACTTACTAGGGGAGGTATATGTTTCTCTCTGTCTGCTGTTTGCTCGTTGTAAATGCTGTAATGTTTAATCTCTTACCTTTTTTTAACTCTCCCAGGCGCAGAGTGGCAATGCAGCTTCGTCTGGTGTTCCTAAGAAGGCAAAATCTAGGCTTGCTTCCTCTGGAAATCCCAAAAAATCAATGAAATCCAAGAAACCCAATTCCAGTTCCAGACGGGAATCTGCAACAGAGAAACCGGGTGTCTTCAGCAAACAGAACTCTCTGAAGCTTCGGATAAAGATGGTGTCAGATAATTTATCTACCAAAAATAATACTGCTGCGATATACAGTGGCCTCGGACTTGATGAGTCGCCTTCTTTGTCATTAGATAATAATAGTCTTTCAGGTAGTGAACGGATGAATGGGGAACCTCAAGGTTATTCTCCAATGAACTCTCCCACCAGTATTCTTAATGTGAGAGTTTGCTTTGTTTTGTTTTCCAATACTGAAACAGTCTCCTTTGTTTTAAGATGCTTATCGTGTTATTATATTTTTATATGCAGGAAATGACTTCCCTTCTTATGGATCATTGTCAGTTGATATCTCCTCTCTCTGATGATCTGATTCGATTCATTGAAAGGGAAAAAATGGGAAAGGGATATAAGTATACATCTCCATCTAGGATCTTCACTGAGAGTTCTTCTTCTATGGCGAACGGTGTGGAACCTCAGAAGGCTGGAGAAAAACCATCAGTAGAGAAGAAAAAAAGGGTAGTGGAGAGGAACAGCTTTTCTGCGGAGACAAATTTCCGCAGTAAGAAGGGCCTATTTGATGGAACAGATACCACCTTGAAGGAGCCAATGGAAACAAACACATCATATCCTACTGCTGCGGAGAAAGAAATAGCCAGTAGTAAATTATTTGATGCATCCAAAGAAAACTACGATGGCACTGTTAGGGGCGAAATGGTGGGTGATACCGAGAGAAGATTGTGGGGTCGTCATAAAGATCTTGGGCCGCATCTTGAGAATCTAAAGACTAGTTCAGCTGGAAGTGTTGGGGAAGATAAAAAGACTAGATTTGGTGATGATGATGCTTCAGGATATTCGAGGAAACTTGGCAAATACAAAGGAAGCAAAGCTTCTGATTCAGTCGAAAAGGAATCGAGTGCGTCAAAGGTGAAAAGTGGTCATAAGGTGGAGCCAGAACATCTTTTGAGAAAGCAGAACTCTGATCAGATAGCACAGAAACCACAGTCTTCATTGAAGTTAAAGGAACAACAAAGCTCTGTTGTTTTTGAGACTAAGATGAATGGTCAAGCGGAGAAGAAGGAAGTTGTGGCCTTGAAACCACAAAATGATGGCAAAAAAGCCGAGGACACTTGCAAAGACTTTTTTGGAGACATAGGGGACTCTGAAGACGAAGAGGAACAGAATTGTTTGTTGGAAGTAAAAAAAGATTTGCGGATATCAGAAAAGGGACTTCCGGCCTTAGAAGAGATGCCTGAAAAGTTGAGATTCTGCAGCTTCCCGCTAGCAGAATCTCATAATGTTGGTCCTGAATCCATATTAAGAAAACTTGGTTCTGATGCTTCCCTTCCAAAAGCAAATCCCGTGATCATACAAGAACATTGGGTTGCTTGTGACAAGTGTGGAAAGTGGCGGCTTCTTCCTTTTGGCGTCGTCCCAGAAGACCTTCCTGAGAAATGGATGTGCACAATGCTTAATTGGCTGTGAGTTTTTTCTTAGTTGTGTTATTGGTCCTATTATTTTGTCAGTGTGATATATTAGGTGGTTGGCATAATGTGTGTTTAATTCTCTCTGTTTTTGGTCCTATCTTTTACGGCATGATGAATTAAGAGAAATTGATTCTCTTTGTGATGATGTGTGATTGTGTATTTTAGGCCTGGAGTGAACTATTGCTTTGTTCCTGAAGACGAAACAACGAAAGCGCTATATGCAATGTATCAGATCCCTGTCCCTGAGAGCCAAGCTCCAATGCAGAGTAATCCCAGTGGCTCTAAGCCTCAGTTTAACCAGGGAGATGACAACATGAAAAAGAAGAAAAAAGGATTTAAGAAGATAGACAATGGAATGGATAAAGAAGGTTCTCGAACTGCAGAAACTAACAAGAAGACCATCCCAACATCGGCAAGAAATGGAAGCATTCACAATTCACATGGACTTAGTGACTTGGCCGAGGATGAGAGGCAAATACATAAACAGAAAGAGAAAGGAAAGGCAGTGGATCACCTCTCTGGCGAGTCGAAGAACTTGAAGGTAAGTAACAAAAGGAATGCAGATTTAGAGAGTTCTATGCTGGCGAAGAAAATGAAGATTGAAAGTTTTCTGTTTCCTGACGAATCTGAACATGGAATTGAACGTCCTACCTCTAGTAGTGGTGTCCGTGTCACGTCAGCAGATATAAAGCCCAAGCCTCGAGTACCCTCCAAAATGCCAAAAGAAGAAGGGGGAGCTTCAGACACAGGAAATAGCAATAGCATAGGGAGGATTAAGAAGAGGAAACCTAGAGAAAAGCATGGTTCTCGGGTGCACAGTGAGAACGAAAATCATGAACAAAAGAATGCTCGAGTTCTTAGTGCAGAAAAGGAGCCCTGTTATTCTCAAGGCAATGGGAAGGCGGAAAAGAAAAATAGAAGTCATTCGAAAAGAGAGTATGGACATGTTCAAAACTCAATCGCGGCCACCTCAAGTTCTTCTAAGATTTCTGATTCTCATAAACCCAGATACAGCTCCCGTGAAACTAAATGTTCGCCTGTTGAGTCGGTGTCTTCCTCACCTATGAAGATTTCCAACCCAGAGAAAAGTATATCTGCGAGAAAGAAAAAAGAAGAATCTTATGATGCTAATGTCTTTGCAGAAGGTAGTTTGAGAAGATTCTCAGATGGTGAAGGTGAAGATGATGGTGGGAGTGATAGATCGCAAACACGGATGAAGGGCAAACATGGTTCCCATGAGTCTTCTGTGCTTGATGTTTGGGATAATAAAGGCTCTTTGAAAGCCAAAGAACGTACTGAACCTTTTCTCGATGCCAATTTTGAGAATGGTGGCCACAAGGATTTACCACGAAAACTGGATTATATTCTTGGTGAAGGAAAACAGTCTATTGATCATCATCGACGTAACAATGATTCTTTGGCGAAGAAGTCAGGAAAAGGTTCATCTTCTCGGTCCAAAGACAAGAGAGAAAGCGTTAGGTCTGATTCACGGGATGGTCCGAGACATGTTGAAAAGAAAATATACGATGGTAGTCCTGACAATAGAGTGGATACGTCCGTGAGACCAAACATTCCAAAACCTTACGAATTAGAAAAAGTATCAGAAAGGATTAATAAAGCAGATTTAGCTTCTCCGTCACGCCCACCATCTAGAGGTGTCCAAGGGGAATCCTCTATGCTTTCTGCCTGTAAGAAAGTCGATAAATGCGGCACATCAGCTGGTAATAATAATATTCAAGCCGATGATGTGACAAAGGCAACAGCCCAAATAAGAAGGAAAAGCGAGCCTTCTCCAAGTCCCCTGCGAAAGGAAGTAACATCTGCGCAGGCCGCCCATAATATTTTAAAAGAAGCTAAAGACTTGAAACATACAGCTGACCGTCTCAAGGTTTTTCTCATACTTCAGTAGCTGTGTAATCTCTCTTTCCCTTTTGTATTCTCTTTTCATGGTCTTGCTTTGTTGTTGCTGCTGCAGAATTCTGTATCAAACCTTGAGCACATTGAGCTTTACTTCCAGGCTTGCCTCAAGTTTCTTCATGGTGCTTTTATCTTGGAGATGGGCAGCAACGAAAGTGCTAGGCAAGGAGAGACAATGGTTCAATCTATGAAGATTTATACTAGCACAGCGAATCTTTGCGGGTAATTTAGATTTGTGAGGAAAAAGAAAAAACTTCGTTTGTTCCTTCTTTCCCATTTGTAAGCACTGAAACCTTTTCTTCGTGATAGATTTTGTGCCCATGAGTATGAGAAGTCTAAAGATATGGGAGCTGCTTCTCTGGCTTACAAATGCATGGAGGCCGCGTATATGAGAGTGGTGAATTCCTCCTACACTAGTGCTAATAGATATCGAAATGAATTGCAGACTTCTCTGCAAATGGTTCCTCCAGGTAAGCTAGTCGAGTGATAACCAAATTCCTTATTGGCCATGTCTTGATATTCTTTAGCGTTGTAATGCTCTTGTCGTTGCCTTTTAGGTGAGTCTCCTTCTTCTTCTGCCTCGGATGTTGATAATGTGAACCATCCAGCAGCAGTAAACAGAGTTGGTACCTCAAGAGGCATCAGTTCTCCTTTAGTTGCTGGGAACCACGTCATTTCTGCGCAAAACCGCTCTAATATTTTACGGCTGCTTCAATTTGTAAGTGTATTAATGCCTCTTGCAAGTTCACTTCCCACAGCTATGCTTAGATATTGAGTTCGTTAATTGAATGGAAGAGGAAGTGATACAGCTAACATGGAAAGTGTTAAACCCAGTCCAGTGTGATTAATCTCAGTTACTCTCTACTGTTTGTAGGCTCAGGACGTAAATCTGGCAATGGATGCCTCGAGGAAATCACATGTTGCATTAACAGCTTGTATTGAAAACTTGGAGGAGGCCCAACAACAAGGAGAGGGTATTCTATCCATTAAAAGCGCCCTGGATAATAACTTCCAAGACATGGAGGGATTGCTACGTTTAGTTAAGCTTGCAATGAAGGCTAATAACCGATGAAAGACACAAAAAATTGAAGCAACTTATTTGCAAGAACTGAGAAGAAGAGGCATAGTTGTGATGGTGAAAAGATCCACTTGTTGCCTTGCCGCTCTGGGTCCAGTTCCATTCACAGACAGCATTTCAGGATTTTCTTTGGATCCGCTAATCATTTGTACAATCCAAGAAGAGTTTAGTTTACAGAGTCTGCCTTGAAGAGGTTTCTGGTAGACCAAGGAACTTGGCATTTGACTTCTTCAGATGCTTCTCTTATTCTACCAAGGAATAATTCACAAAAGGCAACGTAACAAGATTTTTTCCCAACTAATTATCGAAGAATCATGTATGAATTATACAGAGCAACCAAGATGTCACTTCTGGTACTGGATTTTCTATTTCTAGATCCCATGACAGTGAAAGATAGTTCTCCCAGCCTCAGGTCAGTCGCTGATACATCAATTACGATATTTTTTTTGGTTCAACAAGCTCTTCTTTTGTCTATGCTAACCTAATTTGAATGTGTTTCTGCAGATTTTTAAACTGTTCTCATTCTAAATAAGCCATTTAGGGCATTACAAAGAAAGGATATATTAAGATACAAGAGTTTGGAGTAATAGTAGCTTTTTCTGTAGTGGTGATAGGCTTTCTAAGTTTTAGGCGGTAAGAAAAGTTACATCTATTCTTATGCAATTTTTTTTGTTATCGTATATTTACTCAAAACACAACTCTGATGTCCTTTTGTTGCTCTTTCTCTTGGCAGTGTTCTCTTTTTCCCTTTGTAGATATCAAGTATAAGTTACAGATAGAGTTTTGCCGTCTTGCTCTGCCGGAGGAGCCTTCTCGGTCACTGGTAAACTCCCGATCTGAGTTTCAGGTGCAGTTTTCCGGAAAGTTTTGAAACAGGCTTTGGTTCTTGTAGCTAAACAATATGTTTGTTTTTGAGTGAAAATTCTCGACTGAGTGTATATGCATGTATGCCTCCTCTGATATCAATGGCCTTAATGTATAAATTGTACATTGTTCATCAAAGATGGTGGATATTTATCTTAATACAAAATAACATATACAAGTGAGAATTTTACTGTCCACTGTCCATAGGTTCTAGCTCGAGGAGTCGCTTGAGGGCAGCTTCACATGTCTTAATATCCCCAAACATTCTCGATCCGCTTAAGAGAGATCCCCAAATGAGTACATCAGGCTCCATAGGCATAGACGCTATAAAGCTTTCTGCTTCTTCGATTAAACCAGCTCGTCCGTAGAGATCAACCATACATCCATAATGCTGGATTGATGGAGTGATACCGAATTTCTCAATCATCATCGTAAAGTAAGATTTTCCTTCGTTTATCAGACCTCGATGTACACAAGCACCAAGAACGCCAACGAATGTCACTGAGTTTGGGTTTATGTTGTTACTCATCGTCATTTCAGAGAACAGATCGAAGCACTCTTCTGAGAGACCGTACATTGCAAAGCAACAACATATCATAGCACTGTATGCTTTGACGTCTTTCTTGGATTCCAAGGCATTGAAAACCCCTATTGCTCTCTCGAGGCTCCCATATTTGGCGTAAATATCAATGAGAGCTGTGCCTAAGACAATGTCAATCTCCACTTGGTATTTATCGATGTAAGCGTGAACCCATTTCCCTTGCTCGAGCGCACCTAATCGCACCTAATCGTCCACAAGCAGAGAGAACAGTCGACATTGTAAACTCATTTGGTCGGACAAAAGCTCCGTTTGGTTTAGGTAATTGCATCTCTCGGAACAAATCAAGCGCTTCTTTTTATTTCCCGCACATAACGTACCCGTTTATCTTGCAGCTCCACGAAATCACGTTTCTTATGAGGCATTTCGTCGAACAGTTTATGCGCATCATTGATCATCCCGACTTTGGCATAGGCGATAACCACCGAGTTCCACGCCGGTAAATCCCATGAGACAGACTCATCGAAAACTCGCTGAGCTGAGCTTAAGTCGCCATAAGAAGAATACATATTGAGCAGAGAAGTTCGGACAAAGGGGTCTTTGTCAAGTCCAAAGAGAAGAATCTGCGCATGAGTTCCTCGTCCGAGATGAAGATGAATAAGATTGTCAAAAAAAGGGAGAAGGAACGGAAAAGTGTGAAAATCGGGTCTGACGCGATGGTAGCGCATACTGAAGTAGACTGAGATCGGAGAATGTCGTCGAGGCGGCGAAACATTGGCACGAACGATGAGGTTCCACACGAAAGATTCAAGCTTTAGATGGCAAATTTGAAATATCGGATTTGTATAAGATATTGCCTTACTCATTTCTATCTAACTAGTGTCGAAAATTGATTATAGATATTAATACGGTTCTTAACAAAACCGAATTAAACCGGTATTTAATTCAATAATATCACGAGCCTGGGTTTCTTTTTTTTATTTCTTGCAGAGAAGAGAATAGAGATGGAGGAAGACTTGCTCGCCGCCGTTCCGTGCTCTTCCCTCGCCGTTGAATCAGCTATCCGCGTCGCGACGGTAATTACTTGCATTCATTTCTAGTCATGCTTGTGTAGTATATACATGTCTGAGATATTCGGAATTTGTTCGAGTTCAGGCCGGTGGATTATACGGGTTTTGCATCGGACCTCGTGACGCTCGTAAAATAGGTATTGGAACTAGCTCTTTTCATCTATTTCGATTTTAAGATTTAAATTTTGGTTATTCATCTGTTGATTTGCTTCGCCAGGTTTAAGCGGCGTATCTCAGGCCTCCTATGTGGTAAACGAATCTCTCTTACTTTTTTTTTCCAATTGCTGAGAATTTGAGAAATCAGATTAATGTAGCTTGGATTCTGATTTTTGAAGGCGAAATCCATTGGCAGATTTGGATTGCAATGCGGTAATTTGCTTCTTTTGTTGATTAATCGTATGTGACTATGGAATTTGGCTAGAAAACTGTAATTTTTGGGCTTAGATACTCTTTTTGTCACTAGAATGTTGCATATGCTTGTTGTTTTTGAAGATCATGATGCTCCAGATATAATGCAAATATCTTAGTTCTAAGATTTTGGATTAGTTGCTTGAATTGCTTCTCAGATGCATTTGGTGGTGCAGATATAATAGCTTAGTTGTTAATTCTTTGATTAGTGATGCATCAACAGATCCTTTGTTTTTGTTTCGTTTTAGGTCTTGTAAGTGGTGTTTTTACTATGACCCACTGTGGGCTTCAAAGATATCGAGGCAAGAATGATTGGGTGAATGCTTTAGTAGGAGGAGCTGTGGCTGGAGCAGCTGTTGCCATTGGAACAAGAAACTGGACCCATGTTGTAGCCACGGCTGGGCTCGTGTCTGCTTTTAGTGTTTTGGCTAATTGCACCAGGACTGAGCCCAACCAACACTAATTTAGGTGATTTAGAACCCTGAATTGTATCCATTTTGCTATTAACACTACTTTTTTGAAACATGGACACTGGAAACTATCTTATAAGGCTTTTTTGTACAACTTGTTGGATTTGTTGGTTGCAGGTCTCAGACAAGTCCATTCATCAAGCCAGTGTGTCTAGGAACTGGAAAGTGGTATAGATCATACCAGACTCTCTGGTTGACACACACCCAAATTTAGTTGGCTGAACCAATGGATGGTCGGTTTTCTATAGACCACGATTTTGTTCTTGCCTCTGTATTCATGTACTCAGAATGAAACACAACAAGTCCGTCGAACCCAAATCCGCATTTGCATCAATGCGGATAAATACTGTATATTGTTTTTTTTTTTTTTGCAAGATATGAAAACTGATTCTAGTAAAAAGTGAAGTGTATTTCAATAGCCATGCACTGTAGTTTCTAACCTAGTCAATTAGAACATAGATTTAAACTGAATAGTAAGTAAATTTTAAAATATAGTATTCACTCACAATAAAGCTACCAATTTCTATTCAAAATTTAAATGTATATTTCTTTTGTTTAACCGTGGGAGATCTGGACTGAAATCCATAATCTCTTTCTTCTAAAAGATAGGTTTTAAAAATTCCGATTTTAAATAATAATAGGGAATCGAATCGGAAACATAAAGAAACCAACCCATTTTTACTATTAGTAGGATACCACTAATTTGGTAAAATTTAAATGTATTTTGTGTTTTGATTTTGATAGCTTACCGCAACAGTGTAAAAATATTATAAACTTAATTCTTGTTGCCAGGAAAATAAAAAACATGAATATTGTTTAATCTAATAGATATGAAAAACCATGAAATAAATGTAATATGCTTAATTTTCTGTACACAGAAAACATTTTAGAATATACGCTTAAAGGCATAGGTGTCCAAAAACGTAATTATGATAGGCTCTGGGTCTCTATATATAAAGTGAGTGTTAACGCAAAACCCTAATTTGCAGTGCTTTACCGCTCTTCCTCTTAGCCGTCAGTCTACCTCCAGAAATCGACATCCATGGTAGGCCGATTTACACCATTTTAAACGTTCATTGCCAACGTCTGTTGCTTCTTTCAGTTTCCTTTGTTTTGGATCTATAAGCTTTTTGTTTCCTATGATAAATCATCGAATTTGCTGTTCTTCATTGTCTTTGATTCGTTCCTCAGAAATCTGGCTTAAATTCCCTCCTGTATTCTGGATTGGTTTAATTTCGTAGTTTGTATAGTAAATGAATCTGTTTGTTAAAGCTATGATAAGTGTGTGAGTGTTGTTTCTGATGCTAATCGGCGTGTGTTTGAATGGTAGGCACCAAAAAAAGGAGTTAAAATGGTTACCAAGAAGAAGCAGCCGGTATGGTCTCTACACTTAGCATTGTTTATTCTTATCCAAGTTTCATCAATTCTCATTAGATTTGTGGTTTTATAGGAGAAAGTTACGAACCCATTGTTTGAGAGAAGGCCTAAGCAATTCGGTATCGGTGGTGCTTTGCCTCCTAAGAAGGATCTTACTCGCTATATCAAATGGCCTAAATCTATCCGTCTTCAAAGGCAGAAGCGTATCCTTAAGCAGAGGCTGAAGGTTCCACCTGCTCTTAACCAGTTCACTAAGACTCTTGACAAGAATCTTGGTTTGTTTCTTTTGCATTTTATTTTTATTCCTCACTATCTTTTGGCTATTAGAAATCTGTTGTTTGTTAAATGTATCATGTATTTGTGTAATTGCAGCGACCAACCTCTTCAAGATCCTTTTGAAGTATAGGCCAGAGGACAAAGCTGCTAAGAAAGATCGCCTTTTGAAGAAGGCTCAAGCTGAGGCTGAAGGGAAGCCTTCTGAATCCAAGAAGCCTATTAATGTCAAGTATGGACTCAACCACGTCACTTACCTCATTGAGCAGAACAAGGCACAGCTTGTGGTCATAGCACACGATGTTGATCCAATTGAGTTGGTGGTTTGGTTACCTGCACTCTGTAGGAAAATGGAAGTCCCGTACTGCATTGTGAAGGGAAAATCTCGTCTTGGAGCGGTAATATCACCATTCCAGGGATTCAAACCCCATTAGAGTTTCTATTAACTTAACCACACCCAGCCTGATATATGTTCATTTTCTGATTTACTTCCAGGTCGTTCACCAGAAGACTGCTGCTTGCTTGTGCTTGACCACTGTCAAGAACGAGGACAAGCTTGAGTTCAGCAAAATCCTTGAGGCCATCAAGGTAAAAAAGCTAGACTCTTGACTCATGATAATGGAATAATTGCACTTAATTGCTACATGAAAATATTCTCAGAGAGACTTAAGCCATATCTCTAACGTGTTTCTGTTTCTTTGTGGTGAATAGGCTAACTTCAATGACAAGTACGATGAGTACAGAAAGAAGTGGGGAGGTGGCATAATGGGATCTAAGTCACAAGCCAAGACCAAAGCTAAGGAGAGAGTTATTGCCAAGGAAGCTGCACAGAGAATGACTTAAGCATCTCTTTTGTTGTCGTGAAGAAACATATGACCTAAGCATATCTTTTGTTTAGCGATATTTTGAATCCCTGTTTTATTTGAATTTCTATGCTCTTTTGGACATTACACACTTAAGAATTTGTTATCCATTTCGCTGATAAGTTTTTTATTGATTGGTCCTTGTTTGCAAAATGAAACCATATTTCTTAGGATTTAAAGGTTTCATAGTGATAGATTGGGCGACGAATAAAAAGTGGGTAAATTTCTTTGGAGCATTTTTTTTCTCTCGTGTTGTGTGTTTCCCGTTTTCTCTATAACAAAGCAATAAGATAAAAACTTAAAAAGTGATAATGAATGGAACAGTCAACATAAAGAATTTATGTAATTTGAGCATTTGAATTTTGAAGAGATTGATACTGCTGCATCTTAAGATGTTATATAAAATTAATCGAAAATGGAGGATCCCTCTTTAAGGAACCCTTATTTGTTTTAAATCCTCTGTTTTAGAAAACGAAATCGCCTTTGATTAGTTTACTACACAGGGATACATAAGAAACTCGAGAGACGTTGAATTTATCGCTTGCAGATGGGTTCCGTCTTCTTGTCCACGTGCAGGCTCTGGTCTTCGTCTGCCATGGTCAATGTGCAGGCTATGGAATGGAGTGCAGTGGCTTCATGAGCAATATATATATATATTATCAACGTGATTGTGCAAGTAAAATATTGTTGAAAATAATAGACAGGATATAAGACAAGAGTGCCCACGGATATAAATATTAGTTATGTTTCGCACTTCCTTACACAACGAGAAACTCCTGACTTGATTGCCATCTTTTAATTAAGACATAGTTGATAAAAGAGTGTTGTAAATAAAACTTGAATCCTAAAATGTAGATAAGAAACAACAAGCTGATATATGCCAAGACTGAAAACCGCACTTGAAATGCTTAGAACGAGCATGAACCTCGAAGATACTCTCCACGAGATCACATTGCCCTTCTTTGTACTCCACGGTGAAGCAGACATACTCACTGATCCAGAGATAAGCAAAGCATTGTCAGAGAGAGAAAGCACAAGTGATAAAACCATAAAACTTTACCCAGCCATGTGGCATGGTTTAACTTCTGGTGAGCCTGATGCTAATGATGATCTCGTTTTTGCTGACATCATCAATTGGCGTGACGTCCGTACCAAAGACTCTGTTTCTCTCGTCACTGCCATACAGAATTTTACCTCCAATGTTCAAAACTCAAAAGGTCGTTGACGGTCAAGAGAAATCTAAACGATCACATCGATCTTCTATGTAATAAATTAATAAATTAAAACAGAGAAAAATAATATATTTTATCTATTTTATTTTGTACAAAAGAATAGCATCACCGTGCATAAACTTTAGATTTTTGTTTTTCTCAAGGAATTCAGTTTTATACTTACTTGTGCGCGTGCGAATACGTAATCCAGATCACTCCTATGAATATAAATATATAACGGGCTTTATAACTAAAATTTGGGCTTTTAATCTCTGAAGGCCCAAATAAATTTGTTGGCCTAAAATCAGCCTAGTTTAACCGCCATGGGTACTCATGACTAGTCGACTCTCTCCTATTTCATCTTCCTGTGAAATCTTTGGAAAACGAAAGCGGGATTTAGCGTTAGCTGGTAAAACCCTAATTTCTTCGTTCTGCTTTTCTATGGAAATCTGTTTATAGTTTTCTTAATTCCTCGTTTTGCTCCATTTCAGGCTCTACCTTTCCGGAGAATTTTGTAACAAAATGAGGTATGCCTCTAGGGTTCTTAGCTTCGTCTGCTAATTTATCCTTTCTTTTTTTCGTAGAATTTTTCTCACACTGTGTTTTTGTTTTAATCTTTCAGTAAGCCAATGGAAGAAGATACCAACGTAAGTAAAATCTCTCCGTCTCTATCTCGTTACTGATTTCTCGATCTATTTGAAGCTCTTTATCTAGCTATAAGCATAAAACCCTAATTAGCTATTTGTTCCCATGTCTATGTCTAGCTTTTTAGAGTCCTGCAACCAACTGTTTGTTCTATATAGTTTTTGTAGCCTGATCCTCTACTTTGGTTCTTAGGGATTCTCAATTCGGAATTTGTTGATGAATACCTTTACAAAGTTATGTGGCTTCGGTATCTTCCAGTGGTTGTGCTATGATAGAACAGAGACACTGTCCCCCTGAGAATAGTGTTCTTTTGTGTCGTTTCTATAGAGCTTTTAGGCTATGTGAAGGGTGGTGGGTTTGAATGAGTACTTGATGTACTTAAGAAGGCAATCTTGTATTGCCTGCATTGTTGCTTTCCTCAAATGTTGATCTCTAGTTACTTATGCTTTATGCTTCTGTAGCAGGGAAAGACCGAGGAGGAGGAATTTAACACTGGACCGCTCTCTGTCCTGATGATGAGTGTTAAGAATAACACTCAGGTGTTGATCAATTGCCGAAACAACAGGAAACTCCTTGGGAGAGTTAGGGCCTTTGACAGGCACTGCAACATGGTTCTTGAAAATGTCAGAGAAATGTGGACTGAGGTATACTTTTTTTAATCCATTTTCTGTCTGTGGTTATTATTATACTCATGTATTGACAACATGGGGTTCTCTGGGTTTTTAGGTCCCTAAAACCGGAAAAGGAAAGAAGAAAGCTCTTCCTGTCAACAGAGATCGGTTCATCAGCAAGATGTTCCTACGTGGAGACTCTGTCATTATCGTCCTGAGGAATCCCAAGTGAGGGAGAGATTGAGAGGTCTGCTCGTGGTTGCTCATCATATGATATTTCTCGCTTCTTCTTGTCAAATCCTAATATTGTTGCATCAACGAAAGAATTTTTTTTATTATGAGTATTAAATTTTAGTGTTGCCTTGCATTTTTCACTTGTCTTCTATCTTATGACTAAAAAAACGCAGCGTTGAGTAATGCCCCAAAACTTTTTAATTGCAAAAGAGAAGAGTTTTTTAAAACTGTAGTGAGGTCCATGAATAGTAAGTAACGACACCAAACTCTCTTACTCTACGTTTACACGAATATCAAAATAGAAAATTAAAAACAAAATAAATTTTATCAAACGCTCCTCTCTCCATGTTGTAGCTGCAAAGTCTTGTATTTTTTTAACCAAGTGCAGTGGCTGCTACTTTAATTTTGCGTTTGCTCAAGCTGAAGTTGTTTTGGTGGTAGTTGCAGCCGTGGAAGAGCCTTCCTTCTGGTCACCGAAGACACGTTGACGGAAATCTTTGACCATGAGAGGAAGTCCCTGACGAAGAGAGACCTTTGGTTCCCAACCTAAAAGTTCTTTGGCCTTTGTGATGTCAGGCTTTCTCTTATGAGGGTCGTCTTCTGTGTTTGGTCTGAACTCTATCTTTGCGTTCGGATCAATCGTTTCTTGGACCACCTTTCCAACAAAACCCAACCAAACCAAAATATCAGAATCCAAGGTCATATGTAAGAAACGGAAATGGTATATATAACTATAGAAAGAGACCTTCGCAAGCTCGAGCATTGTGAATTCACCAGGGTTGCCGAGGTTAAATGGCCCAACATGTTCTCCTTCCATCAATCTCATCAAACCTTCGACCTTTTGCATCACACAAACACAAAATCAGATTGATCCTAGAAAATTAACAGCTAAAATAAACCCAGTACAAAGGGGCAATAATGTTCAGACCCCAAATGGCCCTTTGTCATTTGATATTGATACCCATTTTCTTCATAAAATTGCTACAGTGGGGACCCTTTATTATGTCTCTCATAGATTTTGTCTCATGTTTAAAAGCCTTTGTTATTAGATCCCACGACAATATTCACCAGTTTATTTATTACGACAAACCTTTGTGAGCTCACTTGCACAAATTAACTTCCCTGTTTTTGATTCACTCTAGACAAATTTTCCTAGCCCCAAAATATGAAAATAATACAAGATATTTTACACACAAGTAAAATGTCTTTTGCGAATGTCAACCTAAAAAAGGGTATACACTAAATAGAAAAAGAGCTTAAAGATTGAATATACAAGTGATTTGACATATAACCAGCTACCATATTTGTCTTTTTATTTCTTTTCCACAAGAAAGAAAGAATATATCTAGAGTTGGACCAAAGAAACAATAGAATAAAAGATATCTGTGCTGGCAATTCTGTAGTGCTATATTGAATCGTTCTTTGAGGGGAGAAAAAGGACTTACCAGATCAGAAACAAACTGGAAACTCCTTGTCTGCTTTCCATCACCGTAAACAGTCAATGGTTCTTTCCTTAGTGCCTGTTTAATTATTACCAATTCAAACCATTATTACTCTAATCATCCACTAAACTCTTTTTAAATCATTTATTTATGGGACAATATATTATTAACCAACCTGTGCAACGAAGTTGCTGACAACACGCCCATCATCTATACACATTCTTGGACCATAGGTGTTAAAGATCCTAGCAATCCTGACCTGTTACCAATCAACAAGACATACACAAACTCAGTCATTGAAAAACGCTCTTTATCTCTTCTCTTTCTCATCGATTACTAGACAAAACATAAGTTTCGCTTGAGCGGGAGGGAAAATGAAAAAAGTAGCAAACCTCAACATTAGCACCTCGGTGATAATCCATGGTCAGCGTCTCTGCCGTACGCTTTCCTTCATCGTAGCAACTACGAACACCTGTTCCGACCATTAAAACGCCCATCAGTCATCATTCAAATCACAAGAACCATGTTGTCGACATTTTAAAAAATCCAGAATATTTCAAAGAACCAAGAAATTAAAACGGCTACGACGGCCAAGAAAACCCATCTGGACAATCAAGTGTCAGCAAAATTACTGTTTCAGTAAAAGAACTGTTAAAACTGAAGAATTTGAAATGTTAGGCTAGCAGTTAATGTGGAGGCTGCGTCCAAGGTCGAGACAGGTATAAGAGCCGCACGATCACAAATACACGATTTTTAGATAGGGACCAAATCGGAAAGGAAAGCACATGAGGCGCACCATAAAACACCTGTTTTTCAACCCTCTCTATCTCTCTCCCCTAACGTGCGCATTTTCCGACTCAGAAAACGAAAGAAAATTCAAAAGCACAAAAGACAGAGAAGCTCGAAACGTCGTCGTGTCATACTGACACGTGACGGTGGAAACAATAACGCTTCGTTTTTAGATTCTGATTAGATGAATCAATCAATGAACACCAAAACAGGACACATCAAAGATAAACCTTAAATTCTTAAAAATCAAAACGGATAAATAAGGAATCGATTAGGAAAGATTACCGATGGGATTAACATTGCCCCAGTAAGTCTCGACCTGAGGATGCTGCAGAGGATCACCATAAACCTCACTTGTGCTCGTCAGGAGAAATCTAGCACCGACTCGCTTTGCCAAACCAAGCATGTTCAACGTTCCAACCACATTCGTCTTGTATATCCTTCAATCGAGTCAAGGAACAACAAAAGCAAACCACAATTCCAAAATATGAAATCAGAGAAACAAAATTGAAAAGGATATGATAGTTTTGACGGGATTGAATTTGTAATGGACAGGTGAGGCAGGGCAAGCCAAATGATAGATCTGATCAACCTCAAGAAGGATCGGCTCAACAACATCGTGACGGATGAGCTCAAAATTAGGGTTACTGAAATGATGCATAACGTTCTCTTTCCGACCTGTGAAGAAATTGTCAACAACTATCACAGTGTCTCCTCTTGCCATCAAACGATCCACGAGATGCGATCCGACGAATCCAGCACCACCGGTGACAACGACTCTTAGACCTTTGCGTTTCAATCCGAGTGGGATTTTCCCGCCTGTTGCTCCGATCCGGTTCAGGTACTCGAGGCTAGGTTTCCTCTGAGCCTGAAAAGCCGGAACATACGATTCGTCGGGTCTAATTCCGTAACCGGGAAACGGATCCGAGTAAGCGATGGATTGGGTGGAGCGAGGGAAAATTGTGAAAACCAAAGTGGCGATTGCAATGCCGACGAAAACAAATAGAAGCCTCTGTTCACGGAGCATGTAACGCATCGGACGAGTAAAGAAGAACCATGGTTTGATCGGTTTCGAATAGTAAGCATCGGCGGCGGGTTGGTCCGCCTCGTGTCGTCGATTGATCAGTTCGCTCGCCATCTTTCACCTCAATTGAATTCGATAATTTCTAGATCTATAATTGATAAATAGAAAGAGAAATTAATCAATCGTAAGAAGAATTTTCCAGGATTTTTATTTTCCAGGAAAATAAAAATCTCCGAGTCAAACTCGCCAGGAAGTGAGTCGACCTTGAACGAGAGTGAAAAGCGAATCGGTCTTTGTGGTGTATTTAAGTAGCCAAGGCGTTACAGGTCAAGGCTAATTACTCATTCTTATTACGACAACACCCTTTTGATTCCAATTAATATTCCCTTGGAACTTTCCTTCAATTTTGGATATTAATATTGTTACTTAGTCCATTATTTGCAACAACAAGGAAACACATCTGATATGTTTTATAATGTTTCTAATACTCGAATTGTAACTAATCATAATTATGATATGATAGGTTCGTTAGGTAATGCTAATGTCACGTAAACAAAGTCAATGTCGAACCCTAACTTAGCACTCAAAGCCAAATCGGTGGGAGCTATGAGTGATTTCGATTTTCGACGTTCGAATCTTTTTTTTTTTTCCTTTAAATGATTTACTAACAACAACTTAACATTAATAATTCAAATTTGTAATTTTCCTAAAAGTATTTAAAATTTATAAGAAAACGTAATACTATTATATTAAATAAAAGCAAGTCCTAACAAACTAACAGTTTTTACAAATCACATTCATCAAGCTTTTGACTGTCAGGATTTGAGAAACGTGGTATGTATTAGATGGAAAAAAAACTCCCAATGTATTTAAAATATTTTAAGTCAAAGAAAAAATATTGCTTAAATCTAAACATATTTAACATTTTAAAAATAGTTTTATGATTTATTATAAAGTTGTTAATACGATTTTAAAAAACATTTAATTGTTTTATAAAAAGTGGTATGATCCAAAAAAATTAAGAGAAAAAGTTTCTATTGGAATAAACTATTGAATGATGGTTTTAATTAGTAATTGAAGCAAATATTAAAAGTAAGAGAAAAATTGCTTAAATCTAAAGATATTGATTTAACATTTTAAAAATATTTTAATAATTATTATAAAGTTTTTCAATACGAATGGGTTAATTTTAAAAGCATATTTTTAACTATATATATGTAACATTGCTTAAAACATGTATTTGCATTATATATATAAGTCAATGAAACTTGTCTGTTTTGAGATATCTCCTTGAGACTTTTTTACTTCTTCTTTTTTTTTTGATAAAGGATATCTCCTTGAGACTAGAGGGTTATGAATCAATGTTTAACAAAAAAAAAAAAAAATTTGCGAATTGCAATACGCATGGACATAGTTTGAATCTAACGCCTATGTATGAAACTAGTCATCCGTTGCACCGTTACAGCTTCGTATTACACAGGCAATACCAATTGTAACGGTTTATGCTAGCGACAATAATATTAACCTCGGCACAAATATGAGTCTTAACCTCCCCGACACCTCCCTCCCTCTCTCCAGACCTCCATCACTCCGTCGCAAAACTACTAAATTTGAATTTAAATCTTCGTTCTGAAATATTTTAAACATTGATCAATCATTGAACAATAAAAAATCACATAAAACTCTGGCTTCGGATGTGAAGTAATAAGGGAGTATTTGCGTTTGTGTTGACTTATGATTCTAACGTGGCGGTTAACTATCTCGCCCCACATCTCCTTTCACTTTCTTGCCTAACTTTTTTGGATTCGTGATGGCTAGCAATTGATTTTTTTTAATATAAATAATTGTGTCTTTCTCATATCAACTTCTTTTACTTGTTTTCTTATACATAACAATTGAGTTTTATCATCCATTTTCAACTAATGGATTGGGACTAGCTAACTATAGATTTAAGATATATATAACTCTCGATATATGAAAATGACAATTTAAAGCCATCTTGTTAAGAAAAATCAATATATTGCTCTTAGTATTAATAATAAAAAAATTACACAGTGATACTGGTGTAGACAATAAAAAAGTTGCAACTTCTAACTATTTGGTATCTATGTTCAGATTTTAAGCGTTAAGTGATACATCATACATATGAGATATATATCTGAATGAAACTCGTTATTTAGTATTTTGGCGTAAGAGTAAACAAAATTCAATATAGTATCATAACTTTCCATTTAAACGGAATTAAAACAGAACTAAAACGAGTTAAACTGGTAGAAGTGATATATTTTCATATTTTGAGTGTTTATCCATATATATATATATATGTTGAATATTTGTCAACCTGTCACCGACTTCTTCTCACGTTTGACTTTGTGACATCTTGGGCTCTGGGACGGTCAAATAAAAATGACAATACTGGGTTAAAAATATTGGCCCAATATTAGACAATAGTCCCATAATATTTTGCTTGTAAAATGATTGATTCGGCCCAATAATTCGTAAATAATTCTATAAAGTTAGATCGATACACTCATCTTATAATAATCATAGTATTCAACCATAAATCTCCTTATTGATTATGATATTACGCATCATGGAAGTTAAAGCTTTGTAACATTTATGATTTATGAGATTACAAACCATTAGCCGCTAGCTTGTTAAGGAGTGCGAGGGAATTGCTGGACACATACAAAGACGTCGTGACTCTCTTCCGAATCATCCTGACCGTTGATGACCTCGTCTTCGTCTTTTCAAATCCATCAAGACACGTGTCCTTGTCGGTGAGGGAAGTGCTAAGCCACGTGGCAAGATCACTCATCTGCTGCTGAAACTCGCTAGCTCTGAGCCTTCGAAGGACGGCTAAGGACTTGTGGAGACTATCAAGAGAGTCTTCGAGCAGTTCTCGGCAATCCGACAAAGCGATTCGGTCGCGTTTCCCAATCGTTGAAATCCGCGTTTTGAGAAGGTATCTAAGGACGTCTTTGTTGTCGGTTATGGCAACAGAAACGCCGGCTCGTGCCCATATGCTGGGACTGTTCTTGGCGACTGATGAAAACGGCGATAGCGTTTGAACGCATAGATCTTGGTAGTGTGTAACGCTACACGCGTTTTGAACATAGTTGTTGCGTTTAGTCGGTGATGATGAAGTTGGATTGAGTGAAAGGAGACAAAAGAGAAGGGCGAATGTGATGGAAGAACTCATGGGTTTTTATAGGTTGTAATAAAAAATGTAATCCTTACAATAAAATGGGTGTCGACGAGAAAGATAGTGAGAAAGATATCGTATATATAGAAATGTAGAAATTTAATGTAGAGTTTTTGTTAGGTTAAAAAGTGAAAGCTTAAAAAGTATGGCGATCCATTTGTAGGTGTGGGAGTTATGATCACAACATATTAATTTAACGCTATGTTCGATGTTTTTAAAACTTGTTGTTTAGGCGATAGCAATTCGTATGATTAGAAAACTCTTAGCGTAATTTAGTTGCTAATTTGAATAAATATTAGTACTTTTTCTTTTAACCATTTTCAACAACTACTCCAATCTACTAATTACTAAATCTATACATCCATCTATTTTATTTCTTTGTTTTGTTTTGTTCTATTTTTTGTATCGGTAATCATTGATCTATTTCTTACTCTACCATGCGGACTTAACCAAGATTGAAAAGTAAAAACATAATTTTCTGTATTTCTATATATACAAAGAAGCGACAAAATTTAAGAAATTCTTCTATGATATGACATGCATAGTAGCTAAGAAAGAAACGTGTTTACTTTGTTCCATCATAGCTACAAATTTTACATATGGAAGATCAGCTAATTGTGTACGGAATGAAATTGTAGTATCTTAACATCGCAAAAAAAAAGAAAAAAATAGGGTACATTTTGTAGTTTTGTCATCGAGATGAGGCCCATGACCATATCTCGTCGAATCCTTTACTTTATTATTTGCTTCTTTTTCCCTTTTTCACGACATAGCTACGTGCGTGAGTTCTTACATTATATACGTAATCAGGTAATGCGTGAGCACTTATGAATACAGTTTAAAAATTGAATTAAACTCACATGAGTTGAGAGTATAGTTGGTTATGGCGTTTCACATGAATTCTATGAAACAAAAGACAATGCTCTTTAACACAAGAATCTAAGGATTGCACACCCGAAAATTACATGATTGAGACAATAATAAGAGAAACCTAGAACACTGAACTTCAACAATGAAGATCATAAAGGACTTCTGAGCAAAATCATGGAAACTCATGAATGGGGGCAAGTACAGTTCTCTTTGGAAAATGACATACTTATGAGACCCCATATTGGAAACTAGAGTTGGCGATCATGGCTTCACTCTTATTGCATCAACACTTATTTTCAAACTTCCTATCAGACTCTGTGAAATCACACAGGCACAAACTCGGCGACAAGGAACACTAGAGAGATGAGCCCTAAGCTGATGTAGGAAAGATTTCTAAACGGTCACATGGATTTGACAATGATACAAGAAACGGGTCTCTAAGACAAGACAAAGCTTCTAAACTTTTCAAGAAAAGTGGAAAACTAAGTGTCTATAGCCTAACAACCAACAGAATCAATATGACGTAATGCATGAATGTAAGTGAAATTATATAATTTTTTGGACAAATAATAGATCTAAAATGGAAGATTTGCATCCAAAAATGTATGAAAGAAGCTCCTTATTGATTAAATTAGCTGTGAAGAGCGAACAAACAGAGAAAACTACAAAAAAATTCCACCTTTCCCAATTAAACAAAACGAGTAAGAGAGAAGTACAGTAATACAATTTCAGACAGTCTCGATGTGGTTAAGTCACTGAGACTTACTCATACAGATTTTTTCCGAAGCATCTCTTCTGATGGAAGCTCCAAAGTAGCTCCCGCGTGTTCTTGACTTGCTTTCATCTCTACAACACAGAAATTTCCAAAAAAAGGAGTTTTCATTCACGCATTTCAACAAACACATGGTGCGCAAGATATAAAACGGGAAGATAGTTAACAAAAGAGTGTACTAATGAGTCAACAGTACCGTATCCACCGCGTTCATTGAGTTTGGCCTGAACGATCATGGTGGAAATGAACTGTGCCGCTTCACGCGCCTCTTCGAGAAGGCGAGGGATATCGGACTCGGAAGCCACGTGGCGGTTCTCTTCGAATTTCTTACGGATCTCAGATGCCGAAGCTTTCAGCATCTCGGAATCTCCGGCGAACGATCTCCTAGTTTCCCTGAGAAGAGCTCTGTATGCGATCAACGCTTCTCCGGTCACCATTTTTTCTCCTTCCTTTCAACCGTCGTCTCCTTCACCAAAATTGGAACAAGGAATGGTTTCCCTAACCTGATCAGCTTCGAAGGTTCAAGGTTCACTGGGCCCTTGGAACGTTCATGACTAAGCCCAATGTTTGGCCCATTAGTATATAGTTCGGAACATACTCGTTCCATTGGAATAACCCGAATCGTCGAGATTAGGCGTAGAAGTTATATATAGTTTCTGGATTGGGTTTCAGCAAATGCATGTCTCGTTTCCGATCGTTCACTATCTTGAGTGTCTTCACAATTCTAAAGAGGTACTTTTTTTAAAGGTCTCTTTCAATTCATTTGTGTGTTGTAATCATCATCAATTCACGCTTTGATTGCTTTCTCCATTTCACTGATTTGATCATTCGCCCTCTACTATAACCCTAGATCAATCAGTCTGATCAATCAAGCAATTCTGAAACTCGTCTCTTCGTTTGCCATTTATGTCTAATTAAGGTTTACTCATTTGTTTGCTTGTCAAAGACTATAAAGTTTGAAAGAGGTTTGGTTTCTATGCTTTGGCTTTATTGGTTTTTCTCAGCATAAAACATTGATCTTTATGTTTGTTTATTTCTCCAGCTTAGATAAAGATGGATCATTTATACAAGAGTCAATTGCAAACATATGCCATGAAACAAAATCTGGATATACCTGTGTATGCCACTGAGCGAGAAGGGCCACCTCATGCTCCTCGATTTAGATGTAAGGTTTCATTTTGTGGTCAGACTTTCAAGAGCCAGGAATTCTTTCCAACACTAAAATCGGCTGAACATGCCGCTGCAAAAATTGCATTGGCTTCGTTGGGACCACAGAGTCAGGAGGCTAGTTCTCACTCATTTTGGACCACAGTTATGTGCTTTCAAAGGTTGTTTAGATTTAACTTTTTTTCTTTGTGTCGTTTTTGTTATTCAGGAAATTGATGTTGCTTACAAGAACATGCCACAAAAAATTGCTCAGAAAGAAAATTCTCTTTTACCAGTATATGGAACTGCTTCATCTGGCCCATCACATGCACCTACCTTTATTTCAACTGTTGAGTTTGCTGGGAAGTTTTTTAGAGGAGAAGAGGCAAAAACCAAAAAGCTGGCAGAAATGAGTGCTGCTAAAGTAGCATTCATGAGTATCAAAAATGGTATTTAGTTAACTTTTTAACATCCTTTGCTTTTCCTACTTTATTAGCTCCCTTCAAAAATGAGAAAATCTCTTGAAGTCAACAAGTTATGCTAATTTTTAGTTGGTGCGTGATATGAAATATAAAATGATTTTGGATTGTTTCTTGTTATTGTTACCACTGTTTTCTGTGAAGTGCTTTAAATTCATTTAGCTGTGGACAGTTTGACTGCAGTCAACCTTGTGAATTTCATCGCCTCACTATATTCTTCAACATTGCCATGTTAGGAATTTGGTCGTGAGGGTGAGCAGCGAACAAATCATGAAACAACTTTTTGTGTTTCAAAATCATTTGATTTTACTATCTTGATGCAGATTTCCAAGTTGATGTTTTATCTTTGTATAAATCTGCTAATCCATGATGTGCAGGGAACTTGAATCATACCTCATCGTCTTCTTTGCCTTGTGAGAGACAAAAAACTGTAAATTCAAATATGAAGAACAGTTTACAAGATATTCTTTCCCAACCTTCCAAAGTGGTGATCTCTGAGGGCCCATCAAAGTGGATTGAAATGCACGAAGATGGTTATTTTTTGAAACTTATACTACATGGATAATGCTTTGGTTTGCTAGTTAAAGCGAACACTCTCTTGCTTTGTTTTAACTTTGTCCAATCAGAAGGATCATATTGGTTGAGTTAGATAGGAAGCAATTGTCGATAAGAAATCTAACCTTACTTTAACTGCATGAATTGTGTTCCGATGTCAGTTTTCTACTAAATAGTCAAAATAGTTCTTCATTCAAATCTCATGATTTACATTCGTCATTCTCTGTGCAGAACTTCCAGATGTTCTTAATGCACCAACCAGTGTTGCTACGGAGATGAGTGTTGCTTCGCCTGTGCTTGAGAATCATATAAGTGCACGAGCTACTAATGCTATGAAGATGAACATTGCTGCTTCTGCTTCGCCTATTCCTCAACATTCGACAAACGATTGTAGGGACACATCATCATGTGTAGAAGATACTGAGAAGAAGCTCATAATGGGAACGTCCAACCTGAGTTTACCAAGTGGCCAACATGTAGTTTGTCGTCCATGGAACCCAGAGATGACACTTCCTCAAGATGCGGAGATGCTCTTTAGGGATGATAGATTCATTGCTTATCGTATAGTGAAGCCCTAAAGAAGTAGCTTTGAGTTTTGATGGATAGACAAATCAAGGTTAAGGTGGTTGGGCTTGTGACTCTTGTGATGGTGAATGTTGGGTTGTAGCTCAAGAACATCATTTTTGATGCATAATAAATGTTGGGTTGTAGCTCAAGAACATCATTTTTGATGCATAATAAATGTTGGGCCAACGCAAGAATATTAGACTCTTCTAGTCTTATTGCTGAGTAATGACTAATTTTAGTGGGAGATTGTATCCCAGACGAGGAAATCCTCTGGAAATTCGTTTTTGGTGAAAAGGTTTCATTTTTATATCTTTTTTTTGGAAATATTTCAATGATCGATCGTTTCTATTCTTCCCTTCTACTCGTAAAACGCGACAAATATAGATGTGAAGTATTTTAGTGAGTGGAGTTTTATGGTTACCTCTTGATACATCTTTGTACGAAATTGGTATCAGGTTCATGCTAGCCTATCATGTGTAAATAACCACCGATTCATGTTAGCAACTCATTAAGCTTATGTTAGCATAGTGTTAGAATTGTAAATTGGTATCTTGTGTTTTGTAAAGAGATAAAATGTTAAATTGAATGTTTAGCCTTCTTGTGTCTGGTTTTCTTTTGGAAACCAAAACATTCAGATTGATTTTAGAAGGTTGGCAAATTGATTGAGCCCACCGATTGTTATGTTAGAGCCCATAATACAAGGGCTTTTTGAAGGATATTTCGGGTTCTAATTGGACAAACCCGAATCATTCGGATCCTTGGAAATCAGGCGAAGAAGAAGTCAGTGTTTGGTGGGATATTGGATTAGAGAGAAGAGAAATGGCGTCAGGGTGGGGAATAACAGGAAACAAAGGGAGATGTTACGATTTCTGGATGGATTTCAGTGAATGTATGTCTCATTGTAGAGAGCCCAAAGATTGTTCACTTCTTCGTGAAGACTACCTCGAATGTCTTCACCATTCCAAAGAGGTACCTTTGCCTTTTTTTCTTTTCTAGGTTTCTCCCAACCTATAGTGTTCTTGTGTTGTAATCATCAATTCACGCGTTTGATTGCTTTATCCATTTCGCCGATTTGATTATTATTGCGAAAGCCTAGATCAGTGATGGTTTCTGGATTACGAGTTGGAGTCATTCCAAAATCCCTATATCAGTTGGACCAATCCTGAAATTTTGTCATTTTATTTCTAATTCTGTTTAAAAACACAACCTTTTTTGCTAGAATCTAGAAAGGTCAATTGTGTCATGAATTGCAATCTCACAAATATAAATGTGGATGCTTTCATAGCATTCACTAGGTCATGAGTACCGTTTCCTTTGTCTGAGATTTTAGTTCATGGCGTTTTCTGTTAAGTTTAACTCAGTCTTGGAAGGTGAAGCTTACCCATTCTTCACTTCTTATTTCTGTTTTGTTCCTTGATTAGTTAAAATCTAGAAAATTGTTGTTTATTTGTTGAAATCCGAAATATGACTCTCTTAAGGAATGAAAACTAAATGTATAGTCTCGCGGGAGAAACTTTGAGAGGATAAAAAGCTTGTTCATTGTCTTCCTTATAGATTCTTTCTTCTTTGCTTACAATAAGCTTGTGGTAGATGGACTGATAAGGTAGAGGCATTTGTGTATATGTTGTAGTTCCAACGAAGAAACAGGATATACAAAGAGGAACAACGTAAGCTAAGAGCTGCTTCAAGGAAAGGCGAAGAAACTGGTGATGGCACTCATACTCTTCACTAATCCAACATTTTCCCTCATACTCCAAAGTTTGCATCCTTGGCACCGGAGAAGAAGAATAATAAAAAAAAAGGTCCTGAAGATCTGTGTATGTTGTGCCAAACTTCATTTGATCGTTTTCAGTTTGCTTATGCAATGAATTTTCTGTTTCTTGTCTATTTATCTTTGACTGAGTTGTAATATGCCTTTGGCTGTTCATCAAACACAGACTCCTTTCATGGTAATAATTACTTTTACAGATATATTAAAATCATATTCCGATATCAATTTTAAAACGGAATATTGGATAAAATATTGAAAAGGTCTCTTTATAAATAGTTGTCATTGACTTTCTCTTAGTCTTCTCTGCAACTTCTTTATGTCATGTCTATAGAGAGAACTAGCTTCTGCATTTAATCTTTGGTAAATTTCCAAAATGGAGGCGAGATCTCTACAAATAACGCTGACGTCAGCAAAAGGGCTTGAGAAAGTCTCGAAGATGGATGTTTTCGTGGCCGTGAAGTTATCCGGCGACCCCAAATGCTCCGACCACCATGAGCAGCGGACAAACGTGGTAAGTGACAGTGGAACGAGCCCCAAGTGGAGCTATGACGTCACAAAATTCACCATCGACAAAACCTTAGCCGAGGCTAACCGCCTTGTGATCACTTTCAAGATCAGATGCGAGCAACGTGAAGGAGATTAAGATATTGGCGAGGTTCACGTTCCGGTGAAAGAGCTTTTGGATCATCTTGGTAACGATAAGAACGGTCAAAGATACGTCTCGTCTAAGATAAACAAGCCTAACGGAAAGCCCAGAGGCGATATCAATTTCACTTATTCGTTTTCCGGTCCGGTGGTGGCTACGACCGATGGTGACTGCTCACGGTACCCAGCTCAACAGTCAGTGCGTCCGGCAGCGACGACGTACCCGCCTGTTTTGAACAGAACCGTGTTAAGTCAGTTGCTTCCAAGCGTTGGATCGTTTAGTTACAACCACGTTTTTTCTGAGCCACAGATTTATCCACCACTTGGTCAGCCGGAGACTCTGCCGTCGGCATGCTTTCTCGGCTTGAATCCGCCTCATGGCGATCCGATGAGTTACATATCGGAAAGACCACCGACAATACATCCAACCGTAACTATATTTCCCGGCTTACAGTTCCGCTGAAGGTTATGGGACATTCTATACTATATCGACATTCTACTAAATAATAAAATTTAAGTCACATAAAACATGAAAAACTATAAAAACTTTCTTTTAATTTATTTCGAATTTCATAGAAATTTAAATATATTTTGTAACCTAACATTTTGGAATGTTTATGGTATTAGGATCTATAATTTCTATATAAGGAGTTGATACGAACCCTAAAACAAAGAATTTTATTAAATTTAAAACTTCGTATTATTCACAAATAAATAAATTTGCCAAAAGATTGAAACAAAATAAAAGGATTCAGTTATGATAAAGAAGTCGAGTAGCCGCCTGAAAGATATGACGGCAAGAAGCAAAGCACGAAGTCATTCATCTTCACGTTTCCTCTTTTCTCTCTTCTGATTTTTTCTTCCATGGCCACCGTCTCTGCTTCCTGGCCTAACGCCAACCCTACACCTGATTCCACGTCTCCCTCTGATTCCGACTCTACTTTTTCCTCCCACCGCGATCGCCGAGACGACACCGAGTCTCTCGATTCCTTTTCCTCCATGAGTCTCAACTCCGACGAGCCTAATCGGAATTCTGAACGGATTCCTGATTCCTACCGTGACGTTGATATCAATAAATCTCCTATTTCTCCCCTTACGATGCCTCCTCCGTCGTTGCTTCACCTCTCCTTTAACCAAGACCACGCTTGCTTCGCTGTTGGCACCGATCGTGGCTTCCGGATCCTTAATTGCGATCCGTTTCGCGAGATATTCCGGCGTGATTTCGATCGTGGAGGTGGTGTTGCCGCAGTGGAGATGCTTTTCAGATGCAATATATTAGCCCTAGTAGGTGGTGGACCTAATCCTCAATATCCACTTAATAAGGTTATGATTTGGGATGATCATCAGAGCCGATGTATCGGCGAACTCTCTTTCAGGTCCGATGTTCGAGCAGTTCGGCTTAGGAGAGATCGGATTGTTGTCGTTCTGGAGCAGAAGATTTTTGTTTACAATTTCTCGGACCTCAAGCTGATGCATCAGATTGAGACTATTGCGAACCCTAAGGGTTTGTGTGCAGTTTCTCAGGGTGTTGGTTCTATGGTATTGGTATGCCCTGGTTTGCAGAAAGGGCAAGTTCGGATTGAGCACTACGCTTGTAAACGAACCAAGTTCATCATGGCTCATGATTCCAGAATAGCTTGCTTCGCTCTCACGCAGGATGGACATTTGTTGGCCACAGCCAGCTCCAAGGGTACTCTGGTTCGGATCTTTAATACTGTTGATGGCACCTTGCGGCAAGAGGTACCATTTAACGCTTTTTATTCATCAAAAGCTTTTCTCTATTTGGAATATTTCTATTGCTCTATGTAAATATCCTGGCAAATTTGGTGGTTTAGTCTCTGACTGGTGGTTTCTAATTCTGAGAATGAACTATGCAAAGTAGTGTAGGATTGAATTTTGATGATCTCGTTTCTTGTATTTCTATTATTAGCTAATAGATGCAGAGAAGTTCGTTTTTATATCCTCAGTGACTGTTTCGAGTTGATTTAGTTGTTGCTGTTCGATGTGTTTTTGTTGTGATAGAGGGTGATACTTTTGAACTTGTTTACAATTTGATTCGATGGAGCGGTTTCTTCTCTGTGGATTTCTTTTGGTTTTTGAAACATGTTGAAAGGATGCATCTGTTGCTTACTGAGGTGAACCTGGTAATAGTCTGAAAACATTAGGGTCGTTGATGAATCTATTAGCAGAGCAATCTTAATTACAAAACATGTGGTGATTTATCTTGCGGTTAATCTTGTTCCTTAACCTGCACAGAGTTCCATATATTTTCATTGGAGTCACTGAATTAAGTTCTGTTGCATCAGTTCTTCCATAAAATAAAACTACCACTTCTCATCTTTAGCAGGATGTTGGAATCACTCATCATGTATAAGCCTATGAAATATTGTGATTCTTATGTTTAGGAAATCTCATATGTATTTTTGATCCTTGTAACGATGCCGTATGTGTTTGAGTCTGTGGTAGACTAATGCCAAAATGATGTGACCGTACAGGTTAGGAGAGGTGCAGACAGAGCGGAGATCTATAGTTTGGCCTTCTCTTTAAATACCCAATGGTTAGCTGTCTCAAGTGACAAAGGAACTGTCCATGTCTTTGGTCTCAAAGTCAACTCAGGAGCTCAAGTGAAAGACACACCCCGTATTACATCCGATACTACACGCTCTGTATCATCCCCATCTTCGTCTCTGTCATTATTCAAAGGTATAGATACCCTAAACCCAAAATCAGCTACTTTCACAACTTAGCAGCGTTTTGGTTCAATAACCATAACTCTTTGGCTCTATATAGGAGTGTTGCCAAAATATTTCAGCTCGGAGTGGTCGGTGGCTCAGTTCCGGTTGGTAGAAGGAACTCAATACATAGCCGCCTTTGGCCATCAGAAGAATACCGTTGTTATTCTTGGCATGGATGGGAGGTAAGCAAAGAACTGAATTGTTTATGATTTGGTCTGCATATTGCATATTTGATTTGGCCGGAGTTGGTTTATGTTCTTTGATGTTTGAAACAGCTTCTACAGATGCCAGTTTGATCCGGTGAATGGCGGAGAAATGTCTCAGCTTGAGTATCACAACTGTCTGAAACCGCCTTCTGTCTTCTAGAACCTTATATTCTCTTCTGTTCCTTCTTTGTCTTTCTCTCTCTCTCTGCTACTTAAGTGGTGAGATTTGGCGCAACCTTGGTGTAATGTATAGTTTGTGTGTATAATAATGAATGGGTCGTTTAATTTGTAAAACTCTTGATCGCTAACCAAAACTGATTCAAGGCTCATCCATTTGTGTCTTTCCCAACTTTTCACTAAACAACTTGTGCAAGAACAATCTGTGTTCTGTTCTACAGATCAGTCAATTTAGTTCCGGTCAAAGAACGATTGGCCACATGTACTACTCTTGCTGAACGTCACGTTTACGCTCACGAATCCTTGTAAGCCAAGTTTCGAGGCACGAGAAAAAGGAATCCTATTTCAGATTATCAGTTTCAGTGACAACAAAATAGCTCACTTCTGAAATAATAAAGTATAAAATTGGAAAGATTCCAATAAGTACGTAACCTAACGTTAGATTCGATATTTATGTTTCATATATTTAAAGTCCGAGAAACAGGACAACGTACATATTGGCTAGGTTAATATACGAAATACAAAGCATAGGTTATATGTAGACGCAAACGATACCATCAATCTAACCAAAAATATAAAAAAGAAGAATAAAAAATATTATTATCAAATTTGGTAAAATAAACACATCCACATATAATTCTAAACTTTCACTCATTCTTATTGTAAAAGAAGTTATCTGATTTAACTAAAATAAAAATAAATTAGAATAAAAATTAAATAAACAATTATGAAACAAAATTGATATATCACATAATTTATATATCTACTAACATATTTTAACTAAAAATATAAATTTAACTCTTTTCTTCTAGCATATATGAAGGGAAAGAGTTTAGTCATCAGCTTGACACGTGGATACATAAAAGAGTCTTTTACATTTTTGAAATAAAATCTAATTAAAATAAAAACACTTCACCTATATCTCTTCATCTTTTCACAGATTTGATTTTAATTCTAGCGCCTCTTCCAGTACCATCCATATACTTGCTGTTTGGTTTAGACTGTACAAACGAGTGCCAAATTTTCGAAGTTGTCTTTTTTTTTATTAGTAGCAGATTTCTCTTTATTCTCATAAAAGTTATTATTTTTATTTTATTTTTTAAGAAGGTGTATAGAGTAACGAAATCATCGGTGAATAGTCTATCGAAAGACAATCGGCCAATCAAAACCTACAGGCCCAATATTAAGCAGCCCAAAACAATGAAAACAAGAAGCCCTAATAATGAAAAGAAAAACCTACATATTTGACATTGCCTTAATTTTAAAGCTCAAGCCGTAGCGGCGGCTTACTTACCAGAGATTTGTTATTTATTCGGCGATCTTCGATTTTGTGTTCTTCAGTTAGATCTTAGGCTTAGGGTCCTTCTCCTTCTTTGTCTTCTCATATGCTTAGAGAATTATTACGGCTCATAGTTTTATTTGTGGTTTAATTTTGTTATAAACGAGAAAATAGAGATCGAAGGGCCTTTCTTAATCCCAGCTAAGTTTGATGAAGTACTTGTCTGATTCATGGAAGGCCTAAACCAAAGCTGCAAGTTTCGCTGATAATACCTTCTTTTTTTTAACCCAGAAGGTGTTTTATTAGTAACTCTGCTTACAATTTAAAAATCACTGTAATTGCAACAGCTTCAAATGTCATCTTCTCTTCTTTTCCTCTCAACTCTGTGTCTTTGTTTTTTTTTCTTGTGGGCAACTTGAATGTTTATCTTTTTTCTTTGGTTAAATTAATAAAATGTTTATCTTATTACACTATATATATATATATAGAGACTCTAAACCCTAGTTAACATGTCCAGTAACCATATCATATATCATTTCTTTTCTTTTTTTTTTACCATATCATATATTTGTAAAAAATCAATAATTAAAAAAGAAGGGTCTGTTTAATCCACCTCTCTTGGTTTTTTTTTTTTCCTCAATAATATTTTTTTTTCCCTCTATACACCTCTCTTGGTTACAAACCGATTATTCATCATGACGATACGATGCGTAAGGCGTTAAAGGTAATCCGTTTTTATAAAGGTCGTATATATCCTCGTTAATGAATTTGACACAGAAAACATAGCCTCGTATTCTTCTGCTTTTGCTAGACCAAAATAAATTATACGACTGAGCTGTAATTAATACCCAATGGGCCTCGTGAAAATTTAAGAAACCCAATTTAGTTGAAAGTTTGAAGGTGTAAACGTTGGGTAGTGACGATTTGATTCCTCTTAAGGCTTTTACAAGTCGTATGTAAATAACGAAAAACTGTAGAATTGTATGGAAATCTTCTTTCTCGAAACAATATTGAAACGAATAAAATGGAAAGTACATATATTTATATAAATGGAAATATAGACAACACAAACTGTAGCATTGGAAAAGAAAATAATAACCAACTTTTAGTAATTAACTTATGGTAGCAGTTAACGTAGTTTACATAATAAAGTTGGTAATATTCCTTTTATGAGAAAGAGATATTACTACATACAATATATGGTCATAAAAAATAGGTGTTTATGTCATCTTTTTCTTAATTATAAAATAGTAACTAAAAGGGTATTAAAAGTCAGACGCACATATCTATAAGAGAAGCTAAAGGGTTCGTCCACACAGAAGAAAAGATAGATATTTTTCGTGAGATCTCTTCTTCTACTTCTTCTGAGTTGTTCTTAGCATCGGCTGACGATGATGGAGTCTTTGATTGAGCTCTTAAAGAAGCGCGGGAATACTTCCGACATATCGACCGCTTTCTTATACTTGTTGACCTCCCATGTCTTTTTGGTCGATGTGCAGAGAATTCCAACCTTCCCTTACAGGAGATGTCAACTCAGAAATCGTATTGAAGATTGGCAAGCTAATGAATTCAAAGTCGCTGCATCAAATCACAAACATGTCGTCTTTTTGTTCTTCTTCCTCTGTGCCGCAACACATGGTATCAACTGTGTTCTGACTAAGTACCAGAACGAACCAGGCATCCTTGTGTTGAGGTTTGTGACCAAATGTTGCTGGTGCATCGTATCTTTTGTGGTCCTCAACAAGATTCATGTTGTTTTACGGTCCAAAGCCCCCTTGGAAAGACTGTCAAGACAATAGCCGATGAGCGTTGAAGGATCTTGTAGGATTGTTTAACTTTTAATTCTATCTTAAATAATTTTAATTAAACTAGAATCTTCTTATATTTATTTGATTTTTCTCAGCTTCTTCTCCGTTTATTGATAATGGTCTAAATCTGAAAGATTCCTTTTTACTTTTTCCAGTTAAGGGTAAGAAAAAATGTATGTAAATCTTCTTGATTTCCTCGAAACAATTTTGTGAAACGAATAAAATGGAAAATACATTTCTATAAATGGAAGTAGATAACAACACAAATTGTAGAATTGGAAAAGAAAATATTAACCCAACATTTTAATAATAGTTTTGAAGAGAGCAAATCAATCGTGAACTAATTTTTCTCTATAATATAATTTAAATTACAGTTGATTTAGATACAAGATAAAAGATCACTGAAGTTGACTTCTTCTTCCAGCAAATCTCAGATTGTTTACAAGAGAAACGAGTTGAGTTTTTTGCGTCAAGCATTTTCTCGTACATCTTCTTGAACAACATTAACAAATCTGTGACCTACAACATAAGATAAGAAATTCTCAAAGAGTCAGTCAACAAGCGGAAGAAAGAAGAGAAAGACGAATCTTGATGTCCCAAATAGACTAGTTTGGTAATCAAAACCTCTGTTTTAACAGATAACAAGACAATAACATATTTGTGTAATATTGAAAGAATAGCTTAGAAAGAAACAGAGGATGTGTTCTGTCTACACAAGTATTTGTCTGTTTCCCACGTAGCTCGTCTGCATGCAGCTGAAGTACTGATCTAGAAGTGAGACTGCAATTTTCAGATAACTTATTAATATAATGCCACAAAGTAGATAGACAAAGATAAATAGTCCACAATCTAAGCATCTATCTTCCAATCAATCACAACCATAAGATCATGAACATCACATTACAAAATTCTGTCTTCGAACAGGGGAGAAACAAGCTTTGACTACAATGGTCTAGTAGTAACAATTGTAGGAAGCTAATTATATATTCCAAAACAAATTCTAGGAAAATCTCAGAAAACTTGGACTTTGTATCACATACTAAGTCCTACTCAATGATCACCAAATGCCTAAGCAATAGAGAAGACAAGATGAAGCCAACGCAGAGGGTTTCTGCCCTCTAAAACTATAACTGCACCAACTCCTTAAGCTTCTTGTTTAGTAATCTGAAACCACACTTACTGAAACACTCGAGGCCCAAACATATGCATTAAGGTTACATCTGATGACAAGTTTTTAATTAAAACTTAAAGAAAGAGGAACCGTCAAAAGTCAAAACTATAATGAATTGATTCACCATTGTATCCGTCAATTAGCGCGTTGAGAACTTTGTGGGATAGCTGAACAACCAATCATCTAAAGAGAAGGAAAAAAACACCGAACAAAATTGAAGTGAGGTAGGATCAAGGGAAGCATAAACTGCATCTAGACTTTGTGGGAAAGCGATGCATGCTAGTTAAAATCCAAGCCATAATCTCCTTCCTCCGAATTTGTTTTGAACCTTGTTGTGCCCATGGATGCTAGCAACTAATGGGCCGGGCTGAAATTAAATGTGCCTAGTTCTAGCCCCACAATGTAATTGATTAACCCAATGAAAAGATAAATACGAAACAAACCCCTTAACACATAATTTCAATTTTTTTTATTAAAGAGATGTAGTAATATACATAAGGAAAATGGAAGTGTATAACCTAACAATTAATAGTAGTATATTTACTTTCCAAATATTCAATTTTTTTGCACGTGATCCATATATATACACCCCTTGTTTTCGCACGCTCATAAAGCTTCTCTTTCTCTCACCCTTCTTCAATTCATTCTCTCTCTCTCTCTCTCTTTCCTTGCACTTCAAGAACCTTTAGATTAGTTTTTCTTTTTAATGTCAGTCTCATCAAACAGACTCGATGAGAGTTTTCCCAAGTTGTTGCAAGAGGAAGTAACATACGATGATGAAATCGAATCTCCCATCGACGACAATGAAGAGTTCCCGACGACGAGTATTAGGGTTCTTGTGGTCGACGCAGATTCCAATTCTTTACTTTTTATGAAGACTCTAATGACACTGTTCTCCTATCAAGTTATTTAATTAGAGTTATTTAGGGTTACTCTTGATGTTTTTGTGACGAATTAGGGTTATTAACTAGAGCTAGTTTAGGGTTTTGAATTAAGGGGTTGCGGTTTTCCACTACTTGTTTCTTTAATAAATGAGCGTTTACTTAACGGTTTATGGTTATGCTTAATTTCATATTTCAGTAACGAAATATGAGAGCGGAGAAGAGGTTATCGCTTTCTTGATGAAGAGTAAGCATGAGATCGATCTAGTAATTTGGGATTTCCATATGCCCAATATCAATGGACTCGATGCTCTCAATACCATTGTTAAAGTGATGGATTTACCCGTAGCAAGTAAATATGTACAATTATACCAATATTTTATTTTTATTTGTCTTGATATATAACGTAATTAATAAGAATATTTATAATCTTTTATGTGACCCTATGTGAATTTATTCCTGTCAAGTCATGTCTCATGACCACAGGAAGGAAACGGTGATGAAATCGACAAAGTATGGCGCGTGTGACTTTCTTGTGAAGCCGGTGAGCAAAGAGGTCGTTGCAGTTCTATGGCGACATGTTTTTCGCAAGAGGATGTCAAAATCCGGTTTGGATAAATCAGTTACGGTTGAATCAGATGCGGATGATGATGATCTTATCATAGCAACGAAGAAGGCTCCAAAAACACTTCCGATCAAAAAGGAGACAAATCTTCGTCCAAGAAACCACGGACGACGTGGACTCCTGAACTTCACCACAAATTTGAAGTAGCTGTCGAAAAAATCGGCAGCCTTGAAAGTTAGTTAACCACACTTATCTTAGTGAATATTCAGTTTCTTGATTTTACTTATATATATTATGTCTTACCTTTTGCATTTTCAAAACGCCAACGCAGAGGCTTTTCCGAAGCAGTTTCTCAAATGTATGCAAGAAGAAATGAATGTCCAAGGACTCACTAGAAACAATGTAGCCAGTCATCTTCAGGTAATCAATATCTTTGATCATTTATCTCTTTATTATTCTATTTTAGGGTTCTTTGTTTCTTAGGGGACAAGAAACGATTATTTAGGGTTAACAATTTACAGCGATTGCGATGGCAGAAGTACCGTCTAAATTCCAACAAAAGATCCACACTCCCCAGGAGACTAAAGAAGACTTTGGCTGGCGCTACGCTGGGTCAAATGCAGCTCTTGCGGCTTCTAATCCACTTCCAAACTCGAGCATCAATCACCATGCTAGAGGATCGTATCAAGCCGCGGTCAAAGCCCCGATCCAGTATTCATCAAGCAGTTACCTGCCAGTGAACAACAACGACTTCATCACCAACAATTTGCCTTATTTTGACAATTTTCAGCCGCCGCAACAACAGTACTATTCTTCTCTTCAATTACCTTCCGTGCTAACCAAGCAAGAACTTGGCCACATATCATCAGCCATGGAAAATTCCAGTCAGCTCATCTATAATACAACTTTACCCTACGATCACAACGAGAATTTTCCACCAGGACTCAACTTCGATCAGATTGGTTGATTTGATTCTCCCATCTAATTAAGGTGATGAATCCATCTATCTGCCGTAGCTAGTTTCTCTCGACCCACCCTTATTTCTTTATTCTTTGCTCATAGAGGATCTTTAATTAAAACGCGAATAGCAATACCTTTTTGCGATTTTCGTTTGAAGCTGTCGTTTTTTACTTTGGTCGAACGTATGGTTTAATTGTGAGTGATCTATAATCACTTGCGTAGATATATAGTTGTGTTGGTCATGTGAAATCTCAATGGCACCATGACTGATAGTCGCTGTGTACGGATTCGTATGTTCTTTTGTATTCAGACGCTCAGAGGTTTTCAAAAGTTTCTTTATAGTCGACGAGCACATATAAACTCATTACGATATTTTTTCTTTTTTTTTTTAACTATCTAGATGAACTATGTAAGAAACTAAATATAGCACTTAGTTTTGCGACTTCATTTTAGTATCCAGACAATCGTATTCATACTCTAAGACTATCATGAAACTTCACGTTGTTACGATGGAAATTTCAGTTATAAGAATTATTCCACTAACTTCTCTACTGATTTTTTCAACAACTTCATGCCGTATGCGTATCAGCGTAAGGGTCTTGCGAGTTTTTTTTTTTTTTTTTTTTAATTAAGAGTAAATACTCTGGCCCAGTGGGTTGATATTCATGGGCTATGTGTTCTTTGGGAATTAAAACGATTTTTTATTATTTATGATGAATATTTAGCACGAATAAGCACTTTTGTTTTGTTTTGACAATAAGCCAACCAACCAAACAAGGGAAATTTTTTGATTAGCAAATACCTGTCATAATTAAAATATATAATTAAACAGTAACAAATACCTGTCAAAATAAAATTAAAAATCCTCAGAAACCACCATAGGTCATTCTCGATTGCTCATATAGGAAACATAATTCGAGCCTGCGGTGTTTCGTTGATTTAATTAACATTTCTACGGTACTCTTCATTTGTCGACCAATTTCCCAAAGTTTTGATATATGAAGACTGGTAACGATGAGAATCAAAAACCGATGACCACAAAAGTTATGATTCCTTCTCTAAAAAAATAAAACATGATAGTAAAATAAAATATTGAGAGGAGTCAAACAAAAGAGAGACAGCTGGGAGAGTGACACGGAACACATGGAACCAGCTGATTCCAGGAGAAGGTTACAGCAACTTGGCCACGTGGGATGCCAGGAGAACACTGGTATGGGACCTATTTACCTAAACAAAACAAAAATAACGACGTTAAACAATTTAATCAAATTTTAATTCTACATCACCTCGTCAACTAAAAAAATCACTCTTTTTCCTTTCTTCCCGACTATAATATTACTATCTTATTATTACTGATGATTCCAAAAATTAAACCAAACTTTATGTATCACATATACAAATAAAAGAGAAATTAATAAATTTGATTTTTTCTCTCAGATAAAGGAATTTTCCATCTTTATAACTAAAAAAGTTTAAACTGTCTAAAACATTTATATCTTAGAGAAAGAATTCTCAAAAATATTCAATCAATTGATCAATCAATCATTTTTATTATGCTATAACAAATGTTATTAATCTGACTAAAAAAATGTCTTTTTTTTTGGTTAAGAACCAACAAGAAGAGGACACAAACAATAAAAATGTGACGCTTTATACAAGTGTCATATATCAAAATCCAAAGCTAATTACAATCATCCCACTCATAAAAAGGACAGTCAAGCATTAAATTAAAGAAACAAAAAGATTTAGAAAAAGAAAAAAAAGTGAACTTAAGTGCGATATGATTAAATGTTTTTTGTGTTACTCAAATTTAGTGTGCTAAATGATTTTATCCCTTATTTTTATTTTTAAATAAAATAATAAATATATTTGTATCGAATAATATTCGGACATACTACTACAAAGTTGGGATTCAAATTCTGAACGAAGGTCATTTATCATCTTAAGTATATGTTTTTCTTTATATCATTTACAAATACTACTATATATGTTTAATATTTGTACATAGCTATACATAATTATATTTAATTATATTATAAATTTTAGTGTCAATTATACTAGATATATTAGATGTATCAAATATACTAGTTGTACCAAAAAAATATCAAATTCAAATTCAGGACTGAGATTAGAATTTTAAACGCATACTAGGTGTGAGCCGAGTTGAAGAAGAGTCAGGTTTCATTATATATAAAATAGTGATTTCACTCTCAACTGGCATTTGAGATCATTTTTTCGGAGAAAAATACCGACACCATCTTTTTAAAACAGAAAGTACTCTTCAAAGTGTCGTGTCCTTCTTCCTCTTTGGTTTTGCCATGTTTCGAACATTTTCCGACTTCAAGCAAATATATTTCCAATTTCAAGCATTTCAGAAATAAAATTTTAAAACAAAAAACTAACAAGAAACTGTAGACCAAATTTGTCAAGACTCAAGAGGTAACGTATAGAGACTGTCGGATACTCTGTTAATTCGAATCAGACGATAAACTATGAGATATACTCTCTTTGTTTAAGTAAAAGAAGACAGATTCATATATATAAACCATAAGGTAAAAATCTGTACAAGGAAGATTCTCAACAAATCTGAATGTATCCTATGGTTTTCTTTGTGTTCTTTTTTTTTTTTTTTAGTTTTTATTTCATGCACAGAACAATCAAATAGAACACAGATGAAAAAGAAACAAATTCCAAAAGTCGGAAAAATCAAAAGAGTAAGAAGAAGAAAGAATTAACGGTTTTTGGTGAGGAGGATGAGAGAATTTACGAGCTGAGAGTATCATAAACCGATATGTAAAAAGAGAGAATCATCTGCGTGAGTTTCCATACAAATCATAAGGTGCCCAAAGAGTATCGAGTGGACAAGGCCGTCTCGAATCTAACCGGAACCATGGTTTACCACTACCGGACCAATGAAGCAAGCTAACCGGCCCGGGATGAAGATCTCTACAGCTTCCTCTCACGTTATCTCCACCAAGTCCATGCTGGTTCCACCGATGCTCTATAGGAGCTACTTCTCCACCGAATACCAACAGAAACGGCGGCAAAGATCCAAGCTCGTATATCCTATCACTCTTCTGAATCTCCATCCATTTCTCTATCACCTCCGTGTACCCCACGCGCCTCCATCTCTCCAGATCCATCACCATCACTCCGGTATTGAAGTAGCATGGTTTTCTCCCTCGGAATGCTCCGGAGAACCGCTCGTCTGACCAGAATGCCGACGTGAAGTACTTTGTGAAGTTGGCGTGACAGTATTCCGGAGCTCCGATCGTTTTCGATCCCAATCTCGTCCTCCATAGCTTTGCGATATCATCGACGACGATCAGATCGGAATCTAGGTAAATCACCCGCCGCACGCAAGGCTCCAATAGATCAGCCAAGTAATTTCTAGCGTAATTCAACGGCTGCTCTAGCGCTTGTCTCACGGAGGTTGAGATAAGAATCCGTACAATCTCCGGATCGAAGTAGTAAATCTTGAACTTCAATTCGGGAAAGCTCGAACGAACCAAGCTTTCTAGATCAGTCTCGGAGACGAGGAAATGGAAGAAGACGCTCTCAGGACACGCCGAATGCTTCAGAATCGAATGAACGGCGGCGATTGAGCCACGGAGATACTCGAAATCGAGAGTAATCGCGACGTGGACCAAAGAAGGGTTACATACGCCGGAATCAATGTCGGCGGCGGCGCAATCGGCGGCATTGCGGAACACAGGTGCCTTTCTGAAGGAGAATCTATGCGGCAGTGAGTCTGAGGTCGGAAATCGGAGGTAAGCGTCGAGATGAGAGGATCTGATAGCTTCCGCAGGAGGAAATGATTGGAGAGAAGGAGAAAGGACGATGATAACCAAAGCGGCGGAGAATAAACCGGAAAATCGCATGATCCAAAGCATCCTGAGACGACGAATCGAACCTCTCCGTTTCTTCTTCTTAGATTTGAAATCAAACCACCGATCGGCGGCGAAAGTGGCAATATAAGACCGGAGAAAAGCTAGGGTTCCTTTGATGTCCGCCAGAGTTTTAAAGGTGAATGCATCTGAAGAAGGAAAAAATCCAAAATTGAAGTAAGAATCGGATTATTCTGGCTGAGGAGGAATCAAAAATCAGAAACTATTGCCGTGGGATCGAAGCGACCTGAGAGAGGAGAAGAGGAATAATCCCAAATCGGAAGAACAAAAAAAATGAAGAAGAAGAAAGGCGAAGTTAGGAGGGGGCGGTGCTACGGTGCGCCACCGTCTGCTGTTTTACGCCCTCTCCTGTTTTATGTGTTTGGGTCTCTATTTTAGTAATATAGAAGAAGATGATTGATGGGAAGAAGCAGATGGCTAAAGACTTGTTCCTTCAATTTCTCCTTAGCCAAACAAACACACTGTATTCTACTTATTTCTATGCCTAATCATAGAAAATTTATGTTTTGTCTACAGCCATAATGGATCATTTATATATATATTAAATAAAATTGTATACTTGTGACTGAAAAAATTGACGTATATACGGAAATATATTTTTTGTTTTATTTTGTCAAAAAATCTTTTGTGTTTATACAAATACCATCTCTGGATCAAATATAATCTGTTCACATATAATATAATCTGCATAATCATAATTTGATTATTTTAACATAATGTCAAATCATATTCATTAAATTCTAATAATTTATAAATTTTAATATCACAATGTTTAAAATTATTAGTGACTAAATTTCAGTAATTTATATTTAATAATAAAAACTTCTAGTAACTCAAATTTAATAATAACAAAATATTAATTATTCAAGTATAAGGATTATTTAAATTTTAACTTCAAATTTAATAATCAATAAATTACTTCAACTTTAGTAATTATTCTTATAAAAATATAATCTCAAACTAGATTAGAACTTTTCAATTTCAAATACTTGAATATAACTAAAATAAAATTTTAGACTAAAATACTTCTTTATCAGCAATATTTATTATTCGAGTATAAAATCGGATGGTGATACAACTACGATACCCACATAAATATAAATTGAATACTACTAAATACAAATTTTGATTCCTATTTTATATGTTTAAACCTCAAGTCTATTTCAAAAACTAAACTATGATCATTTCAAAAGAAAAAAAGTCAATGGAAAAAAAAATTCCAAACCAAACGCGAACCAAAATCCTAATCAAACATCCATCGGTTGAATTTTAGACTCCTAAGCGCAATTTGTATAGCTGAGTGTTATGCATGTTGACCAAACAAAACAAAAAGTATTATACATGAATAAAGGTACAAGTGTCATAAACATTTTGTAAACTTAACCAAATTAGTAAAAGTGTCATAAACATTTTGCAAATTAAAGACAAACAATGGCTGAAATATCATGAGTTTATTGAAAAATATGTGAGTACAAAAAAAAAAGGATCGTCATGACACCTAAGACTCTGTTTGTTAATAGTTTATCACTGTTCGGCGGTTAATGAGTCACTTCAACACCAAAACCATCGCATACCTTTGACCAACAACCCGGATAACTCGGTCTGTTCCGTTGAACCAAAAGTAAGTGGTGGTGTATTTGAGTATTACTTCTGATGTGCAGTGTTTACTTAAATTAAACCAAAATTATTTAATAACTCATGACGTGGAGACAAAGTACAGTCACTAGTTACTTCCCGGCTAAATACATTCGTATAAATTAATGATAATTCTAATTCAAATGGGACAAGTAATTGTTAGTTAAGGATTTAGCACACAACTAATGTTTATAATAATTGATTGGGTACCAAGATAACTTAATTCATTGATATCTCAAGCATTAAAACCTATCTGTGTATTTGTTTATTAATGCGATAAAGTGGTGATTTCCGGATCAAGTGAACCCCATGATTCATGATTCATGATTCATGACTCATGAGTGGTAGATAATATGAGCATTACTTTCTTGTGAACTCTGAACTGCATTTCTTCTTATTATTATGTTTTAGATTTTTGAATGTTGGAAAATTTTCAAATTTTATGAGATTTGGATATTTAACCAGAAAGGGGGGAAAATAAACAAGTTAGATTATTATATCTGTCAGCTCAATAAGCAAGGGGAAAAAATGAACGCTTATATTTGGGAAATTCCTTTAAAACAGTTATATAGTTTGCAAGTTGACGAGATTATTATGTTAACTAATTATTGTTATACGAGATTATGCGTGAGTAATATCAGTGCGAATAGCTATTATTTATCACTGATCAATTATCATATTGTACATGGAGAACAGCGTCGGTAACCATTAGGTAGTACTAGCCTATCTTACGCCTCTTGTTCTTCTTCGTCTTTTAAAAATTCAAACAAAAATATTAATGTTATAGTCGGAAATATAAATAACATCCTAATATTACAGTTGAAATGTCCAGTTTTTTCAAAATATATAAAAATGGTGCTATAAGCCAACTATGTTCATTGTGAGGGACTAAGACGTACGACTCATTACACAATCTTTCGCTTTGATAATAGAAAGTTTATATGTCATTGTATAACTGTAGTATATTTGAATTTATTAGTAAGTAAATTGGACAATTCAGTTCAAGTATAGAAATATTCAACAATTAATTGTTTCATATTGTATATATGTAATTTGTTTCTCTTATGGACCGACCACGAAATTCCATGTGCCACAATAACGTTCAAGTATTCATTCATGCTGAGCTAGTGGGACTTTATGGTATTTGGTCAACTCCCTGATTAACTCCCACAGGCCACAATATCCTCTGATTTATTATATAACCAAAGGTCCAAATGTACACATATGCATACATGTAATATAATAAAGAGGAAATTTAAAATAAACAAATCAGTAAGATTCTTTTTATCATGTCGTTATTTAATTCTCGTGTGTATAGATACTTTATCGAGTAAAAAATGGTATTATTTCATATACATGTTTGCGAACTTAAGAGGAAGTTATAGTGCTAGTTTTAGTTGAACTTTTATGCACGGAATCGTTGATACACATACATTTTTTAATCTATTTATCGTGGTGGACAAAATAATAAAGTCCAATACTTATTTGCATATGAAATTTCAATGTAGCCGCTAGCTAACACTTGGTAACAACGATGGCTACTTTACTTATACTTCGTATTCTAGGAGCCACGTGGAATTCGTTAAGTCGATATGTTCATTGCTTGCGCCATGAGTTATTTAAAGTTTAGGAGTTAGCAAGTACTCTACATTTTATTTACTTCCAGGAAAAGTTATAAGCCAATTTATTGAATTATAACTTACAACTAGACGTGTAGATGATCGATAGACGATAGCAACACACATTATAGCTTTTTGTATTATTTCAGTACTTAAATGTGATTAGTGAAACATTTTTTTTTTAATCTAAATTTTCCAAACCTAGTCTATTTGGTATCCGGCAAAAAATAATTATGGAACAGCCATATTTAAACCCTTTTAGGCCCATTATAGACTCGAAACTTCTTAAGCCCAAATTATCCTTTAATATGGTCCATTATTGAAGGATATCACATCCACATAAGATTTCTAGGTAGTAGTACTGACGAGTCCAATATTTTTGTATGAATACGAATTACGTCTCAAATATATAAATATCACCGACAAAAGATTAGCCTAAATATGGTAATATGTTAAGGTACCTCACATCGTCTTAAAATTTCCCTGTTGAGTATTGACTATTGATGAATAGACAATAATTATGTTTTGAATACCGCATATTATATACTTTTGTAAATCGTATAAAACTCGGAATTACAATATGCTTCATTGGAAATGTAAAGGTCCACTCGTTCACATGATTAGGCATTTAGGTTCTGGTTTTAGTTAGTTGAAAGAAACACAATACGTGCTTGCTGACTCATTTAGATTCATTACTTATCCACTCGAAAATAACATATGCCCAACCAAAACCCTCTTCTGATATAACCGGCAAACACTTTTCAGTTAACTAAATTAGATTAATTATAGAAGATTTGATATAAAGAAATTTACACGTAGGACATGATTGGTACAACGAACTATACAACCATCACTAATTACACGATGTAAATGCAAATATTTTATATTTCAGGACCATAGATTCACCAAAACTTGATAAATAAATGAAAATCCCATTAAATAAACATTATTGTCTGGACCCACATTCCACATTCCACCATCTATTATCCCTTTCCTTTCTAATTATTATTTATTTTCTTTTTTTTGTTTGTAAATTTGATACAGATCAATATCATAACTTTGCCTATTCGAAAAGTATAAAACAACAAGTCAACAATTTAGATTCATAATTACTTGGAAATTTATTAAAAAGAAAAAGGATAAAAATAGTTTTGTTTTTGATTACCTAACAAGTAACAACAGGAGTGACAGAGACAACCGCTGGTTCAGAAAGAAGCTTATTATTATTAGGTGTTTCGTGGCGCACGAGATTCCCCTGCGCCTGCGTCTTCAATATCGACTTGTAAATCTCCACAAGCATTTTCTCATCATACTCTTTCATTGGACCCGACCCGAATCCGGATCCACCATATCCAGAAGATCCGACAGCACGTGAGTTAGCCAACCGTATCATCATCTTAACATAAGAATCTCGTAGCCAAACCAAAAGCTTCTTAGGCGACGCCGTTTTAAGGATTCTCAGTTTCGGCGCAATCTTGATTCTCGAAAACCGTTTCTTGCGAGTAGGATCCATTTTGACCCGTTTTCCTTTCCTACGACCCGAATTCGTTTCTGATGCCATCGATGAGCCATGAAGCTTCTCGTATCCTCTCCACCTCCGCCAGTACCTTTTCGGCGTTATCTCCATCACTCTCAGATCTCTATATTATATATATTAGTTTCTTTAGAGAGAAAGACGAATGAGGAAGTAAAGAGAGAAAGAGAGAGATTGGGTGGGATTAATAAAAATAAGGAACTAAAAGAAGACCTAAATGGTTAAATCGACAGTGTAGGCAGCAGCATACACGTATCTATATGTATCCGATTATACGTAATAATATTCGGTATGAAATTGATTGTCTTTTTCAAAGATAACGATTGTAGTTAGTAATAATAACAATGATCCTTGTCCCTCTCAGAACATCCGACTCAATTATTTGTTTTATTACAGTCTTTAAATAATCTTTCGATTTTTATATTTAAACAAATATATAAAATGTAAAGTAACTTAAAAAAAAAATTTCGGTAAAAAAACTACCTTAACTCTCTCTCTCTCTCGCTCAAACTAGCCGTCGACAACAGAGCGCCGATCTCCCTTTCCGGTGTAGGTGACTTTCCCGATTCTCTCCCTCTCTCGCTAGAGGACGGCGACTCCAGGTTGTGTCTCTAGTTCCGTTTAAGTGCTTCCTCTTACTCTCTGCATCTTGCGGTCTCTTGATGTCCGTGGCTGTCGTCTCGTCTTTGGTATTGGATCCTTTCGTTGCGGGCTTTCTCTTCTCTTCCCCTGCCTCCTCAATTAGGGACCATTATCATCGTTGTGTTTCGACTTCGTAGCTGCAAATTCGCTTCTCTTACTAGTTCAATACTCACGAGGTTGCCTCCTTTCATCTTGTTGGTTCACAGTGGCTTGTGGTTTCTGCTTGGTGCTTTAGCCTCGAAAAGATCGGTCTACCTCCTTTCTTCTTTTCAAGGTTTGTTGTATCTTTGGCCATCTCTCCATTTTGTGCTCCTTGTAACAAGGGTGTCAAGGTTCTGTCCTCTTGTTATGCTAGCGTCTATTGTGCTTGTTCCTCGTTGATTACTTGAGAGTGATTGTGGCTTGTGGTCTGGTCGAATGTGATGGTATGGGTCTAAGGTTGTCATGTGTCTGCTGTTAGTTGGGTCGTGTTTGGATCTAGATGAGGCTTCGGGTTTGCTCTGTTTTGAGTGACATGGAATACGTGGGTTTCCGGATTCAACTTCTATTCGGTCACTTTGAGTTTTCTCGGCTAGCCACTGTTGGATTCGCTTAGGATTAGCATCTGCCATATTGTTCCTCTAGCCGCCTCCTCAAGCTTCGGTTGACTCTTGCTTCTTCTTAGTTCTCCGATTTTGATCTTCTAGCAAAAATTGTGGCAACTTCATATCCTTAGTATCCTTCGCCAGTTCATATTTATGCTTCAATTGTTCTCTAATTAGTTTTTAGTTCTTATGTTTTAGTTTCATCATCTTGTAAACTCTCCGCAACATTTTAATAGAAAGCCTTTATCAAAAAATAAACTTTAGAAAAAGATATTTGACATTATCGAAATCATAATTACAATTAAAAAAAAGCATTCTTCATCTATAGTAATTACTGTTTTATACTACTATTTTTGACGTTTTTAAATATTAATGTTTTGGGAAAACAAGTTAAATTTCAAAAGAATTGTTTTTTGGGTCAGCACAATATATTCGAAACTTAAAGATTTACCAGTATGTAACGGAGAAATGACAAGATATCAGCCGAATTTATCTTATCTAAAACGAATGGTCTGAATAATGAAGAGTAGTTACCGTTGAATAATGAAGAGTAGTTATCGTTGATTTTTTTTGTCAACTAGCGTTGATTTTCTTCCTTTGTCAGTTACTTATCTGTGATTCTTGTCATTAGGTTATGTTAATTAATTTCTCAGCATTTAACGAAAATTACGTTAATTATTTAGTAATAACCGCGGTGGCTTTTAGTGCAAATCGATCGCTATTGCAATAATGGCGATGTGTGACGACACTCTCATGGGCCATGGCCCATATGACAATCCTCCACTAAATCCTGACTGTTGGATCTCTCCCCATCGCAAGTCTGTTTGAAAGATAGAGGGTGAGAGAGACGCATGCCTTGTAATATGTAATGTATAGTCTTCTTCTGCTGTACATAAGATTTTCCGAATATTATGTTTTGAAATGACTAAATTTTAAGTAAGAACACCTAAATCAAATAAATTGTAGCATGTTTTAGGTGAGGCTACATCCACTTCATGTGTACATAAGTACATTATTAATATCGTGTAATAAAGGAAAGAGGGAGCATTAACGAGCTCATTGAGATGTGGATTTCATCCATAGATTCCGTCGTCGTGCTCTACGCCGCACGTGAGAACTGCGTGTAAACAAATGCACCTTTGGTATTAACTAATCAAAAATGTCACTTACACTTACGACGAACCAATGTGTTACATAAATGTTGACCAACGAGAAAACATAATCCCAAATTAGACCGTGTAGTTTTAGACGGAGACTTGATGTCCCTCTTCAACACCTTATAATCCCCAAAACTAACAAGTACAATATTAGAATTTAGGCGTCTAACCCACCCCAATTATATTCAAAATATTGGTTCGTATATCATTTTACTTCGTTTTGTCATAATCCAATTTTTGACGGATTGTAATGATTACTTCGCATTATTCCATTATACTGTTTAAGAAATACAAATATCCGCTGTCGTGCGCAACCACGTTTTTCTTTTAAAAATTGACCTTTTATTTTGATAAATAACGAACTTTTATAGTAGAAAAAATCAATTTTTATATACAAATGATATACAATTAAAAGACAATAGTCCATGGGTTTTTCTTTTTTTTCTTTCTGTGGCATCAGCATATTGTTTATAGAGAGAGAGATTATATTAAAACATTTACAAGCTATTCTATGGGCCTAAACCATACGATGTATCTGCTTTTCCAAATTATAAATTGAATAGCCGTTCGCTCTTAACGTGAGCCCACTACTCTATCCAAAGATTGGGCCGAATGTTGAAAAAATACAATACATGAACCAATTTTATTTATCATCAGAAGCCATTTACAAAGTTACAAATCATCTCAACATATCTATTACATTTCCCCCCCCCCCCCCCATCGATACAAAAATTCTAACCAATGATATGATCATATGAATGATGAAATACTCGCTTTTGTGAACGGTCACGGTATTTTAACTCGTAATCAATTATCAGCAAGTTAAATGGCTCAACTTTTTGGCATACTAGTATTATTTTTAAAAAAAAATTTGGGGTCATTGTCAACGAACCTCGAATCGATAACATTTTGTTTTATTTTGCATTATTCAGACAGAAACAAAAAACGATCATAAACATATAGTAAAACTGTAAAAGTAACTCGCCTACTATATTAGGGGGAAGACAATAATCTGAACATCTAATGTGAAAAATAAACGAATCGAACAATTCAAAGGTTTTGGACCTTTAAATCCAATTGAAAACTCAACGAATCCAAATGTTTGACGATAATCTTGATTTATTATCGTTAATTTTCAATACTATTTGAGTATATTTAAATCATCATTATAAAAAAATGGGAAAATAATCTACTTAAAAAAAGGGAAAATAATCTACTTCATATTTAAATACGATTTATTAGGGAAAATAAGCTACTTTCTTTTTTTGTCGTAAATCAAATAATCATTCTAAAAAAAGAAAAGCGCCTCATCGATCGCAGAACCTCTCACCCTTTAAAACGTTGCCCTTTATTAGTATGACTTCTCAGATCAAGAATCATCCGATTTCATACCCTTACCGGTGCCTTTTCCATTTCGGACGGAGCTCAGGAAATGGACGGGTTCGAGTCAAATCAGAGGACACATGCCGTTGACCGATGGATGGAAATCGTTAACGGTAAAGGTTACGGCGTTGGCGGTGCAACACATATCTACTCGACTCGACCCGGCTTGCCGGATTTTCAACAGTCTATTCCGCCTCCTCCAGGAACAGTAACGTTGGCTCGTACGACTGATCCATGGAGATTAATGGACGCTGAAATAAAGAGGAAGAAAAGAATCGTGACGTACAAGGCTTACGCTATGGAAGGCAAAGTTAAATCCACGGTGAAGAAAGGTTTTCGTTGGATCAAGAACAGATGTTCTCAGATTGTACACGGATAATTGTTTTTATTTTCTTTGATTTTCCGGCGAGTCGTGCCCCTGGGCTGTTGCTGGCGATAATCTCTGGCGACTACTTTTTCCCGATGTCAAAGGTCAAGAGATTTATTTATAGGATTGTTTTAATTTTGATCTTGAAAGCAAGACGACGTCGTTGTATAAGAATATATTTAGTCCATTTAAGGTCAAACACAGTTCAGGTTTGTGACCCAAATTATTCTTTTGATATCTTATTGAAAGCCCAATTGATATCTAAATTGGTCTGGCTCATTATATGAGTACGAATATGGAGTAGAAATCAGGATCGGGAACTGAGATTTTACTTTTTAAACAAGAAACGAAGCACCTTCTACGCACGATCATAGCTTAGCACGTGAAGCAAAAAGATGTCCTGATATTGATACATTTTTTTAAAAAAGCCCATGTAATTATTGTTTACTTATATTTCGGATGAACAACAAAATCAAAATTCAAATATGAGAAAATTTGAAATCGTTACTGATCAGATATAAATACACGGACATGGTTTTTTGCTCATTTTATTTATGGAATTCAGATCTTCTATTTGAAAATTCAAATCAAAATTCCCTAAACGTAAGAAAAAAAATCGAAGCAAAATTAAATTGAAAAGTGAGTTATTGCTTATATCAGATAAAAGGGAGATAAGTTTTAAGCCGACTTCAGTTGATTTTTTTAATTGAATGTCGCTAGAGCATTGGTCATTTGAAAAAATGGTTTCTTTCTGAAACAATAATTCAAGGGTATTAACGGAAATGAAAGAAAGATCGTCGTTATGGGGAAGCAGGAAGCTAGTAGAATGGCATTGTTAAATTCCAAAAACATCAGTAGATTCTTCTTCTTTATTCTATTGGATCAGCCTTCAGAATCCTAAGCAACAACAACCATAACATTACCTAAATTATCAAAATTCATAAAAATAATTAATCATGTCTAATATACGTACTTATAAATAATAGTACTTATTTGATAGCAGTAGATTTCAACTTTTTTATTCATGCAGAACAACATGTCAGATGATTAAACAATTTTCAATCGAGTATACTGTAATTTACTTTTCTCTACAGAAAAATAGAATAAGAATATTTAAAGAATAATAAATAAATAAAAAGGCATTGAGAATCGCAATAAAAAAAACGTCAATAAATAAAGAGAATAAAAAAGAAAGCCTGATTGGATACACTGCATATCTCTGCTCCTTTCAACCTCGCTCCTCGCGCTCTCTGCCCTAAACATTTTCTTGAGAAAGAAGCCACAATCACTATCACATTCCTCTCTAACTCTACTATGGATCTTACTGACAGTTTTGGCTATGGCCACTCTGAAACGCCGCGTTTCAGCGATGACTCTGGCTCTGGCTCTGCTTGCTCCACGCCGTTCGTTAGCGCTCCGTCTAGTCCTTGTCATGGTCCTCCGCCGGGTTATTTCTTCAGTGCTCCGTCGAGTCCGATGCATTTCTTCCTTTGCTCTTCTGCTGCTTCTTCGTCGGAGAATCCGAAAAAGCTTGAGTCGTCGTCGTCTTCCTCCTGCGGTGAATTTGAGTTTAATTTCACGTCTCGGTTGTCTTCGAGCAGTGGTCCTTTAGGCGGCGTTTCCATGACCTCAGCGGAAGAGCTTTTCTCCAACGGTCAGATCAAGCCGATGGAGCTCTCCTCGCATCTTCAGAAACCTCAGATCTTAGCTCCGCTTCTAGATCTGGAGAATGAGGATGAAGACGACGACGAAGAGGTGAAACCAAATGGTGAGATTAAGCGTGGGAGAGATCTGAAATTAAGGAGCAGATCTGTTCATCGCAAAGCTAGATCTCTCTCTCCGCTCAGAAACGCAGCGTATCAATGGAACAACGAAGAAGATGAAGAAGAAGAAGACGAAAAAGTCGCCGGAGAGAGAGAGGTGAAGGAATGTATACGGAAGCTACAAGAAGACTACGAGGATGAAACGAAGAGTGACGAAAACGTGCCGTCAGCTGAAACGACGCCGTCTTGTTCAGCTTCATCTTCACGATCATCGTCTTACGGTAGAAACTCTAAGAAATGGATCTTCCTCAAGGATCTGCTTCATCGAAGCAAAAGCGAAGGTAGAGGCAACGGCAAAGAGAAGTTCTGGTCCAACATTTCATTCTCTCCTTCCACTTTCAAAGAGAAGAAACTCAAATCTTCTCAACCTCTCACTCTCTCCAAGGAAGACAAACCGATTCCAGAAACAGTTGACACAGCAACCGATCCAAAGAAGCCGAAACAGAAACAACCGCCGGTGAAAAAATCTCCGACCGCCGGAAAACCGACCAACGGCATAGCGAAACGGCGAGTATTGCAGCCGTCAGCTCACGAGCTACATTACACAACGAACAGAGCTCAAGCAGAGGAGATGAAGAAAAGGACATATTTGCCCTATAGGCATGGACTTTTTGGTTGTTTAGGGTTTAATTCTAAAGGCTATAGTGGCTTGAACGGTTTAGCCCGTAGCTTAAACCCAGTCTCATCCGGTTAAGTGGTCATAGATTAAGCAAATGTTTTATGTATATAGATTATGAATCTTCCTAAGTTATATATAGTTTTATGTCATTTATCTCGGTTTTTAGATTTGATTGCTATGATTCTCTTCTACTGCTTGGGAATGATTTCAGAATCTAAAATTAAAATAATGTTGTAACATTTTTATTATTCTGGTGGACAAAGGAGTTAAGGTAATGAAACAATAATGGTGGTGGGGTTTTAGTTTGTTGAAAGAGAGTGCAATTAGTTTTGTAAGTACTCTGTGAGATCTACAGAAGAAAACAAAAGGGGCCGTGAGTGAGTTGTATTTGGAGTAATGTGTGTAGAGTTAAGAAAAAGCAGCATCTTCATCATCTACATGACCCATTAATGGTTTGTCTTATTAACATTTGTTGATTGAAAACTGCATCTTTCAAGTCTTATATAGTTGGCCTTTTGCTTCACGTTAGTCGGTTATATAATTATTTTACATCATCCTGTTGTTGAGAAGCACCCTACCACAAGTAATGTATCGTTTTTGTTTCCGGAGTAATCCCTTGTATCTACGCTTGATTAACACAGTTTCTGCATATCGTTATACTCTTAGTTGTTCTAAATTAGGTCTTAATTTGTTTGAATAGTCTTATTATATCTGATGAATCAAACGTAATCCGAAACTAAGTGTGTATCAAATCAATTGATACTAGGTTTTGTTTTCGTTAAAATCGGAAAACGGTAAAAACTTATACTTGGAGTGATATTCAATCTGAATCGAACGTCCCTAGTTCTTGCTACATTTTCTATCGGAATATATCGAAATGTTAAGCAAATCTCCTTCCTATATGCAGAAATTCTGACTGATAAAGATGATTTTAGTTTGTAAAAAAATTAATGACGAGTTACAACTATGAACGGTGTTGTTTTCTGCTGCCACTGCTGCGCCAAAAACTGTCGTTGAAAATAAAACCGAATTTATTAATGCGTGCACGTATAGCGACTCAAGGATCCACCGCACATCATAAACATTAGCTGTCTTATCTATCTGAAATATACGATTCAACCCACATGAAATTGTCTCCATTTGGGCCTAAATTTATAAATTTTTCTGATTATTTTTGTGAAATTAGAAAACTAGAGAAATGGCCACGTGAGTTGTCGTAAGAGAGAGTAGTTAGAACAGAGGAGGTCCATACTAACACGACCCATTCCTCTGAAAAAGTGAAAATCTCTCTCTTTTTATTTGTTTGCGTTATTCTCCATCAATAAGAGTAATAATTTCGGACGATCTTCGAAGATTTTAATAAGCGACCAAGCTACATTTTCACCATTGCTATTAAAAAAGAAAAAGCATGAAAATAGCGAATTCTAAAGAGGCTATAAGTGAAGGTAGGATTGAGAGAGAGTCAGAGTTGAGCCGGACACTAAATTCCCTTTTTTGCTATAACGGCTCGTGATTTGGATAGGACAGTAAAAATAGATAAAGATGGATAGTCACAAAAGGTAAGGGAGTACTACAGATTTGTCTCAAAGGTTTCTGACGGGTGTCTTTCTCCCTTGCATACAGAGATGGAAACCCTCATCTGAACAATGAAGAGTTTGGTGGATATTTCTTTACTTGATGTTCTTTTTATTACGAATTGTTCGGATCTCATTGACATGACGATAAATTCTGAAGATTATCCAATATTTACATTAGAACTGAGTAATTTCTTATTAGTTAAAGATTCATTTACGTTCTTTAGGATTAGGCATATTCTGAATTGTGAAAATATTTGTGATGATCAACTTGCAAAATATGTAAGACTATGAAGTTATTTTTTTCTCTTGTAATCACATTGGGGCCAAAATGTCTTTCCCTAAACAAAAAGTTTTAAAACCAATAACTTAATAAATAGAATTTGTTGAAAACAAAATAAAATAAAATTCTGAGAGATTATATTAAAGTCGATCATGTCATGGGACCTTAATACTTTTAAGGAGACTTGTTTTTATTTGTTCTTAACTCACATGATCATATCACAAAAATATTTTGTATGGTAATTACACTATAATCATTCATTGGACCGGTGTAAGATAATTACTAACTTTAAAGAGTTAAAGACAATTATTACTAACTTTAAGAGTTAAGAAAAAAAAAAAGGTATGGCCGTCTGATAACAATATTTTTAAAGCTTAAATTTAGACCGGCCCTATGAATGATTATATCATATACAAATTTAAAAATGTATAAAATTTAAGCAAAGAAGGGGATATTTGCACCAATAGTAGAAAATATTGTAGGGACAAAACTACAAGTTGCAAAAGTGACGTGGGGTGAGTCACTTCAATCAATCGTGAACAGCTCTCGAGTTATATATAACTGTACACTTCATTACTTAGCTGTTTTGATCTGTCTCACTCCTTTTTTGATTGTCATTAATAATTTATATATTAATTTATTGGTTATAATTTTTTTTTTAAAAACTAGTCAAATTTCTATGAACTTACATAAAAAAACAAAAAAAACATAAACCACATCTTCTTTCACATTTTATAAGATAATCAACACAAAAATTGTATAATGTGGAATAAATTTATTCTTCTGTGCATCTCTTTAATCAGTAAATCCCCATAAAAAGAAGGATTTAGTTGGAAAAACTAACGCAAATCTCATATTGACTTTTTATCATCTTACTTCTAAGAATAGACTGAAAATTTTTTTAAATCATAAATAAATCTTTGTAATACAATTTTTTTTAATTATGAAGCGAAAGCATATCAATCTTCGAAATTAGAAGTTATAGCGATAAAATCTGAACAATTTATAGCAAAAAACATTTTCATCATAGAAATAACCACCAAACTTTGCATAAACCAAACTAAAGCCTCGAACTCTATATAAAAAGAGGATAGACATCTTCGTGAACCCTTCAATCCTATGTGTACTGTCCTATTTCCGATAACCATTATCCATCCTCGTCTATTTCTAGCTTCTAATCAGTAAAACGATCCTTCCGTATAGCAAATCAGAATATCACGAAGCAAACTCTCTACTTTTATATCTCTAAATTTTTTATTGGTTGGATCATCTTGACTAGAGCTGGGCAAAAAACCCGAACCCGTATACCAGAACCGAACCCGAACCGATAAGACGTACCCGAACCCGTTCCGTATCCGACCAAATTATTCCATTGGGTACGAGATCTCTAAACCCGAAAACCCGAACCCGAAAGCGTACCTGAAATACATAATTACCCATAAGAAAATACATAACTACCCATAAGAAAATACCCTAACTCGAGGACTCGATCCTATAAATGTGGAATTTTTTACGTATAATATACACAAATCGAGCCGAATACGAACCAAAAAATCTAAAAAATCCAAAAATCCGAAAAAACCCCGAACAACCCCAGAATCCGATCCGAAAACCCGATCCGAAAACTAAAAATAAACCCGAAAAACCCGAAAACCCGACCCGAAAACATGAAAAAACCAGAAAACCCCAAAAAACCCGAACCCGAACCCGAACCGAATCAATACCCGAAATTTTCGAGTTTTTCCGAGTATCAAGTCTTGTATCCGAACCTGACCCGAACCCGAAACTTTTTACCCGAACCGAACCCGAACCTGAAAAATTATTCCATTGGGTATGAACTTCCTATACCCGAATACCCAAACCCGATCGGATTTTATCCGAATCCGATACCCGATTGCCCACCCCTAGTCTTAACATAAAAATGGTTTTCTTGTAATGTTCTACGTTGGTTGATCCAGATGAGGACAAGTGGACAGCACCAGGCTCGTCCAATAGAAAACAAGAATTGAAGATGTCGTCATTGAGAAACAAAACTGCATCGTCGCCATTAATGCTTGGGTTACAACAATCATCGCCTCCATAGCTAGATGGTCCTATACCAGGTTCCTTGGCTCCACTGAAGCTACTACTTGTCAAAACCATTGATGGGTCATCTTTGCCTTCTTATCCATTCTCTATTGCAGTAATCGGCAAAACGCTGTCGTTTTTGTTTGCCTTTAAAGGGGCTTTTTGTTTTTTTAGGGTTTTGGAAAAAAATAGGTTTCATGGCTTTTTTTAGCGTTAGCATTATTCTAAACAAATTTGTTAAAGTGTTTTCAAGCATACAACCTTACGTCACTAGTCATTTTGCTCAAATTAGGATTATGATTTGGACTAAAGAAAGTAAATAATTAGTGTTTAAACGAGTTAATGGGAATGACTAATGATATTTTGACTATTTAATCACGAATGTAAAATAGACGGAGTGTTTAAAACTCATCTTGTCTCAAGTTTTAACTAAAAGACAGGTAATTCTGACAACGAAAAGTATAATAATCTCACGACGTAACTCGGCAACTGTTTTAATTTATTTCGATTAATGGTTTGGATCACGTGATTGTGTACTTACTATTGGAAATATAAATGACGTCATATAGAAGTAAATCAACTTTTGCTCAAAAAAATAAATTCCCTATTTCCAGAGTGGAATGCAACGATAGGTATGTTTTCTCACTTGAGGTCCGATATCAAATAGTTTATCCACGTGTAGTAGATGAGGACTGGGAGCTAGGGAGATGGAGACACGTGTCAAGTGATGGATTGTGCCACGTTGATCTGTGTTGAATCCGAAGTCGTGGCTCATCCTTGGTCGAGAGCTACTAAGCAGTTCATGCTGGCGCGTCCTTGTTCTCTAAGAGGCTAGCTAGTTAATGTATAGCTAGTTTTGTTCTCAAATTAGTTATACGTTATCAAATTTAACCTGTTATTTTAATGAATGCACTAGTTAGAGGAACAAGAATAAATGTCAAAGACGATTCACGTATATGCATACATAGATCAGATAATAGTCGCATAATTTCGGTAAATTCACCGTATTTGTATTTAAATCTACTTTTAGCAAAATAAAATGTAACTCGGCTCTTGGTGCCCATCAAATAGTCCACTCGCTGTTCAAAACACATGTACAAGGTAGCGTACTATTCTATTAGGACTCCATCAATTTTACTCTTTCAATTAGTCATCAAACAATCAAATCATATGAATATTAGTTTCGGTTTAGCCTCCCGAGATCGGTTTCGATTAAATAATTCGGTTTAGATTAAAGGACTCTCGATTCTTTTTGTGCCTAAGCCTATTACGGTTACGGTTACACATTTTTGGTAATGGGCCTTTCTTTGTAAGCAATTTAGTCCAAACGTCGTTGTACGATTAAAGTCGACGTTAACAGAAACAGTCAGCGATTTTACGATGTTTATTCCACGTGGCTGATATCTATTGGTTATTTTTGTCAGAGACTAAATCTGATTGGTTAAGCATTGGAGTGTACACGTAAACCGGTGGTGGGATTCTAAAATCGTTTTGGAATCATTTTCGCGAAAGAGAGAAAAGGAAGTAGAGATTCGAGTTTTTTCCCCAATCATAAATCAGCGAAGAAGATCATCTTTCGTTCTTGTTAAACAATCGAAATCGAATCTAGAAGTTGAAGTCGTTGGGAGAGAGATCTGATTCTCTCCTTGTTTCCGTTTCCATGGCGATTCGGTGGTCGGAGCTGTGCTTCGTATTGTTCGCACTTTCTTACGCTATCTGCGTCCTTGCTGGGTAAGCACACCTTCCGATGCCTTAGTCCGTAGAAACGTGTGGATTGCGAATGCTTAATAAAATCAATGGTGTGATTCAGGAAGAGCTACTACGATGTGTTGCAAGTGCCGAAAGGTGCCTCTGACGAACAGATCAAGAGAGCTTACAGGAAACTCGCTTTGAAGTATCATCCTGATAAGAATCAAGGAAATGAGGAAGCGACTCGCAAATTCGCTGAGATCAACAACGGTATTTTCATGTTGCAACTTCATATTCTGCACTCTTGATAAACCCGTTTTCGTTTTGAAAAAATTGACGTATTGGTGTTTGGTGTTGATGTAACAGCTTATGAAGTGTTATCGGATGAGGAGAAGAGGGAGATATATAATAAGTATGGTGAAGAGGGACTTAAACAGTTTGCTGCAAATGGAGGACGAGGAGGAGGAGGAGGTGGCATGAATATGCAGGACATTTTTAGCTCGTAAGCTTCTTTTTTCATTTATAGTAATAATTTGTTGAATGTTATTGGCATTTTATTTAAGCATCTTGGTTCATGATTATTCATTTACTCTTCTTTTACGGGAAGATCATAATGGTTACTCCTTAGTATCCAACTGGAGGTACAGTACAAGATTCAGGGTCATTAGAATTTTACCATTCTATCTTTTCAATTAGCTGACTTTGGATTCTGGCAAACATTTGTCTGTGATTTTATCCTTTTTATTTTATCCCATCTTAGCATTGAAATTAGTGGTATTGTTATGTATGGATAGTGGATAAACTGAATTTGGTAATGATGTAAGGGACTTTACTGCAGGGTGAATAGTTCCTAAATTTGGATTATGTTTCACATTTGTACCTTTAAAAGGTACAGATTGCTAACGTGCAGAGATTATTAATGTGCCTTATGCAGGTTTTTTGGTGGAGGTTCGATGGAGGAAGAAGAGAAGGTTGTGAAGGGTGATGACGTGATTGTGGAACTTGAGGCGACACTTGAAGATTTGTACATGGGAGGCTCTATGAAGGTATTTTAAGCTCTATCTCAGGATGTTATTACCGTCACTAATTATACATTTAACTCGTCTGGATATTTTTGCTTTGATTCATATATATTTTACTAGCAAAAATGTGTGAATGACACTATAAATTAGTGAACATGATTTCATAGTGTCATCCAGACATTCTTTACATTGGGACGATGTTTTGGTTAGAATAGATAGGTTTTTACATAATGAAATGACTTGCCTTAAGTTCTCAGTGAGGATGTTCCACTTTAAAATTATCAGGTATGGAGGGAGAAGAATGTGATAAAGCCAGCTCCTGGAAAGAGAAAGTGTAATTGCAGGAACGAGGTTTACCACAGACAAATTGGTCCTGGAATGTTCCAACAGATGACAGAACAGGCAAGACACTGATCTATTAAAGTCTCTCAGTTCGTCTTGTCCAAGTCTAATATCTATTTAACGACTTATCCTCTTGTTCCCCCCAGGTCTGTGACAAATGCCCTAATGTCAAGTTCGAACGGGAGGGATACTTTGTGACAGTTGATATCGAGAAAGGAATGAAAGATGGAGAGGTAAGTCTTGAAACTAGATAACCCTTATTGTAAAATCTTAGATATTACATATTCTGAGTAGCAATTTAACTCTTGAAACTAGATAACCCTTACCGATTTCTCCTATAGTAGTTTCTTAATACCAAATATTTTTCAGGAAGTGTCATTCTATGAAGACGGTGAACCTATTCTCGACGGTGAACCTGGTGACCTTAAGGTTAGCCTCTTCCCTAAATTTCACTATCCTTTATTTTACTAAACTTCAAGATCAGAGAGAATCAACCGTTGTTATACATTTGGCAGTTCCGAATCAGAACTGCACCACACGACCGTTTCCGAAGAGATGGCAACGATCTACACATGACCGTCAACATAACACTGGTAAATAAATTCCACAAACTCCTTCTGTATCTCTATACAATCATAGACCGACAATTTGATTCATTTTCTGATTCTACTAAATCTCCCTACTTCAGGTTGAGGCGCTAATTGGTTTTGAGAAATCATTCAAACATTTGGATGATCACAATGTTGACGTCAGTTCCAAGGTAACAACACTTAACATTCTATTGACAGAAAAGAAAACACTCGACAATGATGATAAAATCATGATACAATAATGGGGTTTTGGGGTTAAATATTGTGTGATGACAGGGAATAACAAAGCCCAAGGAAGTGAAGAAGTTCAAAGGAGAAGGGATGCCACTTCACTACAGCACAAAGAAAGGAAATCTCTTTGTCACTTTTGAGGTTTTGTTTCCTTCTTCTCTCACTGAGGATCGGAAGATAAAGATTAAACAAGTCCTCGCTTAGAACTCCTCTAGGTTTAAAGAAGACAACATGTGATGGCCCTAATGTAACATGACTAGGTTTTCATATAGAAAGGAAGGACAAAGCCAAGGACGAGAAAAGCCAGGAGGAGGTTTTGATCGATTTGTCTTTTTTGTTAATCAAATTAGTGCATATTTTATGAATCATCTAAGTTTTGGATTATTTCTGTGTATTCTATTTTTCAACAGTCTTTCGTCCGCTACTTATAATTGAATTAATCAAGAATATATTCTGACTATAGAATCATTATATCGGTAATTTATTTATTAGGCGACGAAGTTAGGTTTTAGTTGTTGTGAAGAAATATCCATCACCTTAAAGAAACGTGGGAGACGCACTCAAGTTCGTAGACGCTTCTTCACCTTCCACGTGTCCTTAATATAGCTCCACCCAGAAAGATCGGATCTTTCAATTTCCTTGAAAGTTGCCAACTTAGTAAAAATTTAATCGTAACTAATTAAAACCTTCTGAAATTGACACCCAAACGAGGTGCCCAGTTTAGCTTAGATTTGAATTTCAAATCTCTATCTGACGATGTTATCGAGGATTCTCAATTTTTGCGGTTTTCCGACGCATGCGGAACTCTAGCTCGTTGGCGTCGCCCCCTCTTCCTTAGCTCCGACCAAGGGCATTCTTCTCTTCCGGTTCCGGTCATGTTGTCGTCCGGTGAAGTTCACTCGATTCAGATATCCAACGAGCGAATTCCGGTTCTGAAAATTTTTCGAGAAAATCCTGAAGTTCCGTCATCATCTTCCGATATGAGATTGAGCATAATCAAAGAACTCACTCTATCGCGGTACTAGAAGCTATTCTCCTTCCCCTTGATTTTCGATGTCAGAGGAGCTCCAGTTCACCGGCATGGCCTCCTTCTCCTCGGCTCCGGCCAAGAGTGTTCATCTCTAACGGGATCGGTCCTAAGGACAACCTGGATAGCTTCCTCTGGTCCTTACCGCCGTCGAACGTGCTCCGGATCTGACCCTTTCTCGGGTAATCCCCGACGATCTCTCACCATCCCCACTGCCTTCAGTAGCCGGCTCCTCCCGGAGCTTACCCGGCATCACTCCAGACCGGAGTTTGTTTCCGGCATCCGTTTACTTCACCGCTTACTTCTAAGACGCCTTATCTTTTCCAACGAGATTTCGCTTTGCGATTGGACTTCCTCTTCGGAGTTGATTTTCGTTCTGACCATCGGAGGTTTTGAACTGGCGGCTTACTTGAGTGGAGTTCAGCTAGCCACTCCTCCCTCCGCCCTCCGCAGCGGCGAGGCTTTCTCGCCTCGAAGGATTCGCTGCTCTACCGTCAACAGCCGGAAGCAATTTCGTCAAGAATTTTAGTCCAATTCCGCATCCATAGCCGATGAGCATACCAGCTATGTTCGTCGATGTCATTCCCATCTTCGCCGTCTTGGATGGGCTCTCGATGAGGAGGATCTGCCGTGGAGTTTGCCGGCGAGGTTGTCGAGCCGCCATGATTCCACCGTTATGTTAGGTGAAGACAATAGGAATTATTATTGGGCCAGCCCAATCAAACCTATAAGTTGGGCCTCTGTGGGCTCAAGAACCATCAATTTATGGGCCTCTTGCCGAGTATCTTATTAATTGTGATGAGAGATTAATTCTTCTTCATGGAGTTGGATGCTAATTGGATTGCGATGACGACACTAGGAGATCAAGTAGTGTTTCTTCAGGCGTTGGCATCCAAGTATCCGTTTATCTCGGGTTCTGCAAGAGTTTTTTTTCGTCCTACTTGTGATCACCATTTTCAGGAATAGAGTGTCTCGACACTTCAGACACAAGTTAGGATTTTTGGAATACAACGAATACTTTCATATTTTGTGTGGTATTGTATCTCCCGAAAGCCGACTAGCAAGTTCTGGTTAGTTCACCATTTTGAATAGCATATCTTCGCAGTGTGTTCCGCATTTTCAAAATTACTTAGTTCCAGTTTTTTAGAGTATAATTCTAAATTTATGTTTTAGATTTGTTTCTTAGTATATCTTATATTTGTCCGGATAATGGTGATCGTTACGATAACATTAATTTGTGTATTTTTTTGTTTTTTCTATGTAAGATTTTTGGTTCTCATAAACCGATAAATTAATATACGGGGTTTAACGGGAAAAAAAAACCCATCTGAAATTGACGCCGCGCATGTATTAAGGCGTGTTAAAGTTCGTTCACCTGCTTTCTACATCTACAAACATTCATGTGTATATTGATTATTTGAGAGACATCACTGTCAAGGAAGATTGATCGGAGGAGGAGACTGAGAAGAGAACAAAAAATGACGTCATAATGATTTAAACTTGCACGCTAACGCCGGATAATTCCGGTGTATCCGTAATACGATCCGTATACGTATGTAAATACGGGTTCCATTATAGACTATTCGTGGTAACATAAACAAAAGAAGAAGGAGCAGAGGTGAATGGAAGGTGTTTTCTTAAAAATGTCGGTACAAGGAGTATCTCCGAAGATTCCGGTGGGACCGTCTTTGATACGCGCTATCGGAGGATCCGTGGAGGAGAAGAAACCAACGGCTGGATCTCTGCCGCTGGCGTCGCGTTGGGTTTCACGTCTTCGGATCGGTAAGAGAGACAAGGGAACAGTAAGAGACGACGCCATTTTGTTGGAGAGAGAGGAGCATAACGGAAACTGGGTTTTGAAGATTTTGGAGGTTGGATCAATCTGGAAAGGGAAGAGACAACGATCAGGAGGCAGCGGAGAAGAAGAAGAAAAAGAAGAACAGGAAGAGGAAGAGGAAGTTACTGAATCGAAGATATGTGAGGAATGCGATTTCTGCAGGATCGATAATGATGAAGAAGAAGAAAAAGAGGAGATGGTGATTGATAGAGAAGAGTTCTCGGAGATGTTAAGGAAAATTCCGGTGGAAGATGCACAAATGTTTGCAAAATTGTCGTTTTTGGGAAATTTGGCTTATTCAATCCCTAAAATCAAGGTTACTTTGAGAGATTGAATCCAGAAGCTCTATCCTTAGTTTCTGAATTCGTCCTTTTTGTTTTGACTTTGTTTTTCCTTGTTTACAGCCTGAGAATCTGTTGAAATATCAGAAACTGAGATTCGTGACTTCCTCTATTGAGAAGAGGATGAGTCTTAAGGTTGAGGAGACCAACAATGGCGATGAAGAAGAGGAGGAGAAAAAGCTCATTAACCCAGCTGTTGCTTACAGAATTGCTGCTTCTGCTGCATCTCGTCTCTTTTCCCATTCTAAGACTGTGCTTCCTTTTGGATCCACTAGACGTCAAGACAACGAAGCATCTCTATTGGCCACTGCTGATTCGGTTACAGCAGTCGTGGCAGCGAAAGAGGATGTTAAGCAAGCGGTCGCGGATGATCTCAAATCAAACCACTCACCGCCTTGTGAGTGGTTCGTATGCGATGATGACAAAAGTGGCACCAGGTTCTTCTTAATTCAGGTAGTTTTCTCTTTGTGCTTGGTCTTTAATGGTCTGAGATGTGCTTAATAGATAGCTTAAGAATGGTACTAAATGCTTTACAGGGATCAGATTCACTGGCCTCATGGCAAGCTAACCTTCTGTTCGAGCCAGTTCCATTTGAGGAGCTTGATGTGCCTGTTCATAGAGGCATATACGAAGCTGCAAAGGGAATATACGAACAGATGTTACCAGAAGTTCACTCACACCTTAATTCCCGTGGCAAGAACCGTGCTTTTCTCAGATTTAGCGGACATTCTCTAGGTGGAAGCTTGTCACTGCTTGTTAACCTCATGCTTCTGATCCGAGGCCAAGTTTCAGCTTCTTCTCTGCTTCCAGTGATCACTTTTGGTTCACCTTGCATCATGTGCGGAGGCGATAGGCTTCTTCATAAACTCGGATTGCCTAAGAGTCATCTTCTCGGGATCTCAATGCATAGAGATATTGTTCCCCGAGCATTCTCCTGCAATTACCCTAACCGAGCCGCAAAGGTTCTCAAGGCATTGAATGGAAACTTCCGGAACCATCCTTGTCTGAATAACCAGGTAAAATGTGAAAAACATCTTAAGCTGTTTGCTTCAGATCACTGTTTCTTGGCTTACTCTGTTTGCCTTTTTCTGCAGAATTTATTGTATTCTCCCATGGGGAAGCTTTTAATTCTACAACCATCCGAGAAATTCTCTACGCCACACCCTCTGCTTCCTTCAGGAAGTGGTCTTTATCTCTTAACATCTAAGAATACCGATGAAATCGAAAAAGGGCTAAGAGCTGCAAAGAGAGTGTTCTTTAATTCACCTCATCCCCTGGAGATTCTCAGTGATCGTTCTTCTTATGGGTCTCAAGGAAAAATCAAAAGAGACCATGATATGAGTTCTTACCTAAAAGCCTTGAGGTATGTCATCCGACAGGAGCTGAAGCAGATAAAGGCTAAGCAAGATCAATGGCGGGCCAAGTTCTTTCTTATAAACATTTTATGTACAGGGAGAGATTCCTTAAAACTCATAAGTAGAATTGTTGCATCAAGGAGTAGTCAACTAGTGATCATCTTCTTTCTCCCACTTAGATTGTTAATTATGAGCTTCTATGGTGTAATCTTTCACCATTCACAAGCGCATTTTAGTTTCTTTAAGTGAAAGTTAGACCTATTCTGTAATAGACTCTATCACACATCAATTATTTTCAGAGAAGAATGAAGTATCTAGTGTACGAGAAAAAGCGATATTCTAGCAAATTCTTTAATGATTTTACACGTTCGGAGTCTTATCCTACTGACATAATCTTACAAAGGGGTAATGAAAGAGATATTTATTCATTAAAGGGGGCATAAAAAGCTCAGACCTTTGTGACAAGACGAGTATGAGGAAACTAGAGATTCATCTTCCCTGCTAGATACCAAGAATGCATAGCAAGGCTTCCAAATGACAAAATGTTAGCTAGCGATGATAAACCGTGAATCATTCCAAACTTCTTATTCATGGCAGCTAGCTTTGGTATAGTCTTTGCCTTTTCTCTGTTCTTGGACCACCCAACTTCATCTCCAATGTTGTTTTCTCTCTCTACTTTGTGCCTTTGCTTCATCATCTACACCAGAGTAAGACTATTGCTTCTTAGGAATCTTGTATGCAAAAAGGATTGAAGATGGTGTTTGTGTACCACTTACATTGATGGTCATGGGAGTAAACACAAACAAATTGGTGAGATTGAAAGCAAAAGCAGAAAGGAGAAACCCAAGCTGATACTTCTCCACAGAAGAAGATGACTTCCATGGATGCAGATAACCAAAAGCAGATAGTGAAATTGCGCAGCAAGAACCAACCAAAGTGAAATAAGCTGGAAACATCTTGCTCTGCAGATTACCGAACTGATGCCTCGGCAAATTCCTAATCAATCGGAAACTAAAGGAATCACAACTTCACACCGAACCTAATTTTCTAATTAAAAAAAAAATCTAATTCGACGAAATTGAAGAAGATGATCGGAAGAGAAGAGGATTCGTACTTGAACATGATGATTCCTCCGATGAATGTAGCCCAGAGAGCAGCTCCCCAAGCTGAAGCAAAGCTGAGTAGATGAGCTAGCTTCAGGAAGATAAAAAGCTTCCCCGAATTCTCACCATTCGACAGCGATCCGAATGTCTCCGGCGAGAATATCACTCCAAAGGCTAAAAATGCCACCGCTGCTAAAAAGCTGGTCAGCCAACTCATCGCCGATGATGTTTCCCGATCACTCTTTTCTCGAATATGTTCCCTGAGGCCAGAAGACGCGACACGTTTTGTTAACGTCGAATTGAGTCTGGGTAGCCAGGTAGGTAGTAGGCTAGTAGTCATTGCATTGACTAAACTACCCCTGACTTTTACAACTAAACTATTCAAGCAAAGATCTCTTGATTGAGGGTATTTATGTCAAGTACATTATCTCTTTCAACCGTATCAAATTCTAAAATACTCTTATACCAATCCAAATTAATTTTTATATCATTCACCAGTCTATTTAACTATTTTACCTCTTAAACATTTAAAAATAATTTTTATATTCTTCAATTTTATAAAAATCTAAATTTAATCTCACTTAATTTTTAAATTAAAATTTTGAATACACTTATACCCAGTAATATCTAATTATATTAAAAATGAGATTCGAACCCTTCACCTAGATATAAGGCTCGTTACTATCTTAACTATAGTATTTTTCTTGGTATCACATGCTTGTAGTTATACTAATTGTACCAATTATGTCATAGTTATACTAATTAAAAAATCAGTTGTACCAGTTATACCATAAATAGCAAATTCAAACTCTGGACAACCACCAAAAATTTAAACCATATGAAATACCGTGTTTTTTTTTATCACTTACAATTATAATTATATAACATTTAGTTGGTCGATAATCATATAGTTATACCAAATTATACTAATTAAAAAATTAGTTGTACCACAAATAGCAAATTCGAACCAAAAACGCAAATTAATGGTTTAAACTATTTGAACTACCGTATTTTTATTGGTATAATATAACCTAATTTAATCAATAATCATATTTTATTAATAGCAAAATCATAATTTTATTATTAAAATAATAAAAACATGAAAGAAATATAATAAATTATTTATTCACGTATAAATAATATTTTAGAAATTGGTCCCTTTCAACCACACCAACGTGCCGCACGCCGTATTCACTTTCTTGAACTTGGTAATATATTGGGCTATAAAATACTAAAGGCCCATAAGTAACAAACCCATCCTTTCGTACCAAGCTATCAATTACAGGTGTTCGGGCTATTACGTTTTTAGTACAAAGAAAATCCAAAATTTAACAGCTAAATAGAAAAACCTACTTTTTAGATGGCTAAACAGAAAAAGTTTTCCTAACTTCTCCTCGACTGTTTTTTCTCTCAAAATTTTTCTTTTTCAAAAATAATTTTCCTAATTAATCTTTCTTCTTAATTTTTTTTAAATTTGCAGGCCAACATCGACTCCAGCGTGCGTAAGACGTACTCTTTATAATTATATTATGTATAGTTTAGGATTTATCTATATAATTTTTTTTAATATGTCATTTCGTTGTGTATTTTCAACACCTCGTATCTGTTCGTGTGTTTTGTCTGCGATTTCACCATGATTTTGCTGACGATGACTGTTCTCCCCACTCTTAACACCACCGCTTGAATTTTGTACTGTAGGTTGATGTATTGTGGACTACTTACAGCCATCAAAATAGTTTTTGCACAAGAGTAACAAAATTGGTGGAGACACAATGGAATCGTCTCTTCTCTCTTCTATAGAGTTGTTGTTGGTGTTGGTTGTTATGATCTCCACTGGTGGGATAAAATTTACCAAAATCAACTACCTTCGGATTAAAGAGTAACTTGAGATTCTGGATGAAGGAGTACAACGTTTACCATGTATAATAGTTTGGTAGATTAGATTGAGGGGGAGGGAAAATGAGTCGAATTTTCCTCTAATTTTCCATTGTGTTAGTTTTATGTCTCTCTTCGTAGAATTTGAATCCAGCGAAGTCTTGTGGTGTTTCTGCTGGTTTATTCTGTTATTTTGTCAAAGTGTAGGCGAAAGAAAAATTCATACAGAGACAACCATTGGTAGTGGAATTTGAAGTTTTCATGCAGTAGTGTTTTGAGATTTGCAAAATTCTTATTGTGTTTCATAATTGAGTGATAAGTAAGAATCGCAATGTTGGGATTTGGATATAGAGAAGAAACATAACAAATTTGTTAATCTGTTAGCGAGTAAGTACGAAGAAGTAGGATCGTCAATTTCGCTTTTTATATTGTATTGTTCTTTAGCTTTTTTTTGTTTAATATATATAAATATGAATAATATTTATATAATTTTGTAAACTCTTGACAAAAATTATAATATAGATGTTAAAAAAAAAATCTAACGCTGATAATTGACATCTAATACCGATGAAATCGATTAACACTATAACATAAGTTCAAAACTATAATTGATTAGTAACAAAAAATAATATCTCAATAATTCAATATTGCTTATGTTACCCACCAAAATACGAGTTTATAAACATCTAATACCGATGAAATCGATTAACACTATAACATTATAAATCACTCACTAGCTAAAAGAAAATGATATTTTTGGCTTTAAAAAGTAATAATCTAAGCGGAAAAGGAATAGCTGTAATTCAATGCTATGGAATTAATTTATAACTGAAACAAATTTAAAACCAATTGGTATTAAAAAAATACGTTTCTGTTATCTCATCCACTAGAATTGCAAACGATTATAATAATATCATTGTGATGCATTGTCTTACTATTAGATACTCCATCTGTTTTTTATTAATCATATTTATAAAAAAAAATTGTTTCAAAAAAATACAATTTTTTTATTTATATATATATATATATATATTTATTAGTTATTGATGATGGATTGTAAAATTTCCGAAAAATAATTGAATACTAATGATTTAGAATTATAGAAAATTGTAAATCACAAAATATAATGTATTTTTAATATATATTTTGTAATATGTGTGAAAATGTTAAAAATATGATGAATTAGAAGATTTAGCGAAACATAATAGTCATTATTTTAAACATCGTGTCTTTGGCCATACCAATTTTTAAAAAAGCTGTTCATATTCACATTTAGATAAGATATATTCAAAGGTAGTTGTTGGATAGGACATGTTCAACGTCTTTGCTTGTAAGTTGTAACTTGTAAGGTACTTGAGATCGGAAAACTCGATCTAGTCACTGCCCTCCACTAAACATAATATATTAGTTATCCAATCTTGTTTTTGTTGGCTCGAGATGCGTTATTTATCATGGAAAATAAAATAAAAACTCCATCTCTTTCTAACATAACAGACCAGACGAGGGAGAACCCACGATGAACTAAGCAAGAACCCGACGATAGACCGTATTGGCGATTCCACTGGGGAACGAACTCAAAATCTTGATATAATTCTCACTTTCCGTCTATTTTTAAATAGATTTTTTCAAAATTTTCAAGTAGTACAAAAATTAAATAAAATTTTAAATAAGTAATAATAAGTACACATGATAGGCTCACATGGATACACACTGACATCATCATATTCATATACCTGGCCACGACTGATCCCCTCTTTCCACTGTCCCCAACATCCTATACATCACGTGCTTTTTTATTTTAACTTTCCCCTTCAACTTTATTAATCTTCTCATATTCCCATGATGTATGCTAATTCGATCACATTCACCCAACTTAAGCGCAAGATGAACCAAATGGCTTACGATCATATGGTATTACGACACAAAATTATTTTTCACGTATATGTCTTATTTAGCTTACATAGTCTATGACCATGAGTCCACGGCAAGTTTCGTTTCCTGTCACTTTTATTCCATATATTATTTTTATAGAATTCTGCTCTCACCCAACAAATTCTTTTTTTCATTTAGTATATTATTATTATTAGAGATAATTGATTCGATTATTTATTATGGTAATAATTGATTATAAATAGTATATGCAACACAAATTTCACTCGACATTTTTTATGATGAACATGATTTTTCTGCAACACTCGAATTTATGATAGACGGTTTTTCATGTACGAGATTCTTATAATATAGCAGTTTTTCCATAATACACCAGATTACGACAAACAAATCTATTTACAACACTTTATAATTTTTAAAAATTTTTACATCTTTTAATTTATAAAAAACTGTTATTTTTTAGAACTCAAATTCCAAACTTGATGTAAAAATATTTAAATTTTTAACCAATGGATCGAAACTGCTTCCAGAAATACTCTTCCTTCGTTTCACATATTTCAACAATTTTGGGAAATAAACGAAAAACCCAATATGTTGGACTAGTTATAGTCAACATATATATGCTACATAACATATACAAGAGATCGATGGTGATGTTAACTTAATAAGTAGGTGGCATAGTATTCCCTGTGGCGTTTGTTATTAAAAAAATGGTATTTCCTGTGGTATTCAATGATGTGAAACCCGAAATGCAAAACTGGCTGATAACAATTGCATAACAAATCTTGGTCAAGATTCTAAGAAATTAAATTAATCGGTTGACAATCGTATAAACATCAACGACCCATCTACCAGATTGTTAATCAACTGCGTCATATTTTATTTAAGCTTGCTGGTTAATCCATTACCAATACCATTAAATGGCAGCCAAACTTTGTAGATAAGGATTCCTCCAAATATTATTAGTTTGTTGTGTCTGACTCATTTATCCAATTTTATTCGGACAAATCTATGATTAAAATATTAAATTATCCGATTAGTATTCATTTCAAATGTGACTTCTACTGGAATGGTAGTTTTAATCTCACACTACTTTGAGTTTTGATTCGAGAAGTAAAGTATTTTCTGCACAAAATTAAAGAGAAAGTAGCATAAACTAGAAAGAGACGAATATATGCATACTAAAATTCCCTGTTAAACTTTTAGCAACTGAGGGCTTCGTATTTCATTGGAATCGGTTGGTTAAAACCGGTCCGAGATAGTAAACTTCCCACGGCGGCAAGATCTCGGCAGAAAACTCCTTGATACGCGTTTAAATTTCCCGGTTTAGTTTCTGCGAAACCGGCTCTTGTAATTGAACCGGGTTTTTCAATCGGTTCGTGTTCTTCAATCGTTTTCGTTGACATTTGAGTCAACGCCATCATCTTCTTCCTCTGTTCCTCCTCCGCTATCGTTGCCGCCAAAACGGAATACCCTCTCTGAATCAACCGGTAAAGCAACAAAGAAGACATCTTGGCTCGATCTTTAACGGAATCAATCTCGCTCTGATCTAAGAAATCGCAGCGTTCGATGAATGCTAAAGCCTTGTCAGGTTTATGCCTGAGACAAAGCAAGAGATTTGCTCGATCAAGCTCCGATCTCGTGCATCTGCGTCTAACTCCGATCAATCCGTAATAATCAACGTTCCTAATTTCTCCATTCGCGATTTTTGCTTTTAGTTTCTCCGATTTCGTCTTCAATACGATTAATTTCTCTGTAATTTCTCTGTATTTCACATTGTGTCGTTTCCACGGTGGTCCGGGAAGTTTCCGATCACGTAAAATTGTGTTGTAGAGTATCTTCAAGTGCTCCAAATCGTGAAGCGAATCTGGAAGACACCGAACAGTTTCCAAAAGCGAAGCTCTAGTCTCCAACGCATGAATGCTCGACGGCTCAAGAGCTAAGGTTTTGTTACAATCGGCGATGGCTTCTGCGATTTTTCCTGCGGATCTGTAAGCGGCGGCGCGTTGCATATAGCAATCGGCGAGGAATCCCTGTGGCGCTGGACGACGACGACCGTCGAGAATTTTGGAGAAGTGACGGATCGAATCGGAGAAAAGTCCAGCGTCAAAGGCGGCGAATCCGGCGGCGCGACGACGGAGGAGGTTTTTGGTGTGAGCGAGAAGGTTAGTTACGGTGTCGCATTCAGTGACTTTGCGTGGAGGAGAAGCAGAGGATGATTCGGAGAGGAGGAGAGAGAAGCTATCATCGGACCAGCTTACACTGAGACGGCGGAACTCGGCGGTGGCAATGCGTTTTCCGGTTTGAAGAAGAATCAATGCGTCTTCCATTAATCCTAGGTGGCAACAAGCTTGTCCCAAAACAACATATCTGAAAATTTCCAAAATACAAAATTATTTTCAAAATTACACTCCCACTGGTCTTTAACAAAAAAGAATTATTATACAAACAAAAATTAATTTAAATGCAAAATCGTAACTTTGCTGTTTTCTTTTATCTTCTATCTTTTTTGCATTAATATTATATAACAATAGAACGACTGAAGAGAAAATGCAATTCAGAAAAGAATAAATCAGTAAGTTATGAACCTTTTATTAAAGATGAAGAGTTTATTTATTGTAAACGAGGAACTTGTAATAACGAAAAAGGGATTTAGTTACCTCCATTGTTTATCTTTATCGCAGTTTTTACAAATCCCAGCCATTATTTTCTTTTTCGAGTCAGAAACGGGGAAGCACTTGAAGGAAGATTTATGGCGAGGAGATGAATCGGAGAGAAGTTTCCGAGAGAGCTGAGAGGAAGAGGAAGAGTAAGAACCGTCGTATGAATTGGATCCATCTTCATCATTCACGGCAAGCTTGAAGCTTGGGATATAATCTTGAAGCATATCAACTACATCCTTGAAACGTCGAAGAAAGAGCAAAATTCTTGCTTTGAGTTCTAACGCAATTTCCGAACGTGGCGATATTGATAACGCTACGTCTAGTATATGAATGGCAGAAGCGACGTCGTTTTGCTCCTCACTCGCCATCAAAGATCTTGCGTCCTTAATGTACTTATCAACAAGCTGAGAGATCAAGAATAAAGATAATGCCGTTTGAGTGAATAATCGATGACCATTATAGAAGTTATCGAGAATTTGAATAGATTTTAGTGATTTTCTGGGGGTTTTATTTACCTTCTTGTGAGTGAACCACCAATGCTTCTTGTCGCCATTAAGAACATGATAAACAGCCATTGTTGCCTTTGATATTCGCTAATTGGGTCAACAGATCAAACTATCCAAAAACAGATTTAACTTTTTTTTATGTTTCTACTCTTTCCCCCAAAATTCTTTGCTTCTTCTTCTCCTCCAAGATTTGAGAAAAGAAAGAGAAGTGCTTATAAAGAAAAGAAGAAAAAAAGAGAGAGATATGACAGCTTTGACCTCAGAGAAAGTTCTGATCATTTTTTTTCCGTCAAATTATATATATTAAATTATTGATTGAATGACTTTTTAAAAAAAATTAAAACAAAATCTAAAACAAAAAAAACTGATGAGATTATATTAGAAAGAAATACAGACTAATCCAATTCTAACAAATGCATATTATTCGACAAATATTAAAATACAATAAAAAGGTAAAACGAGATATATATTTAGAGCGATATATTAAGAGACGAATATTAAGACTATTGAAAATGTAAAATACGAAGCATAGATATACCATTCGAAGTGGTGAAAGGCTAATCGATATATAATGATCGATTTTTTCAAAATGCAAAACCACACGGAGGACGAAAATTTTCAATATATTTTGAAAATTTGATTTTACGTCTGAAATGCCGAGATGCTGGCCATGTCAAGAATTTAATAGTAGTGCTTGTTAGAGTGTTTGATGAATATATGGCTTTCTGATTTTATACCATATGTAATAAATTTAATCGGGGCAAGTCTTGTGATTAATGTTTCTAAGAAAACAGCATGCTATTGCAAATCATGAAGAATTTTGTATGGTCTAAAAACAATACAATGTCAACGTGTATGTAGCAACTAGCAATATATATGTATGGTCTTAAAACAATATGTAGTGTCAAAAAAATATCCAACCTTTTATCATAAGTTAAAGAAAAAAAATGGTGGCAAGGAACGGTTAGCCTTTATGATTGCGAACTGTACTTTTTGTTTTGTTTTGAATAAGTATTATATAACAGCAATAATAATACTAAAGCTGAAAAATGATTATATTATAGGTACAACTTCCTTGCACATTTTTTTGGACTTATAGGCAATGTATGTGTATTGGCTACACTATATACACCAGTGTCACTGGTTGAGAGTCTTGAGACGACTATGCCAGGATGGCTTGAGAACGACCTAGCGAATCTCTATTATTGTAATTAACAAACACTCGAAAGACAATTACGTGTTAATTGTAGTTAACTAGTAGTATAAGTTCATTATCTGGTTTGAAAGTGGGTCTAATTAATTAAGGGAAACTGTCCCCATTCTATAAACATGTTAGCATCTTAAGAGGCATATCATGACGGCGTTTATCTAGATATATCATACATTATAAAAATTAATATGTACATATTTATACGTATACATTCTCTTCAACGTCAAAGAAAAAAATATACATACCCTTTATATTATTCCACATATACATATAGATTAATATCTTTATACATATAATATATACATATATATATATATGTTAGCCTTTGTTCATAATATAGTTACTACTATCATATATGCAACTTTATAAGACGAAAATTTTATCAAATTTTTATTTATTAAAACTAATTAAACACCGGTGTATATATTTGCATCTTAGTTCTATAAACTTTCGTAAAAGGTTATATATACACTTTCGTAAAAGGGTATATATATACTTCGTTAAAGCCCTTATATCATACCATATTTTTGTTTGTTTTGTGTTTCTAGATTATTTTTATATTTTATATACTGCCTTGCAAATTAAAGTAATGCATATATAGTCCACATTGAAATTTTGAAATTCATACAATAATAAGCTAATTCAAGTGGACGTCCAAAAATATTATACGTACCATTCTTTTACACTATTGGGTGTTTCAATATTGCAACATGATGGTGCATTGCCTATGGTGACGTGACTTTTACCGAGACATAGTTTTTATCTAGAACCATATAAGTGTCAAATTTGGCACAAATGTTAAGATAGGAATATATTAGTAAATTGTAGTTGCATAATTAACTTCGTTATTTAATTTGAAATATTGAGTAGAAAATAGAGAATATTACATTGGGCATCAAACCAATCATCTAGTTTGGCTCAAATTCAGACGATAGAGACCTCTTTTTGGATCCAAAAGCTTCGGGTTTTGAACAAAAACTGAAACAATCAAATAAAAGTCAGAGAGCTTGGAGGATAGCACGTGTTCTTGGCTTAGATATCACGTGGGAATGACTGATCCATGTGCATCCCTTTACCCCAAAAACCAACTTTATTGTAAATTTATATTTGTTCTTTTACATTAATCAAATTTAACCGGCTGGTTTGATCTAACTTTGACCAAATTATTCGTTTTGGTCACACTTTCATGCTTAGTGTTTTGTTTTCTTAGATCAAAATAATTTGTTATAAAAAAGTTTGTTATAGACATATCCTTATTTCACAGACAAAATACATGAGCTAATTGCGTTGAGACTTGAACGTTTCGAAGCGGCTGAGATTTGGGACGCATTGTGAGTGGTGATCAAAAGCATGGAAATAGTACATAGTTATCCACAGATTCGTTTGTTTTCGTTTCCCAATACCTAAAAAGAAGAAAAAGGAACCAAATGATAAGTTCACAAAGAGATATAACACATGTAAAACAATATACATTATGGTCTATCTATATGTCAAATTGATTGGTCCTCTGTGTCGGACATTGTGATTGTTAGATGTCAAACTCGATTAACATGGCCTTTTCTGCATACATTATTAAAGTAAAGTCTTCCATCTTTCCAGTTTTCGAAAAAGCTAAGAGACAGCCATTGCATAAGAGTTAAGCCCCACACAGTTACATAGTCACAGACAAATGGGTTCACACTTTTCATCGGAATAAACTTTGGTCTGTATATATATACATATAATTTAAAAGGATTCAAAAATAAAATATTGTTGTATACGCACATATACAATTTAGACATTTTCACATATCTCATCATACAACTTGGATCTTAATCTTACATCAGATATAACAAGTAGATAGACTCACAATGTATAATTAAGACTTATATTGATCTAGTTGATACAGATATTGAAAACATCCATTTAAATCCTTTGCCATATGCACCCACTAGGTATAAACACTGCATCAACCTAACAGGGTGAGAGATAATAATAATATGTTGCAAATATTAAGATAGAATTTGAACAGGGAATGTAATATTTAGACACCAAAGTCTATTGATCTGTGAGTCACTGGAATCATCAGCTATCCTTATGTAATCACAAGATACATCATCCTGTGACGATAACACTACGATTCTTCTATTGATTTGCCAATATTCCGATTTTCAACCTCCACATACCAATCATCATGTCATTTCACTACAGTTCTATTATTTCAAATTATCATCAAAAGATGTCAATTCAGAACTACCATTTCAAATTAACACATATAAAGCTTGTTTCTTGGGACAGGGAGAAAATTGAAACAGCTAATTGCAAATATAATCCATCCGACCAACACAATGGCTACGGAACAGAGTAGGAGTAGACAAGTAGCACACTATGTACATATAGCCAGCATAATGTACTCACATGACTTCATGATGCAATAGCATGAAGAGTCATGCATATTGCATTGCTATCTTCTAAACTTAAACTTAGTTTCAATTTTAAACCAATTGCTATCTTCATCCACATAACTAATCACACTGCCATTTCAAGCTATTGTTGGAGATTTCACTTCAACTCCATCATCTCTAGTTATTGGTTCTTTGGAACAGGGAAGATTGTAACGGGTTCGAAAATGTAATCTATAACGTGTATCTAGCGAAATAGAGTCATCTTAGAGTTTACGTATAACTAGCAGATTGATTAACCTAAACTCCAAAATCCATAAATTGTCATAAACACGAAGACCAAAGACACATTTCGCTATTGAGCCAATTTTTAAATTCACCATTAAATATCTGCATAAATCAGTTAAAAATGAAAATATCACATTTCGCCATTACTATTTAAACCCGTTACTTATATATTATTGCATATATACAAAGATTGATTCAACTGTTACATCAATTGCTTTGAAACATATACAATCATACGAGTAACTATGGAGCTCAATTATTTTGAGGTTGCTTCTTGACGATAATCACTGGACACTTGACTCGTTTTGCGCAATACTCGCTCACACTTCCTAGCAAAGCCCTGACCAATGAAACATACACAAACCATATCAATAACCATATATATTATATCGAACTATTTTGTGTCCTTTAAAAGATGGATGGAAGCCTTACCTTTTGAAGAAGCCATAGTCATGTGTGCCTATAACTAACATATCAGCTTTAAGTTTCTGAACTGCGTTGCATATAACTTCCTTCGCATCTCCCCTTCCAACTCGTCTCTCTATATTAATCTGCACATTAATAACACTTTAATTTTTTTTCTTTCATTGTTTTAGTCAACCCTCTTTGGAACTAATCCCATGTTTTTTTTGTATTAAATACTGATATAATATGTTAACGTAAACATGTGAAATTAATTTTTCAAATACAACTGACAACAAATAGAATGAACTCATAACTACTATATTTGAGTGAATTCACTTTCAAATAATTTGTCAATTTAAAAAAATATAATCCAACAAAGTGATCGAAAAATTGAAATAAGCTTACATCGGACTCAAAATCTTGGTACACGGTTCGAGATCGAGCCATGACCGATTCCACGAGCTCGTGTTCATATTTCCTCAAGGCTGCAACCGGATCTCCGGTCACTATAAACCCTAAAAATCGACCAAACAAAATCTATAATTAAGCTAAACGATATATAAGGGTAATTAATTAATCAGAAGATATTGAAATGGCGAGACTAACCTGCGGCATCAATGGAAGAGTAAACGGGAAGAGGGGGCTTCACGTAGAGGAGGATGAGGGTATTATTGGAACCATATGGAAAAAGATTGTCAAGACTCCATGAAAGAGCTTCCATGCTCTCTTCGCTTTCGTCCACTGCTACTACTATCTTTCTCTCCTTCGTTTCCTCCATTTTTTAAAAATTATAAATGTTATTTTTTTTTTGCTTTCAATTATTAAAGAAGAAAATATCTAATGAAGAAGGCTTGATGGAACAAGAGATTGCTGTCTTTCTATTTATACAAGTAGCTAGGCAAAACCCACTTGATATCCGAATTTGGAGTTCAGTGTTTTATTTATATATGTAGTTTTTGATTTTATAAGTATAATAGCAAAAAATTCTTTTAACAAAAAAAAAAGAAAGTATGATAGAAAAAAGGTCTTGTGCAGATCCCTTTCTCATGACTAATTTACAGTTGAAATATCTTAATTATGTAAAGATAAGATTAAAACCCACATATGATTGTCAATTGATGATGAATTATAGAAAGATATTTTTAGCTCTAACTAGATATTTGGATATAAATAAAAATTCAAAAAGTAAATAATAATTATTATATTACATACTTTTGAGCTAGTATTTAACAATTTTTGAACTTGCTAAAAAAGGACTGAATTATTCTATACATAATGGATGAGAATATTTTCCTTAGCTATATAGCAACCATACGTTGATCTTGAAGTTATACTGATTGACTGATCATGATTTTCAGATTAGTATTATCCATAAACGTATACAAAGATAACGTAAACTAAGAAACCTTTATGAATGAAGCAAATAATATCTCAAAATAATTGAGAAAATATCATGACCCTAAAACGAAGATAAGGTGCGATGCATACAGATACCTTCCAACTAAGAAATTGACACCTGTCACGATCTTTATTCATCTGCGCTTTAAAGCTACTGGTGGGCCCAAGGGTTAAATAGTAATATGAAGTTATGAACATGTAACCAGTTTAATGGGCCTTTTATGGGTCACAATGGTTTTCATTCGAAGCTTTCCAATCAAAATGATTCCCAATGGGCCTATAGGTAAGAAGCTCTGATTTAGCTCCGCCGTTAATCTCAGTCGCTTTTCACCACGGCTGCCGTTACTAATCGCCGTTGAGCTTCGATGGCTGCTGCTGCATGGCTATATCTCTATGTCAGAAGAAACTCCTGCATTAGAAATCCTCTCAGCTCCCACCGATTCCACTGCCTCTTCGTTCGCTCTTCTACATCGAATTCCGACGAATTCGTTTTCGTTCAAATCCGCGAAATCGGCGGGAATGGGGTATGCGGCTGAAGGTTAGGAGGGGGAAGAGGAGGAGAAAAGAATGTGCTATATTTTTGTGCTATCTCTTTGCCTTTTTCTCGATTGTTTCATTCTTCTTCTTATCATTCTCACCGTCAAGTTTCATTGTCACACGCCTCTGTAGAACTGCTTGATGCGAGTCTAGGTTTGAGAGGTTTCTCTAGTAGTACTTCTGATGGTACTGATGAATGTGATGAAGAAATTGAATCCGAATGCGATAATGATGATGGTGATGATGAAATTGGGATCAACTGTGTTGATTCTAGTACTAATCAACAAGAAGTAGAGAGAGTCTGCAAAGTGATTGATGAATTGTTTGCGTTAGATAGAAACATGGAAGCTGTTCTTGATGAAATGAAAGTAGATTTATCTCACGATCTGATCCTAAAGGTTTTAGAAAGATTTCGACATGCTAGAAGCCCGCATTTAGATTCTTCTGCTGGGCTGCAGAGAGACAAGGGTATGCTCATGATTCAAGAACATATAACTCTATGATGAGTATTTTAGCAAAGACTAGACAGTTCGAGACGATGCTTTCGGTTCTTGAAGAGATGGGTGAAAAAGGCTATTGACTATGGAGACATTCACTATTGCGATGAAAGCTTTTGCTGCTGCGAAAGAGAGAAAGAAAGCTGTTGGTATCTTTGAGTTGATGAAGAAGTACAACTTAAAATTTTTTTGTCGAAACGATTAATTGCTTGCTAGATAGTCTTGGGAGGGCTAAGCTTGGAAAAAAAGCTCAGGCTCTGTTTGATAAGTTGAAAGAGAGGTTTACGCCTAATATGATGACTTACACTGTTCTACTCAATGGTTGGTGTCAGGCAAGCTTCTAAAACGCGGCCGCCTAGCTAGAAACGCGGCCGCCGAGTCGGTGATCGGAAGCTCACCGTGGCGAAATAGTGTTGATCGGTGGTGTTAGGCGGCTTGACGATTTAATTGCAAAACCGGAAGGTCACGCCACCACCAAAACGTATCTATGAAAAGCTTTATTGATATAAAATATATTACATAAGGCCCAAATACATGATCATAAAAAGACAATTTCATTGACTTACAACGAAGCCCAAACGAAAGGTCCAAAAACGTGTAAGAGCTAATTTATATAAATGTAAAAAAGATTTGGATCAAAAGCATAAAAGTGAAAAGATTAGTGACGGAGAAAGAAAGCGGATATAAATATATTAAATTATTAAAAAATTAGTCTTTGAATGTTTTTAGATTTACTTTTGATTTTTCGGAAATTTGCTAGGTCCAGACCAACCAACCGTTTAATCCCGAACTTTGATGTAACTTGATGGAAGTTGCGAGAATCTGGAATGATATGATTGATCAGGGCTTGAAACCTGACATTGTAGCTCACAATGTTATGCTTGAAGGTTTTTTGAGTAGGAAAAAATCAGATGCGATCAAATTGTTCCATGTCATGAAATCCAAGGGATTGCCCTAATGTCCGTAGCTATACCATCATGATCCGTGACTTCTGTAAACAGTCGAGCATGGAAGCTTCCATTGAGTACTTTGATGACATGATTGATTCCGGGTTGCAACCCGATGCTGCAGTTTACACGTGTCTGATCACGGGTTTTGGGACTCAGAAGAAGCTGGATACGGTTTACGAACTGCTCAAGGAGATGCAAGAAAAGGGACATCCTGTGGATGTCAAAACGTACAACGCGCTGATCAAACTGATGGCTAGTCAGAAAATGCCGGAACACGCCACAAGAATCTACAACAAGATGATCCAGAACGGGATCGAGCCATCGATACACACATTCAACGTGATAATGAAGTCTTAGTAGAAACTATGAGACGGGAAGAGCGGTTTGGGACGAGATGATCAATAAAGGAGTTTGTCCAGATGACAACTCTTACACGGTTTTGATCAGAGGGCTTATAGGTCAAGGGAAGTCCAGAGAGGGATGTAAATACTTAGAGGAGATGCTTGACAAAGGAATGAAAACTCCTTTGATTGATTATAACAAGTTTGCTGCTGATTTTCAGAGGAGGACAGCCGGAGGTATTTGAGGAATTGTCACAGAGAGCTAAGTTCTCTGGTAAGTTTGCTGCTGCAGAGATCTTTGTGAGATGGGCTCAGACGACTAGAAGGAAATTCAAACAGAGATACATGGATGATTGATGACTTGGGGATCTTAACTGGATCTATCAACTCACTGGCTCTGAGAAAGCTTGTGCTCGTTAGTAAATGGTTCTACTTGAGCTCGTCTGCAAATTCTTGGTTTATTGAGTGAGAACTCTTACTTCAATCAAGACAATGGCTTCACTCGCAGAGCTTGGACATCCGAACCACAATTGGGTTTGCAGCCAACACTTGAGGTTCTAATGGCTCAATTGATAACCTACTGAGAAGCATCAGGAAGCCAATATACGAATGGAGAGAACACAAGTTGTTTCATAATATCAACACAACATGTATGGTTACTTAAAAATCCCGACCCTCAAACATGTCTCTGCTCTTCGTACTGTAACATTTGTCTGGGCACCACATCATCTGTGACTTCGTTGTAACATGTTATAATAGTGGGTTTATATTATTCAAAGGTCTCATTTAACTTTCAAACACACATATATCTACCCATATATCTAAGTACACTATTGAGTGATAGTGGTTTAGCAAAATTTCAAAACTTATTTTCTTCAAGTTTCTTTTAGATACCTGTGCTACACAAATTATGGAAGAAGTAAATACAAACACAAGACTTAAGAGAGACAGAAGATGAAGTAGGCTCAATTGCAGAAAGAAAAACAAATACATCTGATGGTTTGGCCTTAATATGTAAGCATCTCGTATTCAAAAATGCTGCATTTAGCATTTGGCAAAATACTACATTATAACATTTTTAACATCTCAAAGAGAAAGAACTGAAGAAGCATTTTTAAGTCTGAGTTTGAGAATAGTCTATTCTTTGAGCTATGGGGTTTTGGTGGTTTCAGCGTCCTTGTTTCTCCAGGGATTAAGAGCTTCTCTCATGGCTAGAGCTTCAGGTGAATTTTCCCACGCTCGTTTCTCTGCTTCTATAACAGTAACCTTGTCGTCTGCAAGTTTTGGTAATCAAATTATATTTTGTCAGAGCTTTCATATGGTAAAAAAAATCCAGACCAGTGTAATCTAGAAATTGAGCATGAAGATTACAAATCCACAAGGAAATAATAAACTTCAACCTCAAAAATTCCCCAGAAGCCAACAATGTTAAACATTTATTTCCAAAACCAATGAAACAGAGCTGTTGACTAAAAACTATGTCAAAATCAATAGTTTCTACTTGGTTTTATCAATGAAATTTTGAAGCGAGAAATAAAGGAAGAAGGAACATACAGAAACCAGTCTTGATCATGAAGAATTCCATGCCTCCGCCAATAATAGCCGATCCAATTGCGATCTTCACATACCAATCCAAAAATCTCGCCTTTTTCATCCTCCCTTTTTCAAAATATCCAGAGGATTAAAAGAGATCTATTTTTCAAAATACCCAGAGGATTAAAAGAGATATAATTTCCCGATGAATCAAAGCTTCAAGGATTTCTCAGATATAAATCCGCAGTTTTTGCCCGATGAACTTTGCAGTCAGCGAGAAAGAAAGGAAAGAGTGTTAAAACCCTAAAAACGTTGTCGTATCCTCCCTCCCTAAAACTTTGGTCGACTTTACTATGTTTGAAAACCGGTTAACCAGTTTAGGACAACAAATTTAATTTCAGGTAGACGGTTAAGGGAAAATGAAATCAGGGCACGTACGTGGCACATTTCCATTTAATACGGAATGGTCCTGTGCACAGACGAATGTCTCCCGAATTACCAAAAAAGGTTGTAGTAGTAATATTTAAGCGAGCCAAGGTTCTGAAGATTACAACGCGTACATGCCGCCTCATTTTGTTTTCTAGGATTTTGAAGATTAGAAGAGAGTTTTCTTGGGGGTTCTCTAGGGATCATGGATAGAATCAGCAGTCTACCAGACGAGATCATTTGTCACATTGGATCCTTCTTCTCAGCGAATGAGGTTGCGTTCACCACGGTTCTCTCTAAAAGGTGGCATAATCTCTTTACCATCATACTGGATCTTCTTTTTGATAGTAGCGTTAAAGATAGAGAGAGTTTTACGGATTTTGAGGATCGAGTATTGGCTCTTCCAGCCAGTTCCCGTGTAATGACATTCTATCTAAATGGTGTATGGTTGGAGCGTATTGAATATGCTGCTCGATATGATCTTATCAACCGTTGTCTACTTGCTGTGCTCAAGCGTGGTGTCTTGAATATTCATTTGTGCTTACGTGGCAAACAAGGATACTCACTGCCTTATGAGCTTTTCGCTTGCGAGACCGTTGCTGAACTGTCATTAGGGGGTGGTTTTGGTTTTGAGCTGGTGGAAGCTCATTCTCAGGCAACAGGTGGAAGAAAGCTGGAATTCATAGAAGATTTGGAAAAGTTACTCGGAGCTTCGTCCAAATGCAAATTCCAGGTTGTTTCCTAGATTTGCTTTGAGTCTGTTCATGGATCCAGCAAAATAAGGATACAATCTTCTCTATGAGAGAACCACTATTAAAAGATACAAACTTCTGTTGACATACGAACTTGTTTGTTTGTTTTTCCAATCTTTCATGTTTTGAAAGGATCAGCTTTGCATTTCCTCATCTCTAAGTGGTTGTCGTGCCATTTCTTCTTTTGTGGAACTTGTTTATGAAATAAATATTATGGTTGGATTTGGTGATCAGTAAAATCATGTACCGCTTATAAAGAAGCGTGTGTTCGAAATTGATTTCGTCCTTGAATATTTAGCAATTATCATTATAGCAAGGGTTTTACATTTTTTGTATATCTCTAATTAATTAGTAAATTATAAATATAGTACTTTCGTGGCACAAGAAATGTTTGTATGTTACAAATGATGTAGAAGTTGAGAAAAACAAGAGTTTATGGATTTGATTTTTCAATTATTGTTTTCTTTCATTCTGTTTTTTTATTCAGAAGAATATATTTTCAATCGATAAGAAAATGAACTCAGAAAGTATTTTATCTCTAATTCGACGACAAAATTACGAAGCAGTTATGCACAACAAAGGAGGTAATTTTCAGGATGCAGAATCTGTTTGTGAATGCTTGTTGGGGTATTCTTTCCTATTGTCATGTCCTATTGAAGTCTTTAAGATAACAAAGTTCAGAGGAGAACATGCCGGAGAGATGTTGCAAGTGAAGCATGTCTTGGAGAATTTGCCGTGTCTTGTGCTGTTGGAACTTCATGTTCTGGAAACAACACATGACAAAAAGCAGCAGATCATGAAGGATCTCCTAATGCTTCCCAGAGCTTCGTCAAATGCAAGGTCCAGGTCGACTTCTCTTGAAAAAGCTAAGAACAAACTCTAATATGTTTCCTCAACATGAACTTCCAATTCTGTGAGAGCAAGAACAGTGATACGACTCTCCTTTGTCAAATTCGCTATGGAAGATGGATTCAGTAAGCTCTAAAATATCATGGTACAAGCGGAGAATTGTTCAGGTTTGTGACAATTTCTAGGAATGTTGGAGTCAAGTCGCTGAAGGTTCTATTAGAAATTGAAAAGGGTTCGCTTCAGTTTCCTGTTTCTGCATATAAGCGTTTGTAATGATTTTTGGATTTCTGTTTGAATAGAGCTGATCTGCTTTGTTCTAGGTTCTGGAGAACTGAGTTTTGGTGAGCAGTAAAAAGCTATGGATAGATTAAGCAGTCTACCAAATGAGATTATTTGCCACATCGGGTCTTTCCTTTCGGCAAAGGAAGCTGCTTTCACAATGGTTCTCTCAAAGAGCTGGCGAAATCTGTTTACCATCATACCAAAACTTCATTTTGATGACTCTGATGGAAAGAGTTTCAAGGATTTTATGGAGGGAGTATTGGCTCTACCAGCTATTTCCCGTATAAAGAGATTCTCTTTAAAATGGGCTTGTGTACATTGTGACTTTGCTCATTCTTTTTATCATGTCAACCGTTGTGTATCTCATGTGCTGAACCATGGTGTATTGGTTCTTAAACTCCAAATAAATGTCAAAAAAAGAGGATATTCACTGCCCTTTGAAGTTTTTACTTGCAAGACAGTTGCTAAACTGAAACTTGGGTCTGGTTTTGCTATTGATTTTCTCCCTAACGATACTTTTCTACCAGCTCTCAAGACTCTCTTTATTGATTCTGTTCGGTTCTTTGATTTTGGTCGTTGTGCGTTCAAAACGCTTCTTTCTGAGTGCCCTGTACTTGAGGAATTAGTCATACATGGTGTCGAATGGGAACGTTGGAGATGGTACAGCACTCTGTCCAGTCCGTCCCTTCAAAGACTTTGTATTCGACGTAAAGAGTGATATTTATATAATAATGACTCTGATTATGAGAGCATGGATCCTCGTGGTCTTCCCGATAATAATGAGAGCCTTAGTCTGGATACACTGGGTCTTACCTACTTAAAGTATTCTGATTATGTTCCAAAAAAGTATCTAATTGTTAATCTCAACTCCCTTGTTAAAGCTAAGCTCAATTTTTGTGTGGATGAAGATTGTGTATGGAACAGCGATCATACAGATGATTTTGATCCAATGAATCTGGTTAATGGGTTAAAAGATGTTGAGATTATGGACTTAAGTGTTCAAACTATGGAGGTAAGTGTGCTCTATTGTTTTCTTTCTTTATGATATGTTACTCTGCAACTTAATAACTAAAAAAACACGAAGATAAATTATATCAATTTCTCGAGGTTTTGATCCATAGGTTGCTATTGATTGATGACTGGTTGATTTTATTATGTTTCAGATGCTTTGTCTCTTCAGTGAAGCAATTCCAGTGTTTGAAAACTTGTTTCATGTATCTGTTAGCCTTTCTAACTTCTGCTGGTTTTCCCTGCCAATTCTACTAAAGAAATCTCCAAATCTAAAAACTCTCATCATCGAGGTATGACCGAAACCCCGGAATTTCATTGGCCAAACAAATTACGAGAACACTATAAGTCTCATAAATCTCGAATCTCAAATCCTCACTCTTGTTTCAGGATTCCTTGCACTATGCAAGTTCTTCTCTTTATAGCGAAGACGAACAAGGATTAGTTTGCTCGTGCGTGTCGGAGTATTCTTTCCTATTGTCATGCTCTGTGGAGGTCTTGAAGATAAACACGTACGGAGGAACTACCGAAGAGCTGGAGCAAATGAAACATTTCTTGGAGAAATTGTCATGTCTTGAGCTGGTGAAAGTTCGTTCTCAGGCAACAAGTAACAAAAAGCTGCAAGTCATGGCGGATCTACTAATGCTTCCCAGGGCTTCGTCCATTTGCAAAATCCAGGGCAAGTTTTCTGAAAAACTTAACTAAGAACAGACTCATGTTCTACTTTTGCTCGTCTGTTGGAAGTTGTAAACATGATCATTAAGTCAGCTAGGACTGATCATCATGATGCAATCTAGTCTATGGTTAGTATTGAGAGAACCAAATCTTAAAAAGATCCAAACTTTTGTTGACATGAAGAACTGGTTTGTTTGTCCTGTATCTTTCTCATTTCTTGATGTTGTTTTTGAATCGTACACCTTGACGTTTTTATTATATATCTACCTGGCTGCTGTGTCTTCTCGTCGCGAGTTTATAAGAGAGGCGCTAAGCCCATTGGTCAAATAAGCCTATTAAAAAGCCCACAAGCTAACTTCCGAGCTCTCTGTGAAATTAAAAAAAAGCTTTAAAAGTCGTGTGGCATTAAAATGATGTAATCATCACGTTATCATTTCAATTTTAAACCAAAGAGAGCCGCATAGAAAGAAGCATCTGCCATCTGATAGACTTTGGTTATATAGTTAATGGTCGTTTTATATACTGAATTGTGTGTTAGACATAGCTTTCGTATGGAAAAATTCAAAAATAAAACTCAAAATTTATAATAATTGGGCATTAAATACATTTGATATTTTCATAGGAGGCATCTTTGTGGAATATTCCATCCGTGAAAAGACGGAGAAACAAAACGTGCTTCCCTTACAAAATTCACAGCTGGCGTCAGTCTCCAAATTCCGCTTTAAAAATTAAAAGATTTACCAAAAGTTATCATCTTCCAATTTTTTAATTATTGAAAAAGCCTTCGCCAGCTCATCATCTTCTCCTTTAAAAGGATAGGTTGGGTTTACTTGATCGCCTTCTTTCGTTTGGCCTTTGATCTTTAGCTTTTTGCGTCTGTCATCTTCTCGATCAGCTAAGTATTGATCCAATTTTTTTTCTCGCTTTCCAAATTTCTCATCTCCTTTCTTTGATTCGTTTCCTTCTGTTCTGTCCTCAGATCTAGATCTAGGTCTAGGGTTCTTTTTTCTCGTCGGGAATTTGGCTGAGTCTTGTTTGATCTAGGGTTTTGGTTTTGGGAATCTGAAAAAGTAGGAATGTTTCTAGATTTTCTATGAGCTACTCAATCCTGTTTCGTCGAATTCGTATTCTACACTCTTTCTCCGTCGTTTATCTCTACTACACATACGTTTTCTCATGAAGTAATCCTTCTCGATCTGTTCTGTTTCATTCGATCTAACCAATTCTTTGATAGATTAGAAATCGGGAATTAATCTAGAAGAAATATTATTCTATCTGTTTTTAATTGTGGTGACAAAAAGTCAACGAAATGGGGTCGTTGCAAAGGCAAACAAGTCCTGAATCCGATAATGATCCGAGGTACGCGACGGTCACGGATGAGAGGAAGAGGAAGAGAATGATATCTAACAGAGAATCAGCTCGGAGATCAAGGATGAGGAAACAGAAGCAACTTGGTGATTTGATCAATGAAGTGACTGTTCTCAAGAACGATAATGCTAAAATCACTGAGCAGGTTGATGAAGCTACAAAGAAATACATTGAAATGGAGTCTAAGAACAATGTCTTGAGAGCTCAGGCTTTGGAGTTAACGGACAGGTTAAGATCATTGAACTCTGTGCTTGAGATGGTTGAAGAGATTAGTGGTCAGGCTTTGGATATTCCAGAGATTCCAGAATCTATGCAGAACCCGTGGCAGATTCCTTGTCCAATGCAACCAATCAGGGCTTCTGCTGATATGTTTGAATGCTGATTTTGCTGAGGATTCTTGTCTATAGGATTCAAGGAAGCATTGAGATCGAGTCTTGGTCTGCTTACTCATTCTCCTCCGTTTTCGTTGTTGTGTTTTTTTTAATGTGATGGTTCAAGTTTTGTAACATCTTTATAGAGACCTCAGTCTTGTTTTTTTCGCAATTTCAATTTGTCCTCTCTAGTCTTGTGTCGTCATGTAATTGGTGTCTAATGTTTTTCTTATCCAATTCAAAAGTTTTCCTTGACGCGCATTTGTCTTCGTTTATGAAAGATCTAATTTACAAAGTTTTAAAGCTAATTGAGTCTCAAAACCAACCATTCATATCATATCACCAAATTGCTAAGTTGACAGTGTGTATAACTGTATAACATACAAAACAAACAATATGAATCCGGAACATGATAAGGTCATATGGATCAACCTCAATTGTCGTAAGTACGACATTCGTTGGTCTCAGGATTGTCTTTGCAGTATTCCTCCAAAGGGTCCGAACCACCAGCTTTCTTCTTGTCCCTAGCGTGGCTAGCTGCTGCGCTAAGCTCCTCCACTTCATCCCACGCAGCTACACACTCTCCGCTCACTGGGTCGCCCGCACAAGTCTCTTGTGCTTCCTTGATACTTTTCTCCACTACATCCGATATCCCCCCTTCCGGAGTTGCTTTAACCGGCTTAAATTTCACCATCTGGTTCGTTGTTCTTGAACCAAGATTCCATGGATTGTTTAAACAGACTGGACCGGCAAGACGAACCGGTCGAGTCTCGCTGGTGAAGACGAGTCGTTGAGTTGCGATGTAAAGACTAGTAGCTATAGTTGCCATCGTTGGATGGAGTAAATACACGCAGCCTTTGAATATATATTTTTTTTGATGAAAGAAGATATTTCAAATTACTAGAAGCGACGAAGATATATAAAGTGCGCGTGAGTTTAATTCTGTGACCTCCATTTCTTATCCTCTTTTAACCAACCATAGAGTTACACGTCTCGAACACAGTTGGAGATATTATTTTATTCGATCGAACTATGGAATATTTTTCGCGATACACAAGTTGTACGCACCAGTACGATGTTGAAAAATTTGTAGCCGTCCAAGCCGTTTTTGAAGAATAGTACTGCTCGTTAGATATTATTTTATTATTTCCAAAAACTATAAATTCAGGAAAAATAGAAGCCGGTAAAATATCTCTTAACAAAAAAAAATAGAGGAAATGTCAAGAACGATGCTGTCTGACATTTAACCATCGCAAAACAATAGTATGTTAAACAAATTCTCAATTCGATCTCAGATTTGTTTATTTCTTACGTAACTCTTTTCACAGGTAAGTCATCTGAGATCTCAAGAAACCATAAAACAGAGCCAACAACATTGAGAATGAGAGAGAGAGAGGGGTTTATGATTCACTCTTCAGCGGCAACAACGCTGATCTCACCTCTCTCAAGCAAGTCATAGAAAGCTCTGGTTTTCCTCTGCTCATTCCAATGGTGCATCTTCCAGAGACCACCAGCAGCTAAACCGAGTGTCAAACCGATAATTAATTCCTTGACAACACTCGGGCCTTTCAATGTGGCATGCGCAACTTTGTGTCCTGCCATTTCTTCTCAACCTACCACAAATTTTAAGTATAGCCCATTTTATTAACACCATTGTCAGCTTCACAATCCTCACGAAGCTAAAGCTGAAAACTTTATTGACAAATGAAAACCAATAAACATCTCTCTCTCTCTATATATAAATATCTTTATACAGTCTCTCCTACCGGTCAAAATTGTTCAGAAGACAAATTCTTATCTTGGTAAGCATATATATGTGTTCATATACGCTTTTTGGTGTCTATACACAGAGACACACATTTAAAAATTTCGATCCAATTTCCACCTGATCTTATTTCTTTAGTTATTAGTTTTAGTGTATGCCGGTTTAATAAACCATGTATTTCTTCGTTTAGCTTCTCAGTTCTCACCATCACTAATAATTAGGGCTCTATTCAATGGAAGATATCAAAGGCTTCGGATTCTTTACCAAAATACACATAATACAGAATTGGAACAAAATTGGCAATTTCGCATATTTCCCAAAGATAATTATTAATTTTTCAAAGAGTCACTACTTCAAGAGAGTCAATCAAAACCGAGACAACAAAAAGAAAGAAAAAAAAAAACTAGAAATTTCGATCCTAATCTGATAAAAGTCAATCGTAACTTCAATCCGTTAGATATCTAAATAGCCAATCAATTCAAAAAATTTGAAGGAAACGACCGATATGATAAGGGAAGAATATGGAGCTTACCGAGTCAGATTACGTAGATGAACACGACAGAGAACAAAACGAGGAACGAAATGGGATTGTAAACTGCGGAAGCAGCGAAACATCCACTCATTCCTCTATTATTCCATCCGTTTTTTATTGGGCCTAAAGAAAGCCGAAAACAAAATGTATGGGCCTAGTTTGTTATTTTCATATATTTAAATTACCGGGGTATTTATGGAAATTCATGCGGTGCTCGTGTCCAGCGAAAGTCGTCAGTTGTCCCACCACGTTAAATTCCAAGTCCAATCTGTCACACTAAACTAACAACTATTTCTAAATTATCATTATCTTTCCCTCTCGGTTATCCATTTTTGTTCATTAATTATTGTAATGTACGAATTTGTAAGAACGTCATAATCATTCCTTTACCGAATCCTTCTCTTATGCCCCCACGAACTCAACCACCGTTATCGATTTCCAGTTTCACTCTCTTCTACATGACCTTTTGTTTAATTCAAACTCTCTGATTACAATATTCTGAGAGTGTTTCTTCATTAAGTCGTTTCGTTTCAGTAACAGAGATTAAAAAAAAGAAGAAGAAGAAATGGAGCGGCAAATGAGTTTTTCAGTGAAGTCCACAAGAGTCTTAGCATTGATTATTACAACAATCTCATCCGCCATTGTTTTCTTAATTTTCTTCTCTATTTCCATAATCAAATCGAACTCTTATCTTTACTCAACAACAGACGCTCACTTCCAGATCGAATTAAGCCCTTTAGCAGCCATTTCCGAGTCTAACAACAACCTCCATAGCTCCTCCATCTTCGATTCTTCTGTTTCCCCTCAAGCAAGCCCGATTCTGTTCTCTACCCATTTTAACCCGCCTGAAAACACTTCCGGGTCTGCGAAAATTCCGGGTTTTGAGCAGAAGACTCGCGGCGAGAGTTTGGTTAAGGAAATTGCTAATTTGACTTCAATTAAAGTGATTCAACTTCCGAGCAACAATGGTGAAAAGGAGAAAACTAAGAGAATCGAAGAGTGTGATGTTACGAAAGGGAAGTGGCTTTATGACAGTGACTATCCATTATACACAAATGTGTCTTGTCCTTTTATTGATGAAGGATTTGGTTGTCAAAGTAATGGAAGATTGGATCTTAATTACATGAAATGGAGATGGGAGCCCCAAGATTGTGATGCTCCCAGGTTTAACTTCTTCGTCCTAATTTTTGTTGTTTTCCTTTAGTGCTTTAAGATCTCTCTATTGGAGTAGTAATGATTGGTGATAGTGACTGATAATGATAATTGGGATTCATAGTTCCATTGACCAATTAATGATTTTGAGATAGTAATAAGTATATAGCTATGTAACCCTTTTAGCATTTCATAGTCCTGATTTGGAAACTGTGGCTATTTTTGGTATGTGTGAGTTTAGGTTCAATGCTACAAAAATGCTGGAAATGATAAGAGGGAAGAGGCTAGTGTTCGTTGGAGATTCAATTAACAGAAACCAGTGGGAATCTATGCTTTGTATGTTGTTTCAAGCTGTTAAAGATCCCAAGAGAGTCTACGAAACGCACAACCGAAGAATCACCAAAGAGAAAGGGAATTATAGCTTTCGTTTCGTGGTACATGACTATAATCTTAACGGACCAGAATTGTATTTAAATTTGTGATTGTTATTAATGTTATGTTTGTGTACTCGATTAGGATTATAAATGCACTGTGGAATTCTACGTTACTCATTTCTTGGTTCGTGAGGGTAGAGCAAGATTAGGAAGGAAGCGAAGAGAAACACTTAGAATCGATGCTATAGATCGAAGCTCTTCGAGATGGAAAGGTGCTAATGTCTTAGTGTTCAATACAGCTCACTGGTGGTCTCATTACAAAACCAAATCCGGGTGAGTATTTTTTACTTTAAACATCATAAGAAATATGGAATCGAGATTCTGATTGATTAGTTTGAGTTTGCAGGGTCAACTATTATCAAGAAGGAGACCAGATTCATCCGAAGCTGGATGTATCAACCGCATTCAAGAAAGCTTTGCAGACTTGGTCATCATGGGTTGACAAAAATATCGATCCAAAGAAAACTCGGGTTTTCTTTAGAAGTGCCGCACCTTCTCATTTCAGGTTTGTTTCTATCTTCTCTATGGTTTAAAAGACCGATCTTTGTTTCTCCATTTATCATCTCTGTATTGTTTCTTTGGACAGTGGAGGAGGATGGAACTCAGGAGGCCATTGCAGAGAAGCCAACAAGCCATTAAACCAAACCTTCAAACCAAATTACTCCGGTAAAAACACCATTGTTGAGGAAGTACTGAAGCAGATGAGAACACCTGTAACTCTCTTGAACGTTAGCGGTTTATCTCAGTACCGAATTGACGCCCACCCTTCTATTTACGGAACAAAACCCGAAAATCGGCATTCAAAAGCCGTTCAAGATTGCAGTCATTGGTGTCTCCCTGGTGTTCCTGATACTTGGAACCACTTCCTTTACCTCCATTTGCTTCATAAACGATAAGTACAGTTACAAACTGAAAGCTCAAATTACTTCTTCAGAAGTTTGTTTAATGTAGGGATGCTCGATCCGGTTTAACCAACCAAACCAAACCAATATGAAAACCGAATTGAACATTAAAATGAAAAACCAATATATTTGTTTTAAAATTTGATTATTTGTAGAAACTGTCCCTCCCCTCCCCACCCCCCCCCCCCCACAAAAAAAACCAAAGTGAGTAAACCAAATTTCTTTTGAAATTCTTCAAATTAAAGTTGTATTTCAAGTTTTGACTCAAAAAAAGAAAAGTTGTATTTCAATAAATTGATATTTTATCAAGCCGAACTGAAAGGAATTTGAAGTGAATTTGGTTTTTATATTTTATAAACCGGAAAATTCGAACTAGAAACAAACAAACAAAATTCGGAATAAATAGCTTATAATGTAATTTATTCTACATAATAATTTGAAAAAACTTCATGATTTTCCTTTAATTTATTTGATAATTTTCCTTAAAAACTTATAATTTCGATTCAATTTTTGTTTTTTTGAAGTTGGTTCATTCGGTGCGTTTTCAGTCCAACTCAAATCATTCAACAAATGCTTCAAGGTGGAGGATCTTAGGATTGAAATTAATTAAAGACAAAACTTTAAAAAGACCTCAAATCTAAAAAGACTATCTGATAACTAAAATAGTAAATTGTTTTGCAAATAATGAATTGATACTAAGATAAAGTAGGGTTGAAACATTGTAGCTTATGAATATGATTAAAAACAAAGAACAAATTAAAAGAACAAAGAATAACAAAGCTTAGATTTCTAAAAGAGATTAAATATTTAACCCACATTTTGTAACAAGAAATAACTACTTACTTGATGATTTGAGTGTTGATGTAGTGACTGATTAACTCCACGAAACAAATACCGTTTCCCATTTGACTAACGGACATTTCCGCACGTTATGTTATCTCTGGGTTGTTCCATTTTAAATCAAAAGTTGCATGGTTGAACGTTTGAGATCTGCATACCACTAAAGTTTTGACCTCAACTAGGTGATGATACTCTTCCTCTGTCTTGCCCAAACGTTACCGTTTCAAGTGACAAAAGTAAGTCAGAGAAAATCCAGCAAATCAACACATTTTAACTATAAGCCGAAAAAAGAAGAAGCTCAACAATAATGATTTCTGTGAGTCAACAACATATTTGTCCCTTTCCTACTCTCAGTTGAATACCGCATGCTTGACTTTGAGAATTTTGTTTGCTAACCATGACTAGTTCCTTGTTTTTTTTGTGAGTTTGCATACCTTAATCGATTTATGTACATCACCGCAAGAAATTAATAGGAACCTATTAATGCGATTTTAATTCCACACAACTCAATGCTAATTAATAACAACACTGCTTTATAATCATTTTTTCATTGAATAAAATGTGAGAAATCCAATATTTCTAATTATTATGTTTGGTAAAATCGCATGGTCTGATATTTGTGTAGCCTATTATAACTAACCAAATACAACCTTGTGAGTTGTGACAAGATAATAAGCATTACGACTAGAAAACATTATGTTCATCAACGCAAATACTAAAAAAACTCATACTTTTAAAACAATATATATACACACAACAGCAAACCAAAAACAGCCAAAACACTTATTATTGTGTATAATTATTTATGGGCTAGCTTGAATTAAACTATAAGCAAACTATAAACATAATAGAAGCAAATATAAAAAGAAACTGATTATAATTAAGCTAAACACATATAAGAATTCAAAACTCATACTTTTAAATGAGTAACTCTCTTTTAAATGAGTAAGAGAGTTATAAGTAAGAGAATTAAACTATAAGCAAACTATAAATATAATTGGCACAACTCTTATTTTTGTATAAGAGTTGACTGAAAGAAACTCCAACAACATAAGTAATTCTCTTTGAGTGGATCTTTGCCTTTTGTTTTGACTTTTTTTCCTTCGAAAGAAAACAAATTTGATTTTCTCCCTTTGGAAAAGATCATTTACACACGTTGTCTCTTCCATGGAGAACAATTTGCTTTATTATTTGTCCAATAGATGTGTTGTTTTTTTATTATCAAACCTAGAATATTATCCAACTTCCTAACCATTTTGTTATATTGTGCCAATTATATGTAACCAATTTGATAATCATCATTTACGAATGATCATTTCTTTGTTTTTTTTTCACAATATATCATATCAAATTCCTGCTTGTTGATCTCTATTTTTTTTTTTGCATTTATAACTTATTTGTGTTCGGTTTTCTTACATGCATGCACATATTTCTCAATAAATATCTAATTTTATAATTTTTTGTAAAAATTGTGATTCTATAATTTATTGAATTTTATGCAATTAGTTCATTCTTATTATTTTATGATGATAAATTTATTAGATCTATTTAACTATTCGATCAATGAAATTTAATAGATTTATGTGTTGATTCAAGCCATCAAATTGGATATATTTATGAGTTTATCCAATCAATTTACTCTATGATTTATTTAACACATAATCAATTATGATAATAAATTAGGTTGGATAATAATTCGAAACATGCGATTTTTTATTGGATTCTAAATAATATGAAAATCTAAAAATCTAAATTTGAAATTAAAATTAAAATTTTATGGAAATAATAACATTGAACATATATTAAAAATAGAAAGTAAACATTATCTAATTTATTATTTATGTTTTCTTTTTTTTTTTGTTGGGTTTCCTTTTTGATTAAGAAAAAATTTACATATATATTATCTAAAAAATTTAGGTTAATAGTTAATTAAATATACATACTGCTCTTAAAATATATATTATCTAAAAAATTAACCTATTTCATTATAGATTAACATGAATAAAATGTAAACATTTATTTGAGGTTACTTTTAAACATATAATCTTGTTTAAAAACATGTTCAAACCTATATATGTAGAAAATGAAAAGTAAAGATTATCTATTTGATGATTATTATTATTATTATTATTATTATTATTATTATTATTATTATTATTATTATTATTATTATTATTATTATTATTATTATTATTATTATTGTTATTATTATTATTGTTATTATTATTATTGTTATTGTTATTATTGTTATTATTATTATTGTTATTATTATTATTGTTATTGTTATTATTGTTATTGTTATTATTGTTATTATTATTATTGTTATTGTTATTATTGTTATTGTTATTATTGTTATTATTATTATTGTTATTATTGTTGTTATTGTTATTATTGTTATTATTATTATTATTATTATTGTTATTATTGTTGTTATTATTATTATTGTTATTATTGTTATTATTGTTATTGTTATTATTGTTATTATTGTTATTATTATTATTATTGTTATTATTGTTATTATTGTTATTATTGTTATTGTTATTATTGTTATTATTGTTATTGTTATTATTGTTATTGTTATTCTTGTTATTGTTATTGTTATTGTTATTGTTATTATTGTTATTGTTATTATTCTTATTGTTGTTATTGTTATTGTTATTATTATTGTTATTATTGTTATTGTTATTGTTATTATTGTTATTGTTATTGTTATTGTTATTGTTATTGTTATTGTTATTGTTATTGTTATTATTATTATTATTATTATTATTATTATTATTATTATTATTATTATTATTATTATTATTATTATTATTATTGTTATTGTTATTGTTATTATTATTGTTATTATTATTATTATTGTTATTGTTATTATTATTATTATTGTTATTGTTATTGTTATTGTTATTGTTATTGTTATTGTTATTGTTATTGTTATTGTTATTATTATTATTATTATTATTGTTATTGTTATTGTTATTGTTATTGTTATTATTATTGTTATTGTTATTATTATTATTATTATTATTATTGTTATTGTTATTGTTATTGTTATTGTTATTGTTATTGTTATTGTTATTGTTATTGTTATTGTTATTGTTATTATTATTATTATTGTTATTGTTATTATTATTATTATTGTTATTGTTATTGTTATTGTTATTGTTATTATTATTATTGTTATTGTTATTATTATTATTATTATTGTTATTGTTATTATTATTATTATTGTTATTATTATTATTATTATTGTTATTGTTATTGTTATTGTTATTGTTATTGTTATTGTTATTATTATTATTGTTATTGTTATTGTTATTGTTATTGTTATTGTTATTGTTATTGTTATTATTGTTATTGTTATTGTTATTGTTATTGTTATTGTTATTGTTATTGTTATTGTTATTATTATTGTTATTGTTATTGTTATTGTTATTGTTATTATTGTTATTGTTATTATTATTGTTATTGTTATTGTTATTGTTATTATTATTGTTATTATTATTATTATTATTATTATTATTGTTATTATTATTATTATTATTATTATTATTATTATTATTATTATTATTATTATTATTATTATTATTATTATTATTATTATTATTATTATTATTATTATTATTATTATTATTATTATTATTATTATTATTATTATTATTATTATTGTTATTATTATTGTTATTATTATTATTGTTATTATTATTGTTATTATTATTATTGTTATTATTATTATTATTGTTATTATTATTGTTATTATTATTATTATTATTATTATTATTATTATTATTATTATTATTATTATTATTATTATTATTATTATTATTATTATTGGTTTTTTTTTATTAAAAATATTTTTTTATATGTATCATAATATAATCGATCAACCAACACATATCATCTTGTTAATTATAATTTTGACAATTTTGACAAATGTCAAATTATCTAACCAAAGTTTATGTAATAATATTGCCACATTTGTATACAATATCATATATAGTCTTCTCGGTGGCTAGCACTCGATATAAAAAACCCAATAATTCTGAACTACTTTCTACTTCTTGACCTCAGCTTCGATGATTAATTATTGGGCAAGGCTATTTTTGAAATTTCTTTGCAATCTAGAATTAATCTCTGTAGACGATACGGGTTGAAACATCCACATAATCAAATAAACACATTTATGATTTAACTACCAAAAAAAGAAGAACCTCTGACGACGTGGAACCAAAACCAAATCAGCAATGTGACACCAACGAGACTAATAACCGTGTAAACCTATTTCTCCTACAGATTGTTTTCCATTGGTGTGAATGGAACGTTCCTGGGGCTAAATAACCTATATGCAATAAAACCCGAAATACCAAGAGATATCATGGACATCACAATGGCAGAAATGCTGGTCCCATCGCTAGAGCCCTTGACTGTTGAAGAGGTGAGACCCGAAGAAGAGCCTGAGGAGATATCTAACGGTATCCAATCGCAGTTGATCGTGTAGTGTTCCGATCCGTGCCACGGTTTGCTGTCCATTGGGTACCAGAATGCAACTGACATTTTGGCCGGTGAGCCAAGCGTGAACTGAACATCCTGTAGATATCAATCTAGTACGTTAACTTTCAGACGAAGATGTTCTTTATACATAACTCATATTGACCAGGTACTTCTACAGGATAATTTTTTTTGTTCCTACAAGTGTTTTGACACATGTGGATTTGGTTTAAGAGTAAATACTGATTCACAGAGGTAAGAATGTTTGGAGGTTATGCTATATTTTATGGAAGGGACAATGGTAACCGAACATGGTTTATCCGAGTAGAAGATTTACTGACCTGTTGGAGACGGTCCATAGTCCTCAAAGGCCTTGAGAACTCAAAATAGTAAGTTCCTTTCTGGCCATCCGGCGTGTAAGGGCTGTCTTCCTCTACATAACCTGTTGAGAACTATAAAGATAAGTAACCAGATGGTTATAAACACCGCACTTAAACTCAATTTCACCTCTTTTTCCAGTCTAAAAACATAATAATATATCTCTGTTTTAAGAACTCAAGGATATGATTATGTAGATATGTAAGACTGACCTGATTGAGAAGTGAGGCTGCTGTACCACCACGCTCCATGCCAATTATTCTGTGCGCTAGAATCATTTCCTGCCAAAAGAATATCCATTGGGATCACATAATTGAAATTTGCATGAGATCGCTGTTCAAGCTCTTGAGTAGCTAACACCCAACTAGAAAACAAATCATTTATAATCTTAAGGAATTTAGGGACGTCTTATATAGTTAGGGAAACACATAAGAGGATTAAGAACCTACAAATCTTAATTAAATGATTGAAGAGACAGTAATCAATTGCTAAGCTTCCAAGAATCAAAGCAAAAGAAAAAGGTAATTTCTGTTCTTGGCTGAAATTGGTTATTCCATAATGTCATCATAGAAAATTTCTATTTTGAGCTAAAATATAACGCCCTCTCATCTAACAAGTACCTGAGGGTCCAAGACCATCAAGGTATCGACAATGTGGATTCCATGCATAAGTGTCAAGCAGGTGACCAAATCTGTTCATATGAAAAAGAAGGAGGCATTTCAATAAACAAAATAAACAGAGGTACAGATAATCCACTTAATAAACAAATAAGGAACTGAACTAGATTCACAGAATTGGTACAACATCAGATCACTACAATCACCTGTCACCGCCATTTCCTTCCCCGTTGTCTATTGGATTACCACCGTAAAGGCGTCCTGGAATAGCATTTCCAATGGAGAAATGCATAATATCCACCTCGAAACCTCTGCAAGCCTTGCTGGTACAAGAGTCTGTCCCTTCTTTACAACCACCCATCTTGTGGAGAGCAGAAGGTTGACATCAGTTGTTTCATATAAAAAACTCATGGATCTTAAATAAAATACTCTAGCCACTTGAGAAACTTACATTGTGATAAGTAGCCTGATCACCAATTTGGAACATGAGAGCCACTGAAGGACACTTCTTGTTTTCACTGGATTTAGTGAAGCAAGCAGTTCAGTAAAATAGTGAAAGACTTGCAATTCAAAGTTATGTATATATCAAGGATCATTAAATATCATCTGAAGCAGTACATGAATTTGTATTTTGAAAACTCTGTATCTAAGAAAGTAATAGACATGCCAGAGCCTGACAAATAATGACTAAATTCCAAGTTTCAAGAATCTCAGGGACTAACCAGATCTTATGTTCACATAAAATAACGTCACCAAGTGAACAGAAATAATTCAGAAAGATAAAGCAAAGCATAAATAGAAATGAATTGCATCAAACCAAAACTTGCATTGGTCACTTTTTCATCGCAGGACCCAAATTCTCAAAGATTAGAAGCAGAGATATGTACTAAAACTTGAATGGTTCTGATCACCACTTCTTGGATCTTGCAGAGGTCTAGAAAGGGACTGGAACTGCGACTCGGATAACCAAATTAAAAAGACACACTTACCCTTTATCATAAGCGTAGTTTCCATTAATTTCCAGCATAAAGTAAATATCTCGACCATCATGCAGTGCCTACAAAGAGAGATCCACCCATTAATGTTAGGAACGAAATCGAACTCAAAAGTCCCACAAAGTTCAGATTTATCAATCGATTCAAAATGTCGCAATGAGGTATGCATCACTACTCCTCAGGTCTAAATTCACTAAATAGATCCGATTTCAGCGCGAATTTATCAAGTAGTACAACCTATAAGGAACGTCGCAACCAATAAAGTAATGCAAATCCGATTCGAATCAACACATTACCTTGACAGTCATCTTTCCGGCGTCATAATCGTGGTCAGCGTCCGGATCAAGTGCAGGTCGAAGCGGAAACTCGGAGCCGTCAATGTCCTTCCAGTCATCGTTGTGACCATCGAGGGTGATAATCCCCGGTCTGAAATCGGCCATGGCCTGGATCTCCGAGTCCGATTCACAACTCCATTCACTGGATTCCTGGTGCGACACGACGGTCTCCGCTCCAAAGATCAAGAGCAACACTACAACGAGGAGCTGAAGCATTTTTTGATTATCCGAAGATTGGTTTGTACAGTTGACTGGCGATTACTTATCAAAACATTTCTCGCCCTCACTTGACTGACTCTTCAAACGGTAAGCAAATCTCGACCGCTGTATTAAACAAATACTATTATTTTTAGTTAAATATTATGATTATATTTAATGGGCCTTATAAAGCCCATTAAATCCTCGAGAGTCAAGAACCTTGTTAAAAACAAAAAAAAAGTTATACAATATTGATGTTTTTTTTTTAATAATTACGATCAATTCATGGAAGACTCTAGATTCGATTTCTCTTTGAACAAGCAAGCTATGAGTGGGCCATTTCATGTCTCAGATTTCGACGTGAGTTCTTTAACATGCTGTACGTGAGTTTTTTACAATGTATTTATGAATTAGTCGGATTTGACCTAGACATTGGTGCTCGTAGACAAAACATAAATAGTATAACTGGAATACGGATCCCAAACTTTAATATCTAAACCCTTGTAAAAAAATAACTTGTAACTAAGGACTGCAATATAGTTTTAAATTAATAACTTGTAACTAAGGACAATTGTGTGTGTTCACTTCATAGATAGATATTGGGCTGCACATGAACCAACTCTGAGGATTACAATTATGATAACATAATGCAAAAATAATGATGGTCGTAGTCAATTTATTCCTAATTAGTCTTCCTCTTACACCCGCACACGGAAAGCTCGGTTAACTGCTGAATCGGTCAAAAATTGAAAGTACGAAAGCGTATACCGTCTTGTTAGACAACACACAGATTACCGTTAAAAAACATTGTCCACCTACTGACCTAGAATTGCCAGTAACCAATTCAAGGCATTTATCTAGCAAGAATCCATGTGTTTCTGGTTGTTTAAGTTTCGGACCCGATATTGAGAAATCTTCAACAAATTTTTCATGGAAATGTACTCGGAATTAGCATTGAAAGAATGTAAGTCAGATCCAGAGCTAAGAGTGAATGTGATGAAAAACATCATCGCATATTTCAATTTTCAAATCTACCATGAGATCATTAAGGAGAGAATTAATAGGTCTTGCGGTATGGATGATCGCTGAATATATCTTATCGATTTCTGAGACTGAGGATGGACTATCAGTTATCAAACGAAGTAGTGGAGAAGTACCTCTCCCTCATTCTTCTAATGAACATGATAACCACAAATGTTCAAATCAGGAGATGTATGAGATCTATATACCGTCAAGATACAGAACTTAACCAGGCTTGTGTAAAAGCAAGAGGTGAGAATTTGGTTAGCTTGCTTTCCAAGAAATTGCAAGATGATCCACAAAGAGATTTGTGTGACCAAGCGTTGTATCAGTTGGTAAGCACCATCAATCTTCTAGATATGCATAGGAATCAATCCAAACACATTCGTGACTGTGTTTATTATTGTTACAGATATGCATAGGAATCAATCTTTTTCGGGTCCAAGAACGATGATCCTGCAGGCAATATATGAATATTTTGTTACTTTTAAAATTTCGTTTACCTATATATCTTGAATTGCATGTTTAATGAAACATTTAGTTTGAAGCTTGCGATATTACTCGATTTTATCTTCTTTATGTGGTCTCATCAGCAATTTATATGTTTGTTTTATCGCAAGTATTGGTCGGTTAGATACAAATTTTCGGTTGCTCGGTTTAGAAGCTAGCATAATTAAGGCCTAAAGAAGAAGAAACTGATGTGGACCAAGTCCCTTAAGCTAGATGGAGAACCACTTTGTATACAGAGACCTTAGTTTCACCTTATCAAGGGATCTAAATTTAATACTATTTAAATGGCTTTTATATGGCATCCATCTCATTAACAACATAAAGGTTTTTTTAGTTTCTTCTTCTTAAGAACTCGTATAAGATTCCAAAGCATGAATTTCGAAGATGGTTAACGACAGCGTTTATAATAAAAACGTGGAAATTTTGACTGACGTCTTTTGATGGATTACTAACAACGACAGTGTTTTATTGAGGGTATAAGAGTAATTGTTTAGAAATTGAAGGTTCAAAAGGAGAAATTAAAAATTAATATTTGGGAGTTGTCAATTTCATTTCCCCAGGTACCAAGCCCTAATTTGTGTCTTTCAGCGTCTTCTTCTCATTTTCGAGATATTCGGTCGCCATTGATTCGAACCTCGTAAGGTAAGGATAAACCCTAACTCTTGATTTCTAGGTTATATCTTCTTCTTCTCTTTCTCTTGTTCGCTTTATCAGCCGCTCTTTAGTCACATTGAGCTATTACATCTGTGACAATCGGCGAGTTTGGTAACTGGGTTATTCGAATTTTGTTTAATTTCTAGCAAGTTGGCCACTTTTTTGGTTTAATCATATCCTTATGTTATGTGTCTAATGGAAAATGTGACTTCTTTCTTCTAAATTTCACATTTTAATTTTGTTTTATTTCTAATTCCTAGTGGTAAAGTCTTCAAATTGAATACTTTTATGGATAAATGAACTCTCGATTGAATCTTTGTTTTTCAAACTATTTCTAGAAATTGAAACTGAAAGTTGTGTTTTTTTTTTCAGATGGAAAGCACAAGATCGGACCCAGAGCTTGATGATGACTTTAGTGAAATTTACAAGGCGTATACTGGTCCTCCATCTACTGTAACCAACAATGTTCAAGAAAAAGACAAACCTGTCAAACTGTCTGAAGAAAGATGTGATGAAGAAGATCAACTACCTGATCCCAATTCTGTGCCTACAGATTTCACTAGCCGAGAGGCTAAGGTTTGGGAGGCTAAATCCAAAGCTACTGAGAGGAATTGGAAGAAGAGAAAAGAAGAAGAAATGATCTGTAAAATATGTGGCGAGTCTGGTCATTTTACTCAGGTAATCCTCATTTTTTCTTATAGCTTACTCCTTTTTAGTTTATAACATCGTTTGTGTGTCTTTCTGATTGTTGCATCATTTGTTCAATATGTTAGGGCTGTCCATCGACACTTGGTGCCAATAGGAAGTCTCAAGAATTCTTTGAAAGGGTACCGGCTAGGGACATGAATGTAAGAGTTTTGTTTACGGAGAAAGTTATTGAAAGTATTGAAAGGGAGACCGGCTGCAAGATTAAAATGGATGAGAAGTTCATAATTGTTAGTGGCAAGGACAGATTAATCTTGAGGAAAGGTGTAGATGCTGTTCACAAGGTTAAGGAGGATGGTGAGATTAAAAGCTCTTCTGCTTCTCACAGGAGCAGATCCAGGTCACCTAGGCGAACTTCTGTTGGTCCACCGCGTGCTCGAATCTCTGAACCTCAAAGACCGCACCCACCATCTCATGGTTCATCAGGATTCTCAGAGCGCTCTGGTAGGCAAGATAAGTTTGTGGATAATCGTGTGCGCAAAGAGAATCATGTTCGTGAGAATCAGAGAAATGTTTCCCGAGGATCACCACAAGGTAGGGACAGGATAGGATACCTTAGAGCCCTGGTTATTTTCTCTTTTAGTCTTGTCTTTGGGGAAGTTGATTGGTCGTTTTCCTGCATTTTTTTGGCCGATTATGTCCTTTCCTTATCTTTATTTTGCAGCCAAAGGTAAGTCCTTATGTTCAAGCGTTTTGTACAGTACTGAAGTAAATAAATTATTTACTTGACTTTTGCTCGATCTTCTCTGATTAAAGATGAAATTACGTGTCTTACTGTAGCTGTAACCTTTGGTTTAGTCTCGTGGTCAGGCAGTTAACATTACTATTCATTTTATGAAGCTTATGGTAGTGACAGAGCTCGGAGTCGTTCTACACATTCGAAATCTCCAGGACAATCACGTTATAGTGGATGGGATAAACCATATGATAGGCAAAAGTCTGAGGTGAGTGGTTATCGCTCTGAAAGATGGGATCAAGAGAGAATGGGTGGCTCCAGCGATATGCAGGTGAGTCATCAGTTTGAACACCCTGCTTTCCCACAGACGCTAGAAGAACTAGAATTGGAATATACGAGGGATGCAATGGAGCTTGAAAAGAAACGAGTTAAGGAAGAAGATGAGGAGAACAACAAGCATCGTGAGGTAAGAGATCCAGTGATTGACTGATGTGCTCCTCTTAGATTCAAAACCGAGTTTTAGGTGCTGTCACGTCAGAAATGGCAATTCCTAGGAATTTCAACTATGAAAGTTCATACTTTTTTACATTCTAATTGCTCATAGTATTGAATGGCAGCAGATATCGTGGACTTGTAACTAGTTGAATGACAAATATGAACAAAATCAGACTTTAGTCCCTAGATTCCTTGAGAAATGCAATTCCTTTTGAGGAACTTCAACTTCTGACATCAATTTGTGCGAGTTTTTAGACAATCCAGGAACTGAGAGAGAGTTACATGAAGAAATTGGCTGGGCTGAGGGGTATGAATGCTAAGCAATGGGAAGAATTCCTTCAAGTCGATGCTCAGAGACGTCAACAGCAAGCACGGCAACCAATCTCTGGTCTGAATTATGGTAGTAACTATAGACAGTTTCCTTATACTGAGTTTGATGATGGTTACTGTGCCAATCCTCCGCCCTATGGTGGAAACAATGCGTCAATGGATTCTGAAGGCAGATATCCAAACCATGTAAAAAACTATTCCTCAAGGCATCAAGACAACAATTATGGTACTGGGTTCCAACGCCAGAGACGTGAGGACTATGGGAAAGCCTACAATCGTTATTAGATCATTGTAGTCAGAGATCTTGTTTGGTAAGTTGTTTCTCCCCTGTTAGAAGACAAAAGTTAGTAATGTGTGGTTCTTGGAGTTTATTGGTTTGATTTGATTGAGTTGCATATTGAAGTGTAAATTGTGGATTCTTGAAGAGTCTATCTTTCTCCTTATCTACTTTGTGACCTAAAAGAAAGCTTTCTGAAAATTTCAGTGTCTGCTGGAGTCCAAATGTCACCTCCAGATCTGTGGTAGGTAATCCGAATTCTTAATAGGTTGTACACATAATGTGGCTTGGAGACAATGCGCACACCAAGGGTTGTTCCTTTCTGTTGAGCCACTCATATCTGGCAATGTTGAGTACTGTCCTTTGGTTTTGTGTTTTTACAGTCTAAGATTTCTTGACAGGAAGTGATAAAAACCACTTCATTGTACTCATTGTTGGGGCCTTTAAACAGATTCTTTTCTTTTAAGATATGTGTATGTTTCAACTGGATGTATCTCTTAAGCTTTTGTCAAATGGTTAGTGTCGGAGCATGGTTTCCATAGTTGTTACCTTTCCAAGAGCTCACGTGGCAGAGCTTGATCGGACGAACTTTGTTTGATAATTTAAAGTACAGTCAGTAGCCTCAATGTGGTGACATTTTTCCAGATTTCACCTTCATGGGCGTTGAAAATGCTCAAGAGCGAGCGTGGTTTGACCTGCAAGAATGCCGTTGACATCGGACCTTTGTCATGGGACCTGTTCAGCGTTACGCCTGATGAGAAACAACGTATTTTCCATCAATTTGTCTCCATTAGGAAACCAACAAGCGCTATGTTTGTTTTCATTTTTGTTATGTTCGTCAAAGTGTTTTGATAATAAAGGAAGCTGTTTTAAGTTTGCATTTCAATGGTCGACTACATGGACGATTCTATCACCATCTTGATCTTTTAGGGCACAAAGTCTAATATTTGGAAAGCTTTGGGATTAACTTGCTCTCAAAAAAAAGGGAAAGGGTCAAATAAAAAGCTACTTTTTATCAAGGCTAATTCCAACGGACTTCGCCCAGTTAGGGGTGGACAATCGGGTTCGGGTTCGGGTAAAATTTGATCGGGTTCAGGTATTCGGGTATAGGAAGTTCATACCCAATGGAATAATTTTTCGGGTTCGGGTTCGGTTCGGGTAAAAAGTTTCGGGTTCGGGTACAAGACTTGATACCCGGAAAAAAACCCGAAAATTTTGGGTATTGATTCGGTTCGGGTTCGGATTTTTCGGGTTTTTTCGTGTTTTCGGGTCGGGTTCGGCTCGGGTTTTTGGGTTTTCGGGTTTTCGGGTTGGGTACTGTTCGGGTACGGGTCGGGTACATGTCAGGTTTTCATGTTTTCGGGTTTTTTTGGTTTCGGGTCGGATTCTAGGATTTTTGGGGTTTTTTCGGATTTTTGGGTTTTTTAGATTTTTTGGTTCGCATTCGGCTCGATTTGTGTATATTATACGTAAAAAATTCCACATTTATAGGATCGACTCCTCGAGTTAGGGTATTTTCTTATGGGTAGTTATGTATTTTCTTATGGGTAATTATGTATTTCGGGTACGCTTTCGGGTTTCGGATTTTCGGGTTCGAAACGGGTTCGGGTTCGGGTTTTCGGATTTAGAAATCTTGTACCCAGTGAAATAATTTGGTCAGGTACATAACGGGTTTGAATACGTCTTATCGGTTCGGATATGCGGGTTCGGGTTTTTTGCCAAGCTATAGTCCGATTAATTAATAACTCATTACGGGCTTTTAACCTGGCCACATTTTCTCAAGTGTGTGGATATTTAAGAGGATGTTAAGTCAAGTCTAAAAGATTTTCAACGTTCAAACTACCAAGGGTCGATTTTGTCATCACCTAAATCTTTTAGGCCACAACAAATATTGGGAAACATTTTACACCTGATTATAAATATCTCCGGCTGGTAATCTTGTCAAATATTGGGCCGGGCCTGAAAATTTAAAACTCATGAAACCCTATCAGCCCACATAATGGACTCTGGATTCTTTTCTCGGAACATTTTTAGGGGGCTAAAGAATCATTTAAGAAGATGTGTGGTTAAATCGAAAATTAATAAAAGTTTAGCCGCCTCCTCTTCTCCTAAATCACGCTGCCGAACCCTAGCTTTCATAATTTTCCATTCATCGTTCTGCTTTTGCTCCTTGCCGAGTCCTTGTTTGCTTCGTCTCTTGCGTCCGTCGTTCGTTTCAGAAGCGACTCTCGTGATGGGTACAGAGAGAAAGAGGAAAGTTAGTTTGTTCGATGTTATGGACGATCCGTCGGCTCCAGCGAAAATCGCCAAAATCAATGGTCTCGCCGACGGCGGAATCAACAATCTGATCAATAAGTGGAACGGAAAGCCGTATTCGCAGAGATATTATGACATTCTGGAGAAACGGAGGACTTTACCAGTCTGGCTTCAGAAAGAGGAATTTCTCAAAACTTTGAACAGCAATCAAACCCTAATTCTTGTCGGTGAGACCGGTAGTGGTAAAACTACTCAGGTAAATTTTTTCATCTTTTCCTTTTCTGATACTTTGAATTTGATATGTAGGCTTAGAAAGCTTAGGTTGATTTAATCGGAGATAATGTTAAATGTCTTAAATTGGAGAAAAACTAATTGTAAATTTTGTTTATTGTACAGATTCCACAGTTTGTTATAGATGCTGTGGATGCTGAAACTTCGGATAAGCGTAGGAAGTGGTTGGTTGGATGCACACAGCCTCGTAGAGTTGCTGCCATGTCTGTGTCCCGTCGTGTTGCTGAAGAGATGGATGTTACTATTGGGGAAGAAGTTGGTTACAGCATCCGTTTCGAGGATTGCAGTAGCTCCAAAACGGTGCTTAAGTAAGCAATGTTTCTCTTTAGCTCCTTATCTTTAAATTTAGCTGTTTTTGTGGACTTGGATCTCCTAATCATATGTTACTTAACATGACCAGGTACTTGACTGATGGTATGCTGTTGAGAGAAGCAATGGCGGACCCTCTTCTAGAGAGATACAAAGTGATTATTCTCGATGAGGCCCACGAAAGAACTCTAGCCACTGATGTGTTATTTGGTCTTCTGAAAGAGGTGTTGAGAAATAGACCTGATCTGAAGTTAGTAGTGATGAGTGCTACTTTAGAAGCTGAAAAGTTTCAGGAATATTTTAGTGGTGCGCCTCTGATGAAAGTTCCTGGTAGGCTTCATCCAGTTGAGATCTTTTACACTCAGGAGCCTGAGAGGGACTATCTTGAGGCTGCTATTAGGACTGTTGTCCAGATTCACATGTGTGAGCCACCAGGTGATATTCTTGTTTTCTTAACTGGGGAGGAGGAGATTGAAGATGCATGCCGCAAAATCAATAAAGAGGTTGACAATCTTGGGGATCAAGTGGGGCCTGTTAAAGTTGTGCCACTGTATTCTACTCTTCCGCCTGCTATGCAGCAGAAGATTTTTGATCCTGCTCCAGAGCCAGTAACCGAAGGTGGTCCTCCTGGGAGAAAGATTGTTGTCTCGACTAACATTGCTGAAACTTCTTTAACCATAGATGGAATTGTCTACGTTATTGACCCTGGTTTTGCTAAGCAAAAAGTCTACAATCCACGAATCCGTGTTGAGTCTTTGTTGGTGTCCCCAATTTCAAAGGCAAGTGCTCACCAGAGATCAGGTCGTGCCGGTAGAACACGGCCTGGAAAATGCTTCAGGCTTTATACGGAGAAGAGTTTCAATAATGATTTGCAGCCACAGACGTATCCTGAGATTTTGAGATCAAACCTTGCGAACACAGTTCTGACCTTGAAGAAACTGGGTATAGATGACTTGGTACACTTTGATTTTATGGATCCCCCTGCGCCCGAGACACTGATGCGAGCCTTGGAGGTTTTGAATTATTTGGGAGCACTTGATGATGAAGGTAACTTGACAAAGACGGGTGAAATAATGAGTGAGTTCCCCTTGGATCCACAGATGGCAAAGATGCTCATAGTCAGTCCTGAATTCAACTGCTCGAACGAGATTCTCTCGGTTTCAGCGATGCTCTCAGGTACGCCCTTCTTGTATTTTTGTTCTTGCTATTTTGTGTTAGGTATAGTTATGGGTAGGCTTATATTTACTGTGTTAGAAGTTATGGGTAGGCTTAATTTGCTACCAGTTTCCATTCTGCATCTAGTGTACATGTGCATTAGAACTCATCTTTAATCGTTCATGTGTATGAGTGTCATTTAGAATTAAGTATTGGAGTTAGGTTGTCATCAGCAGTCTCTAGTCTGGGTTCTGCATACCCATGATTAGGGATATCTTAAGTAAATGCTGATGCAGATAGTTGCAGTTTCTCAGTTATTCTCTCTCATGAAGCAAATGGTATCAGTCTCATCGCCTCTATGCATCTGCTTACCCTCTTCCATGGACCTCTTCTGTTATAAAAACCAATTCTTTCTATAGTACCGAATTGCTTTATCCGGCCTAGAGAGGCTCAAAAAGCAGCAGATGAAGCGAAAGCTAGGTTTGGACATGTTGATGGAGATCACCTCACATTGTTGAACGTCTACCACGCTTTTAAGCAAAACAGTAAGTGATTATCCCTTTCTCTTCCTCTTCCCTTTTTTGTTTATAGTTGCTTGTGATAGATACACTGACTGTAATGAACCTGGTCAATGTTCTCACAGATGAAGATCCAAATTGGTGCTATGAGAACTTCATCAACAATAGAGCAATGAAATCTGCAGATAATGTTAGACAGCAGCTAGTCCGGATAATGTCAAGATTTAATCTGAAGATGTGCAGCACTGATTTCAACAGCCGCGACTACTACATCAACATAAGAAAGGCCATGCTTGCTGGTTATTTCATGCAAGTGGCTCACTTAGAACGCACTGGCCATTACTTGACCGTCAAAGACAACCAAGTATGTCTAGTTTTATATTATTGTTTCCTTAAAACATATTTTTCTGTCTTTGTATAAATCTGATGGCTAAATTCTTGTTTGGCAGGTGGTTCATTTGCATCCTTCCAATTGCTTGGATCACAAACCGGAGTGGGTAATCTACAATGAATATGTTTTGACTAGCCGTAATTTCATCAGAACAGTGACAGATATTCGTGGTGAATGGTGATTTTTTCTTTTCATGTTCTTGTTTCCTTTAGTTATTATCTCTTTGAGGTTTTCGTTTCTGAAAAATACATCCTTTTGCCATGTTGATTCACAGGCTGGTAGATGTTGCTCCTCACTATTATGATCTTTCTAACTTTCCCAACTGCGAAGCCAAACGTGTCCTCGAGAAGCTTTATAAGAAAAGAGAAAGGGAGAAGGAAGAGAACAAGAACCGGAAGTGAAGGAGAATCACTACTTGGACAAGAGGACCAATCCATAAAGACTGTCTTCTTTATTTTAAATTACCTCTTTGACCAAAGACACTAGCAATCATCGTTTTTGTATGTGTTGAGTGGAAACAAATATTTGCATTTTACTCAAAAGCTTGCTTTTTTCTAAGAGTTTTGTTCCTTTGAAGACTCCTACTACCGAATTGAATTATCTTATACAATTCTTTAACGAGATTTAATCAGTTGGGGGTTTTCCCCGGTATAGTCTACATGTGGTTATGACCACTTACAGTAACAATTTTTGAAATATTTTTCGAATGTGATTGATAATCTGAAAGAAGAAAAAACGTTCTGATGAGAAAGCAAAGAAAAAAAGTTCAAGACAAATGGCACATAGACTTTTACACAATTAGTCAAGAGTTAAGTTTCTACGAACATACAGAGAAGGCAATTAGTTTTTAACACACGATTGATCTGCGACTTGCTTATTTCCATGGGGCAGCGATAGTTGCCAGAAACTCCTGATCAACATTCTGAACCTTTTGGTCAAGAAGAGCTGCGTAAGAATGCATCCGAGCTATCTCTTTGTCTATTGTCACTTTCGCTTCCTTCATTGCTACTTCTTTTCTCTGCAATTCAACAATGTCTTCTTCACACTTCCTTCTTTTATTGTCAGTCTCTGTGATCTCTCTCTCAACAGCTTTTAACTCTTCCAATGCCAACGTCTGCCTTTCCTTAATGGACAATAGCTTGCCGATCCGAGATCGAGGTGCTGTAACATCAAACCCATGTTTCTCTAGCTTGAGAAAACACTCATCGATCCTGTTTATCACGCTTATTGGATCGTTGACTTGTAGATTGTTGACATTCTCTAACAGCCCACTGTATTTCACCATTGTACCAATGGCCTCTCCTTCACGGAACTCTTCTTCGCTCTCTAGCAATGGACTGAAATGTGGACTTTGTGGCACTCTTTTGAAGACCTCCATTGATTCAATGACATTCCAAAGTGGTGACTTCTTTGCAAATGGTAGAACCATTGTCGAATCTCTTGCTGGAGTAGGTTCCATAACATCCACATGTTTTTCCACAACGGTTGGATCAGGAGTCCGAGAAACAGAAGGCCCTGAGTAATTGATCAAAAGAAAAAAATAAGAACCAAATGTTAAAAAGCATCAATGGTTTAAATGACTTGTTAGCGCTTAATCCATCCGAACTTGTTGATGAATTTCCACCATGGATCCATGAAGCAAGAGGCATCTCATCATCATTCATATCGACAAGTTCAATAGTTGCAGCCTTAGAACCATTACCAACCACGTCTACAAGATATTGTGCCAAGAATGTTTCAGGTTGCAAAGAAACAAATGCCGCTATACTTATCAATTAATAAGAAAGACAACATACCAGTCTTCTTCTTAGGCTCTGTGCTTATGAACTTGCGTGGCTGTCCTCTTTTCCTCTTATTAATGCTCTCTCTGTTTTTCGTCTCCCCAGGTGCCTGCGTAGAATGAATAGGATCTACAGAATCATTTGTAGAGCCCTTTTGATTATTCATTGCCTGAAGTTTCTTCCTTGGAGATGTCTTTCCTTGTGTTTTGACCGCTGGTTTTTTCAGAGGAGTAGCGGCTACACCCAGGACTACTGATGAGTGAGACATTTTTGCTGGAAACAGTCATATGTAGTAGATTCATTTCGTGACACAGACTACTTCCAATAAGAATAACCATCATTCTTGTGAAGGTGAAGAATGATATAACACTTACTTGCTGCTATCTCTGGTTGGCTTGTGATTGGAGGGTTCTCATTCATCACAACATTAGCCATCTTACTTCCTAATGCTCCAGCTAACTGCTGCATAAAACACATAAAGTTAACCGTAACTACCCATTTATGTCATTGGAGCAAGATTGCTGCAAGCAAGTTAAATTCACTGAAAAAGTTATAACCTTAACTTGCTGATTCAACTTAGACTGTTAAAGTAGCATGCATCTAAAAAGAGAAAGAGAGAGGAAGGAAATATCAAACTCACAGCGGCAGTTTCGGAGAGAGGTGGATCACTGACGATGACGGATTCTTTAACAGGCTCCGCAACATCTTCTCCGTTAGAAGATGCAGGAGGAGGATTCTGCATAGCGCCACCAGAAGAGCGTGTTGCCTTCAAAGTTTTTCCTGTAGGCAAAGCTTTTTTGTCTCTCAAGGTTCGAACAGTAATCCTAATGCGAGTTGAAGCAGCTACATGCGGACCCTCCTTGCTATCCGAAACCTGAAATTAGAACATATTCTGAATTCATTGCATTTTCTCCCGAAATAACTCACAAAGGATCCAATAAAGAAGTAACAACCTTTTCTTCTTTATGCCAAACTTCATCTTTCCACTCTCTAAAAGGTCTTAACTGCGAGCGGTTAAACTCCTTACTCTCCTTATTTGGCCCCAAAACCACAGTGTATTTCTTCCCAAAAAGAACTTTAGTCACTACACCTTGACACCATCCAGACTCGAGAAGCGCCTCCACATTCTCCATCAAACTGTAAGTTTTTAAACCTGAAGGCGGTGGTGAAGGTCGGATTTTGGAATAAGGAAGGCTAATCTTGGCCCATTCATCTCCTTCAACGCTCAAAGACTTGTACTTCACCAGTAATGTCCCATCCTCATTCTCCTTAATAGCTATAGCCGGAGCCCAAACATCCCCCAAATTTTCAACCTCAGTTCTTACTTCTATCGCCTTTCCGGCACTAAAATCAGACTCGATCAATTGCTTCAACGACCAAACAAAAAAGAAGTGAACATAAGATTTGAATATCAATGTAAGAGACAAAAAAAACTGAAGACACTTACTTGTTTTTCGCATCGAAACCATTCATCATCTTTCCAAATAAAATGTGGCCTCAGATCCTTTCGTTCAACCTCAATGACATCGAGTTCGAATCTGAGGAACACCAAGTAACGCCGACTTCCCAAGAGTTTAATAACTGAACCAGACCACCAACCACCTTTATAAGCAGCGTCAATGACGTCACCTTCCTCAAAATCGACGTCTGGAAAGGGATCCGGCGGAGGAACTGGACGAATGAGACGATGGATGGTGGTTTTGATTAAAGGAGGCAAATAGTGTTGCTTGAGCAGAGGATCCAAGTGGAGAACAGAGAGCTTCTTCCGCTTCGATTTAGCTAGGTTTTCTTCAAGAATGACGCAGTACCATACATTTCCACTACCATACTCAAACTCGTCAGAAGAGACTTCAATTTCAGAACCTTTAGAAGCTGAGAGTTTCTCCTTTCTTCCCGTAGTTAACAACATGCTTTCACTCTTTTCTTCTTCTTATTCTTCTTCCTCGTCGTCTTCACAAGAACCCTAGATCAAGCTTAGATAGGAAAGATAAATAAAGGTGAGCTCGTGTATCCTTGAAAAAAATGCCGCTATGATTTATAAGTTTTAACAGTATAAAGATGCTCTTTTTGGTTATTAACTACTTTTATTTTCCCTCAGTATTAATTCTGATTACGTGTAGTTTATTAACTACTTTTATTTTCCCTCAGCATTAATTATGAGTACGTGTTGTTATTAACTACTTTCATTTTCCCTCAGTATATACATCGGGAACTGTAGCGTTTGTATTAGTCCCTCCCGACCAATCTCATTTGTTGATTACTGTATTAATTCGATTTTTATGTGTACATATTGAAACTAGATTAATACTACCATTTTTTCGGTTTGGTTAGTTTATTTTTTAATGTTCTTCCTCTTAAACATTTTTTCTAAACATTTTTTCTAAACAGTTTAGTTTCGTTTTAAGATTGGTCGTATAGTTTCATTACTGTTTAATCCATTTCACTTAACTAGATTTCCTTAAATAAATCTAATAATAAATGTAGAAACCTAAAGAAATTGGAATATCCGCCGAAATAGGGCCCATTTTATAAGTGTCTGAATTTTAAGTGTAAAAGAAGAATAAAAAACTTATGAATTATTAGAGCGAAGAACAAAGTATGAAATGATAAGAGTTTAAGACGAAAGAACAAAAGAGAGACGAAGAAGACAAGACTCTCTTCCATTAAAAACCAAACCACACATTGCTCTCCTAAGCCTGCATTTCATTTAATCACATATTTAGTTAAGATTTATTAATCAAATTTAAACTAAAACGATTTACAAAGATGCAAACTTTATATACCTTGTTTGCAATGTTGTTAGAGAGCCAGTCAAGTCCCTCGTAAAGCCCTTCTCCAGAGGTAGCACATGTGCTCTGTATGTACCTGTTAAAACCACACATCAGTTATTAGCTTTTGATGTTACAGTTTAGTTACTTAGAGAATTTTGGTTTTAGTTATTTGGCTCACCAGTGTCGTTGACGGAGAGAGTGAAGCCCAAGCTTGTCAGTAATCTCAGCGGCGTTCATAGCGTTGGGAAGATCTTGCTTGTTAGCGAAAACGAGAAGCACAGCATCTCTCAACTCATCCTGCAATAGTCCAAAGGAAATCAAATGATGCCATTTGCTTCATCATGTAACACTAAAGAGAGAGATTTCTATTTGAGTTTTACTTCGTTCAGCATTCTGTGTAGCTCATCCCTAGCTTCCACAACACGGTCACGGTCATTGCTGTCCACCACAAAGATTAGACCCTGGGTGTTCTGGAAGTAATGTCTCCACAATGGACGAATCTGGGTGAGCAAACGAAAAAAATTGTTATAGGAATAGGTATCATTCAGTAAAATAGGGCAGTTCTTGGAGAATCAAGTATGCTTTCTAGAAATGCCGGTTGATTCAGATTTAGCTTTACTAACTGTAGAATGCTCATAGAGGAATGAATTAAAAATACCTTGTCTTGACCCCCGACATCCCACACGGTAAAGCTAATGTTCTTGTATTCCACAGTCTCCACGTTGAAACCTAGCAAAAACAAGAATCGTCAGTCAATTCAACAGAACTATAAAATTAAGCACTCAATCTGTTAATCATACACATAAACCATGATTCAAAAATGAAAACACTTCACCAAGTAGAAGTACACAGCATGCTAATCAAATGAAAAATATTGCCACTTCACCATAATCTAGTAATCTACTAATCCAACAATAATACTAATAATTTAAACAAATCCCTTGAAATGAATGCATCACAATGTGTAAATTTCCCATACTAAGTTAAAAGATGCATAAATAATTAACTAGAGAAATAGCATGCAAAGTTAGAAACTCACCGATGGTAGGAATCGTAGTCACGATCTCTCCAAGCTTGAGCTTGTACAGGATCGTCGTCTTACCAGCAGCATCAAGACCAACCATCAGGATACGCATCTCTTTCTTTGCAAAGAGTTTGCTGAATAACTTTCCGAAGGACAGCCCCATTTTTTCAATCCTGTTTCAGTGTTTTCACATTAAAAATCTTCAGTCTAAACACATACTCATTTGCAGCATTCACATAGATTCAATAAATCAATATCATGATTAACAATAAGAGATCTAAATTCCAATTTCAGGTGAACACTCGATCTGAGAGAGAAAAAAACCTAGATCACTTTGTATAACGATCATGCAGATACAGATCTAGCATCGCCAATGAAAAGAATCACAAGAAATCATACCATATCCATAAGGAAATTGGGTGAATAGACAGATCTGGAATCGAAGGACCCCGATCGCAAGATAGGTAATCGAAACAGACGATCAAGTAAACGAATGGATACATATTCTTCAAAATAAAATACTTACCGGGAAAAATACAACGCCGAAGAAGAAGACCTAGATTTTCACTGTCGCCGATGGTCGTCCAAAGAAGAAGAAATGGTCTTCGAACGTAAGAGGAGAATCGTGGAACGCAATAATTCTCTACTTATTGCCAAAAAGAATGAGAATTTTCGTCTTGTGTTGTAAAGTTTACGTTAATTCGGTTTGATAAACAAGATGCGGGGATAGCTCAGTTGGGAGAGCGTCAGACTGAAGATCTGAAGGTCGCGTGTTCGATCCACGCTCACCGCATTTTGTGGTTTACTTCTCAGTTAGCTCGTGGGCTTGGGTTAAATACATATAAAATCAGGCCCATTTTTAAATATAATTTCAATTTTGGCCCATCTTTAATATTTTTGGATATGTTGTTTAATTTGTGGTAGATTAATGGACCTGGGCTAAACACGTCTACAATCAAATGCCCATTTTCTAATATATGGTCATGAACTTTTTGAAAACAAATGTTGGCCCATACTAACCAAAATTTTGAGAAAACCATCTTCTTACCACTATGATCTGCTTCTTCTTGGGTTTTTGGTAAGAATATGCCCAAATTAGTCATTGCTTCTTCTTCTTGTGTTCAATCTATTAATAACTCCGCCATTTTCAGACCTTAATGTCCCTCCATCAAATGGAGTCATTCCTCAATCACCAATGCATACCAAGAGCTTAGCAACACTAAAATATCAGGTACCTTACCAACATCGATTGTGTTTCGGGATTTCTTTTCTCCTTCAGGCCTTGGATTTAAGCATGGTGATTTCTCTTTCCACAGCTGCTTCGGAACAGACTAATTGCAACTGCACGCAGAAGCATCAAGCAGAATGCGAGTCTAGGACAGTTGTATGGAAACATGCAAGAGGTTTATAATCAAATGCAGACTCCATTAGTCTACCAGCAGCCTCAAGTAAAGAAATCTTCGGTGTTTTTTTCAATGAAATTAAATATGGTTTGAGGCTGAATGAGGATAAGTTATCTCTTCTGCAGGGTCTGAATGAGCTGAGAGAATCAACAATCCAAGCGACGACATTCACAGGAAATCTCGATGCTCCAGTTGATGAAACTCTGTTTGATATCGAGAAAGAGATCGATGATTTACTGCCAACTGAAGTCAAAGAACAGAGAATAAGCAACTTGCTTCAAGCAATAATGGTTGGAGGATGTGTTGCTGCTATGTCTATCCATAAAATGATCCCTACATCAGTCCTATGGGGCTACTTCGCTTTCATGGCAATCGAAACCTTACCCGGAAACCAATTCTGGGAAAGAATCTTACTTCTCTTCACAGCTCCAAGTCGTCTATTCAAGTAAAATCTCAATCTTGTTGTCTTCTTTTACTCTCTCAAGAATCATGACTCAATTACTTACCAAATTTGCAGGGTCCTTGAAGATAACCACGCTACATTCGTGGAAACCGTTCCGTTCAAAACGATAGCAATGTTCACTATTTTCAAACAAGTTATCTTCTAATCTGCTTTGGTGTCACATGGATCCCAATCGCTGGAGTTATGTTTCCTCTAATGATCATGTTTCTAATACCCGCAAGGCAATATATCATCCCAAGATTCTTCAAAAGTGCTCATCTTCAGGACTTAGACGCAGCTGAGTATGAAGAAGCACCCGCTTTACCATTCAATCTCGCAGCAGCGGTCAATGACCATTACCAATTCGGATCAAAATCCATTTTTTTCCTTTGGTTTCTTAATTTCCTGATAACATATTTTCGAATTTGCAGGAAGCTGAGATGGGATCCACAGCTTCGTATCCATGTGATTCTGAGATTCTTGATGAGCTTATTACAAGAAGCAGAGGAGAGTTCAGACACATGTAGTCCTAAGGTTACTAGTTCAACTTCAATGCCGATTTATAGTAGGAACCGGTTTAGTCCTCTTTTTAATCGGGTAAAGTATTTTTTACAACCCCAACTTTGCTACAAAATGGCAATTTATACCTAATCTTTCGATTAGTGATAAAGTCATACTTCAATAAGATTAATATTTGAATTTTATACCTAACTTTAACAATTTAAGCCAAATTTTAAATCATCGTTAACAACTATAAATGTTAGTCGACTGTTAACAATACTGAGTCAGCCAACACATAAGCATTGAGTTGTAATAAACAACATTGTTATAAACAACATTGTTTTGCTTAACAACCAAACTTCCAATCCAACACTAATAGCAAGCCGTAACCGGTTGATCCACGACCATTCTCGAAATTTATGTCAACATAAAAATTAATAAACTTTTTCAGAAAGCGTTAGGGATGAGGTCGTCTTCTTCGCTTTCACCTGGATCTAATAAGATTCCTGACTCTGGCTCTGGTTCTGCTTCGGGTTCTAATGGTAAGTTTAAGCGTCCTACTACTGTCGGTGAGCTCATGCGGATCCAAATGAGGCTGTTGATTCTCGTGTTCGTAGAGCTTTTCTTCGAATCGCTGCTAGCTGGTTAGCTTAATTGACAGATGCATTATCCTTCTCGCTGGATCTTTGTGATTCAATTGAGCTCAATTTTGGCTTGACCTGGTCAAACTCTTACTATAAATTATTGAAGGATCTGCTAATTAGATGTATTTAGAATAAATCTCGAGCTTAATTTTAGTTTAATACGAGTTCAATTTCATGATCTTGTGATATAGATGTCATTGCCTTATTGCTTAAATTGTGTATAAGAATGTGTGTTGTGACATTTGCGTCTTAATAATAACTACTTAGAGAGGTTTAATTAATGCGAAAGTTCTCGGCTTAGTGGTTTTTAAAATTCTTTCAGGTTGGAAGGAAGATTGAGGCAGTGGTTTTTCCATTAGAATTGTTACAGCAGCTAAAGTCGTCTGATTTTACGGATCAGCAAGAATATGGTTGAAGAGATCATTGAAGGTTCTTGAAGAAGGTCTTTTGTTGCATCCTCGATAAGCCCAATATCATGTTACAAACATTTTTGATTTTTCTAAAAAATTGAAAAAGTAAAATCCATTGAGTTTATTAATTTTTATGTTGACATATATTTCTAGAATGGTAGTGTATCAACTGATTACGGTTTGCTATTATTATGTCCGAGGATTCTGTTGCAACAAATTTATTTTAAAATTTTTTAAACAAAACGACGGTATTTATGACAGTTTAATGTTTATATGTCGACTGACTCAGCGTCGATCAACTCGTTAAGGACGGCTCGAAATTTTACACGAATTGTTAAAGTTGGACATAAAATTTAAATTTAAATTTTATTAAGATATGACTTAGCACTAATTCAAATGTTAAGTATGAATTAACATTTTAGAGTAAAGTTAGGGTTGTAAAAAACCTTTTACCAATTTTTAATCTTTCTTATGCTCCTCGAGCTTGTAATATTCATACGGATTTTCTTGCCCCGTTATATGAGAACCTGCGGGTTTTCTTTTTCAGTTTGTAAATCTTACTGTGTCATTGTGGTTACCTAGTGTAGTCTTCCCTTTACGCATGGTTCTTGAATGAAAGTTAGTTTGACGTCAAAGAAAATGATTTCGTCAGTTCTGATTAGTCTTAAATCTTAAGGCCAATTATGCAACCGCAACGTTCCCTTATGAGCCACCGAGCAAGAATGTGGGCTTCAAACACTTCAAGTTAAACCTTGATGGGCTTTCCTCTGAACTATGGCCCATAAAATACCGTGCGTCATCATTCATCATCAACATGACGATATTTTCCTGTATCACATTTATAAAGCTCATATACAATAACATCAGCTACATTTTGATAACTCATATATTCTGATGAGTTGTCAATTTTTATTGTTTAGATACTTTTTGCTAAAAGACAAGTTCTGGATTTTTAATTGATTACTAAACTTTCCACTAAACACGTTTCACATTTTAGCAACACGTAAGGTTTTAAGCATCTTGATTTAGTCTTAAAGAAATATTATCATACGCAAAGCAATAATAAGTTCGACTCTTCGCTATGTCAATTTATATATTTTTATTTGTTTTAACAGTCAAATTTAGAAGAAAAAAAAGCATATAAGTTGACAATAATTGTTACGTGCTGCTGGCTTTGGAACATAGAGAGCACTTAAATTGTTGGTCGATCCATCATTTAACAAAGAAACATTCGAAAATTATCCGCAAAAATAATTGGGATCATGAAAATGTGTAAAGGCGTAAAGCTTGATGCCACCACATCAGACTTCGTCAAGAAGAAATTTTTTTTTTCCCACTACATGATTTGTGAAAATAAAATAAAATGCTGACCTGGCATGACAAATCGATAAAACTTGGGTCCCAAGCTCAATCCTGGCAATTTTAACTGTCCAGCTTCATCTATTATTGGGGGATAATATCGTCAATTCCCGAAACGCAAGTGTGGACACGGACAAATCTCATGAGATTCTGTCCTTAATTTCCAAAACGACCCCTATTATTATATTGAACTACAGAAACTTCCCCGTTTTTTCCGAGGAACTCCTCAATAGTTGGTAAGTACAAAAGGAGGTTGTTAGAGGACGCGCGTCAAAGATGGAATGACACGTGTCATTACTGCGGCTAAGTCTTAGCCGTGTGTAATCCACAAACTAAACACCGATAATAATCTACATAGATCTCCGATTCGCCACAAATGACCGCCACGTGTCAACTATATTACCCAGTCATCCACAATCGACTTCTTATATATACAGAGAGGGAAATAAAAAAGAGCACGAGGCACAGAAATTTCGTCCACGATAGGAAAAAAATAATTACACGCGAACTTACGAAATTGTCAATTTTCTTTGAACACAAGTGAGGAATTGGGAAAAAAAATCAGAGATAAAGGCGGTGATTTTGAGTAGGAATAAAAAGGTTCGATTTTGGTGTAGTGAAAATTGAAATTGATCGTGAAGAAAATAAAGAGAGATGGTAGCAGAAGCAGAGGTTGTGTTTCAACAGAGTTTGCCGGTAGTTCTGGAGGTTGAGTTGTTTGACGGAGTTTCTCCCGTTTCTTCTCCAAAATTGGATATCCGTCTGTCGGTGGCGTCAGTTTCCGGCGGTTTGGCGACTTCTCCTGTTGTAAGTTTTATTCCCCAATTTTTCAACGTGTTAAAGTTTAAATTTTGAGAACTTAAGAAGCTGGGTTCTGAAATTAATGGTCAATAATTAGGAATTTGACTGAATTGCTCTTGGTATTAGGGCTCTTTTAATTCATTGAAGAGGATGAGTTTATAGGAAACGAAACGATCTGAGACACTTACGAACAATGATCCTTGGATTTCGTAAGTTTAAACCAAACGAGCCTTGGTTTATGTATGCCTGCGTGTCGTAGCAAATATTGGATGCTTGTTGTCTGAAACTTTGAGATATCTATTACTCCAAATTAAGCAACTTTAAAACTGGCTGACTTTGAGAATTCAGTGTAACTACTTTTTCGGATAAGCCCTGTCTGTAGTTATTGTGTTTGTTAATATATCCTGTCTTCTCTATTTGTGTTTCAGTTGTTGATATCCTCAAATGAAGATACGTTTTAACCTTTTTGGATCTGTTTTTTTTTTCTGTTGATTGAAGAATTGGGATTATATTGCTTGTTTAAAAGATTTGATTTAATTTCTTTTTTCATTAATGTATATACTGTTTTAGAGTCTAAAGCAGGTAGATCTTTATCGAGAGGATGATTGCGATTCAAGTGTATCCGTTTATGTTCCAACCATCCGGTCTGGAAGTTACGCTGATATCGGGCCAAAGAGATGCATGGAAGATGAACACATTCGCATTGACGATCTGTCTTCTCAAGTTGGGTCTCTCATTGAATTGCCAAAGCCTAGTGCTTTCTATGCGGTAATGTTTTGTTGCTTCTTTAAAATTTAATGTTTTTTAAATATATGTTAATACTGACTTGACTTCCTCTGTTTAGGTTTTTGACGGTCATGGAGGACCAGAAGCAGCAGCGTACGTCCGGCAAAATGCCATTAGGCTTTTCTTTGAAGATGATAAGTTTCCACAAACATCGGAAGTTAATAGTGTTTATGTGGAAGAGGTTAAGAGTTCCTTGAGAAATGCGTTTCTTCAAGCTGATCTAGCTTTAGCAGAGGACGGAAGCATTAGCACTTCTTCTGGTACCACTGCACTTGCTGCTCTTATTTTCGGAAGGTATGTGTCTCAATCGTTTAATTCGTTCATTTTCCACTTTTGGATCACGTGAGAGCTGATGCATATACCGTAGATGTTAGGTTTATAAACATGTGATAAGAGCAATATGCGATCTGGTCTTGTTGCCTTCGGAGCTAGGGTCGGCATTCAGTTATTTCTGTTTATCCAGGTTGAGTGCAGTTTCGTGTTGGTTTACCTGTGATTTCTCATGGGATACTTTTGTTCTTCTCTTTTGTAGACTCTTAATGGTTGCAAATGCTGGCGACTGCAGAGCAGTTCTATGCAGAAAAGGCAAAGCGATAGACATGTCTCAAGACCATAGACCAATCAATCCACCCGAGAGAAGAAGAGTTGAAGAATCCGGCGGTTTCTTTGATGATGGTTACCTAAATGGGGTTTTATCCGTAACCCGAGCTCTCGGCGACTGGGAAATGAAACTTCCACACGGGTCTCAGTGTCCATTAATCTCGGAACCCGAAATCAAGCAGATAACTCTAACTGAGGATGACGAGTTTCTTGTTATTGGATGTGACGGGATTTGGGATGTCTTGACGAGCCAAGAAGCGATTAGGATTGTAAGGCGTGGCTTAAACCGACACGACGATCCCACAAAATGTGCGAGAGAGCTTGTGATGGAGGCTCTGAGGCTGAATACTTTTGATAACTTAACCGCGGTTGTGGTATGTTTCATGAAAGTGGACCAAGGGGACGAGCCAGTGGTTCCGTTGGAGAAACGGTGTTGTAGTTTGACGCCTGAGGCTTTCCATAGCTTGAGGAATCTGTTGGATGGCTGAAACTATAGTGAATACGACAGGGATGATGACGATTACTGATAACTGATGATGAGGAATAATCTCTCTGGCTGCTTTTGTATTTGCCTTAGAGATTTTAAGCAGCTGAGAGAAGTCTATTGAGATAAATTTGTGTGCATAATACGTGATTACATTTTTGTGTACAAACTGTTAATTTGTTATTTGAAAAGTAATTACAACATGTTGAACGCAAGAAAAGCCGATTTAGATTGAGGAGCAATTGTTCTTCCATAACCTCATCTATTAGTTTGCAAACATAAAATTTGAAAAGAAGATAAGAGTAGTAATGAACGAACAACATAAACAATATCCATCATTCTAGGAACGAAATACAGAATCCAACATCGCATCCATAACAACAAAAAAGCTTCTGAAATTACCAAATTGAAACTTATTTTTTAAAGATTGAGAAAAAGAGACGGTAATCCATCTAACGATTCAACAAATCATTCATCGCCTCCTTCTTTCTGGTAAACGTAAGTGAGTCCACACTTACCACAGTAATGGCGATCAAAGTGACTAGCCATGAATGTTCCAGCTCCGCAAGTTGCGTTAGGGCATTCTTTCCTCAGACGCTGAACCTTACCAGATCCTTCAATTTTGTAGAATTGAAGAACGGCGAGCTTGACCTTCTTGTGCTTGTGCTTGATCTTCTTCGGCTTCGTGTAAGTCTTCTTCTTCCTCTTCTTCGCACCACCACGGAGACGGAGTACGAGATGAAGCGTCGATTCCTTCTGGATGTTGTAGTCGGCGAGTGTACGGCCGTCTTCAAGCTGTTTCCCGGCGAAAATCAATCGTTGTTGGTCCGGTGGGATCCCCTCCTTGTCTTGGATCTTCGCTTTGACATTGTCGATGGTGTCAGAGGACTCGACCTCAAGGGTAATGGTCTTACCCGTTAGGGTTTTCACGAAGATCTGCATCTTTGCGGCAAAGCAAACAACGGCTGGAGAAGAATAATCAGAATCGAAACTATGTAGGAAGAAATAAAGGAGAAGGGAATGCTAGGGTTTTGGACTCTGTTACAGTTCAATTACGTAACTACCCTTATTTTCTGGACTGTTTAGTAAGGATTAACTTGGGTCTTCTTTTGGGTATATGAGAAGCCTCTTGGGCCATTGGCTCACCCAGAACAAGGAAAAAAAATTAAATAACATGCAGATGCAATGAATCGAACCCTGTCTTTCCAAATTTTTCTTATCAGGCGGGCAAAAGCAGAGAGTAGCCACAGCAAGAGCAATTGTTAAAGGTGTTGCTACTTGATGAAGCCACGAGTGCTCTAGATGCCGAGTCTGAACGTGTGGTCCACGATGCATTGGATAGGGTTATGGTTAACCGAACCACCGTGGTGGTGGCACATCGCTTATCGACAATAAGAATACCGATGTAATTGCAGTGGTTAAGAATGGAGTAACCGTGGAGAAAGGAAAGCATGAGACTTTGATTAATATCAAAGACGGTGTTTATGCTTCTTTAGTACAGCTTCATCTGACTGCTTCTACATAAAATTATTTTCTAATGCTTTAGAGCATGTGAGTAATATACAATGGAATTGACACCAAAAAGTTTCGACTTTTTAGATTCATTGAGAATGTTTACATAGATTCTTGTGTTAGTAATACAAAAATGTTAATCATCGTCTTCACTTTCATCACTGTATGAGACTAAGCCTAAACCTGTTTGCAGAGGTTCAGGAGTTTTACCTGTGACATTGCCTTTTGCGGAATCTAAAGAAGTCTGATCGATTTGGGTGGCCGGTTTTCCATTCCCTGGGATATCTTTCTCTTCTTTCTCTGTGGCTTTGGCTTTCTTCGGTTGTGGCTTGACCTTTATGATCGCGTTAAATGGACGAGTCGCAGGATTTCTCTTCCCGATTGATTTTTTCTCCTGTAAAACAGATCAAGATATATATATACCCCCATATGATTCAAATGCTCAAAAGAACAGTTCTGCAAATTTATGGAACATTCCGATTTGAATAATAAGATATTTACCTTGATGATTGGAGCTGGTTGTGGCGGTGCTAGGTCCTTAGGTTCTTGCTTGATTGCTGATCGTGCTGCGACCGCAGCCTGAAAATGCAACCATAATACAAGGTTAACCTAGCATTTTAGGTCCGTTAACTGTTATACAGGATTCAAAAGAAATTTACCTGGAAACTACGAAGCTGTTCTTCGTCTTCATCAGCCAATTGTCGTTCATATTCCCTCTTTGACTATAAATAACAAATGCAAATGACGGTGTTAAGATGACAGAACGAAGATATAACACCAAGGATCAAGCCATCAAGTCATGATCCTTCAATTACTGATCGTCAAGAGCTTATAAAACATCAAGAGCTTATACTAGATGCAGTACATTGGCAATTAAAAAGAGAAATTTTGAATAAACAGGTAAGACATTATCAATCTTTACATGAAAAAAGACTGCTCACCATTTCCAGTTTATCGAGAAACTCAGTTTCATCTTCATCCAGAGCTTTGGGTGGTCCTGGCAATCCCAATTCAAAGAAAAAGGGGTTACCATTGAACAAGAGGCACAAACCAAAACTTAAGATTTCGCAAACTACAACAGAGTGCAAAAGTAGAAGTGACTCACTATGCTTGAATCGTTCATTAAACTCAGCGTCCTTCTTGTCTTTGTTCTCTTTCAGAATCTGTAATTGATAGGTCAAAGACCACATTACCAAGCGAGGAAGAAGAAAAGAGTAATTCAATAATCTCGGGTTAGAAACGAAACGACAATGGAGGATGGAGAAAAACCTCGTACAGAGCTCTGTCTCTCTGGAATGTTCCATCTTCAACTCTTTCACCTCTTTCTTTCTTCGATTCATCTAACTGGATCAGGATATCAATTTACCAGATATTTAAAAAATCGAAAGTAACAAAACTAGGGTTTTTTCATTAGAGAAGGAGAGAGAGAAAGAACCTGTTCCTCCGAGACGAAATTTAGTAACCTAATAGGTTTCGCAGTCTCTTCAGTCATCTTCTTCCTCTAACAATCACGCTTTTGCGTTAGCTCTGAATATCAAAACTCTCGAGAGTTTACAATTCTCCACAAATATCATCTTCTTACTCGTCAAATTTAAGACTCTTCTTCCCCGAGAAACCGTCTGATGGATGGATGACACGTGGCATATATATTAAAACTCTCAAGAGTTTAAAACTACCCCCTTGGGATATTACTTATTCGGGTTTGACCCTACAGGTTTCATCTGCATTAATGTTTATCAATGTGATGGTGAACTGTGAAAACAAAGTCTTTAAGTAAGGAAAATTATGGGAATGAGATACATTTTAAAGCAGAATGTTTGAGGAAGGTAAGCGGGCATAAGTTTATTTGCATGACAATAATACAAAACCCCTCAAGGTTAGCTTCTTCTTTCATTGCAAGACGCTCTCCTCCACAAGCCATCAACAAACCCGTGGCTCCTCTAACGCCTTATTGTTACACCGGAATTATATGTTCCACTATGAAAGAGTCTAGATGAGGCTCTTGTGGAATATCAAAGTTCTGCCATTAAATCAAAGTAATGCCTTAATGGGTTTGGTTCATATACAATCAAGCAAGCATCACCTTGACCATGGAATAAAATCTAAAGTTGTCTGATTTACACAAGACCAAGAATAGAAGGCAAGAAGCTTTTATGATTAGAATCAGTTCTACAAAACACGCAAGATTGTGAAATTGACGCATTCCTGGTTACTACACTCAAGGAAGATTTTGACAAGTCATTTGATCCTTGACTAACTCTGTTACTGCGTCTCTCAATCTCTCATAATCCTCTGTTTTGTTATAAACTTGATGAGAGATCCGAACATATGCAGTAATTAGTCCACTGTCTTTGTCTTTCGCTCCTTCCTCACCATCCCTCAATTCGAGAAAATAAACTGGAACCTCGACTGAGTAATGCACTCGCAGATATGACCGCAACTTAGTGGCATCTTCATCGCTTTCAACATATAGTTTTGAAGGCAAACCGATCATAACCATCCCGACACACATTTCAGGAGGTGACCCGAGATTCGTTCCCCAAGCATTAGCCAGCATTAACCCCATTCTAACAGCTTCATCATGGTTCTTATTCATTATCCCTTCGATCCCTCCCTCAAATCTGTTTACAAACTCCATAACAGATGGAACCACAAGCTGAGAGCTGTAATCCCTAGTCCCAATCCAAGCACTCTCTATAGGCAAACCATTTCCAAACTCATGAGACACCACAGGATGGTGAACATCAGACTCAGAACTACGTTTCTTACAGTAGAAAAACGCGATAGAAGGCGGACAAAAGAACCATTTATGCAGATTGCTCACATAATAATCAGCTCCGATTTCTTTAACATCAACTTTAACACTACCAATGGCATGAGCTGCATCAACAAAAACCTGCTCCACACCTTCTTCTCTGCAGCTTTTAACCAATTCTCGTACCGGCAACAAAACACACGGCATCGACGTTATATGATCAATGATAGCTAACCTAACCGTTCTACCATTTGCTCTACCTTTCTCCAATCCTTCTCTAAACGCCGAGATAATCTCTTCGTTCGAATTTACAGGGAAAGGTAACCTAACCTCAACAGTAGAACCTCCCACGCGCGAGACGTAAGCCTGAATCGACTTCTTCACACTCTGAAACGCGCAGTGAAACATCACTACTGTATCTTCCTTCTTGTATATCCCTTCAGAGAAACACCGTCCAACTTTCTGAAGAACAATAGCTGCGGCAGTGGTGGCGTTATCAACGAGCGAGACCTCTTCGACGTCATCGGCGTTGATTAGGTCACAGATCACAGTTCGAGAAGCGAGAAGTCCATGACGGAGACCGTTGAAGTAGAACTCATCAGGCTGACGGAGATACCGAAGCTGCCACTCACGCTGCGCCTCGAGAACGGAGCCGGGACAGCACCCGAAGCTGCCGTTGTTGATTCTGGCAACACCGGTCTGGTGGTGAGCGAACTCGGACCGAATATCTGACTCGGTTAACAGGCCAGCTAGGCGTGGCATCTTCGGGGCGCGGTGATTGTGACTCGTCGAATCGCCGTTCCGCCGCTCGTCATCCTCCATCGGACTAAAAATCTCAGCTAGGGTTTCGTCTCCAATTTGGGTAAATTATGTTGTTTTGTGGGTCAAAATGGTTCACTGTTGGTACGTCATCGTCGAATTAGTGGTGTGGTTACATTTTTCCGCCTCCCAACAGTTCAGAAATATTCAAAATTTAATCAATTATAGTTATCCTTTAAGAACCATTAAACAATTTTACGGTAGAGACATGTGATCATTGGCACATTGCACGGTTGCACCTTGTTACTTGTTAGATTTGATTTATAATCATATTATTAAGATATAAATTTGCACTTTGGACCGCAATTTTAAATTTTACGGTAGAGACATGTGATCATTGGCACATTGCACGGTTGCACCTTGTTACTTGTTAGATTTGATTTATAATCATATTATTAAGATATAAATTTGCACTTTGGACCGCAATTTTAAATTTGGGTTTTAGTAGGCCAATATAAGATGGGCTATTACTGGGCCGAATTATATGACAAGTTATTTTTCAGGGTAAGAAGGGGTAGAGAAAATGCCCCGAGCCAATGTTCGAGTACCAGGCGCTACGGCGCTGAAGTAACCCATGCTAGACTTTTTTTATCAGTGAAAGAATAAAATCGCTTTTCGCCGTCAAAACAATAATAAAAAATAGAGAATAAAATAGCATCTCCATGACCTAACCACTATTCAAGTTGCAATTGCATCAACTGCGAAATGGGATCTATGTATATCTATATATATATATATATATAAGAATAGACTTTCTTATGCCACATCATATGCTTCTAGTTTGAAAGTGTGATTCATCATCTAATATTTTAAAACCTTTAAATAAAAAATCACAAGACTTATTAGGTCCACTATTTATATATATATATATAGGAGAATAGACTCTTTTTCTCGTGATGCCACATCATCTTTTTATAGTTTAAAAATGACACATCATCTAATACTTTTAAATATTTAAATCAAAAATCCCAAGACAAATTAGACCCATTATTTTAGAGTATTTTCAAGAACTCAGATAAAGGTCTCAGCATTTTGGAAATTTTGATTTGAAAGTCCTATATTTTGAGATCAAATCATAACTAGTATTTCTAAAAATGGCAAGAAACATTAACAAAATTGTCATTTTCAGTTATTTTCGATTATTTTCGGATATTTTCCTCAAAATCTTTGGTAATTTTTCTATTTGCAGACTCATGAACTAATGTTTGTATAGAGGATTGTTACAGGTTATTCACAGTGGGTTTCGCCGGAAATTACTTGTGATTCATTGAAAGAGAGCATCTTCCCGGAGCATAAATCTGATTGTTTTGGGATATCAAGTGGATTAAGTAGATCACCATGGTTGCTTTCTTGGTAAGTTACTCTGAAGTTTTGAACATCAAAGGGGAAAAAGAAACAATTTGCTTGATTGTGAAGAAACCTCTTCGATTTCTCCTTCCAATTTTTCTCTCAGAGGTTTCGTTTTTCAAAGTGATGCTTTCCTTTTTTTGCTGTTTTCTTGTAAATTTGTGTGCAGTGAGGAAAATAATCTGATTTTTTTTTCTGTTTTCCTTTGTATGTGCTTTTTAATGTTTTGGTGAGCGGAACAAGTGTAACATCTTCGACAGAGTCATTTGAAATTGATACCTTTTTTTTTTACAAAAATTATTTTTCAATCTCAAATCTCCATAAGAATAACAAAATTCTTACTTATATATTAGTATTCTATCGGGAAAATATCAATTGAATTAAGAAAACAGAAGTTGGAAATAGAAAAAGAGCTTGACTAAGTTAAACGAGTTTTATTTTGTTGATATTCCAACGAAAGCAATTAAGAAAAAAAAAAATGAAAGACTAAAAGTTCTAATTTTAAGAAACATTAAAAGATAGATTTGATAAAAATTTGAGTGTTAACCGACATCAGTATTCTACAAAATCGATATTATTATATGTTATTTTATTTTAGCTTAATATATTTCTAAAACTAAAAAGACTAATAAATCAGAAACATATACACTCTCGGCAAAATTCAGTGAACATTAAAAAGGGTCTGCATTAGCTAAAGCTTTTTTTTTTTTTTGAAAAAAAATCCTCATTACAAGTTACAACCGAATTTTATAATAATGTAGTAATAAACTAGAAACAAAATTTTAATAAATCTTCGACAAGTGATTTACATCAGACAAAACTAACTTTGTGCTCCATTGTATTGGTCAATTCTAGATTCCATCTTTGCTTTTTAAAATCAGTAGTGATAAGCTCTTGAGATCTTCAGTCTTCGCACGCTAGACAAAAACATCCTATAGAAATCACTTGAGTTCCATTAGTATCTACATAATTGTCATTAATTAAATATAAACTATGTTTAATTAGAGATTAAAATAAAAAGTGCTTACTCCCAAGGAACATCTCCAACCATCATCCAGTCACCTTCCTTGTCTGCGTACGTTAGCACGTGACTCTGCTCACCACACATCCCCTGTTTCCCATTTTATTTTAAATTAATTGACTCTTATTAATTTATCATATTCATTATTCACCCACTACACTCTCACTCTAATTTTAAATGAACAAAAACACAATTTGTTTATTTCGTTGTATCAGTAAATCCAATATAGCATCATATTACATATATACGAATCCCTACTTTAAGAAAATAATAGAATGAGTTTTGGTCTGCATGCAAAGATATAACATATGCATATGTTCGAAGATATCATATTACCAAATTTCCTATAAATCATCATATTTTATATAAGAATCTCTGTTAACGAATACTATAAATTGGTTGTAGTCTACATGCAAATATATATATATATATATGTGTGTGTGTGTAGATATACTTACAAAGGATTGAGGCGTTGAACATGTAGTCAAGAGTTGTGATCAAATCATGGTATCCATCAAGAGACAAACGATCGATCTTTCTTCCAATAGGAACTCCTTCCATGTTCACCTTCACGTAGAAGTTTCCGACAGTATTACACTCGTTTTGATCTTCTTCTTCCATTATCATTTCATCAGCCGCTACGACTCCATATTCATGATTTTCTCCACCGTTGAAATATTGTCCGGACGATGATCCGAAGCTGAGTCCGAGCCTTAGGTCCGTGCTTAGGTTGCGAGTAGTACTCGAAGAGACACCAAATGGGTTGCTTTTGCAACTGCTTTCTATCGATGAAGACGATGAACTTTCTTCCTCTTCCCATTTCTTTCTCTCTCTCTACGATTTTATCTAAAGCAAGTGACTAATGATTTGAACGTGTGTGATATATTTTCTAATTATTTTAATATATTGTTAGAACTTACAAGAAGTAATATTGAAATGGTCTTTCTGATATTTTTTTGTATTTAAAAAATGTAGATAGTAGACAGTGTGGTTAAAGATGTTGTTGATGTAGCAGACAAATCCACGTGTCACGCAGACAGTTAGTTAAACTGTTGGTTTTGACTTTATGCTCGGATTTTTTTGCTGGGTGTGTTCTAATTAAACTTTTGTTGTTTCAAAGTAAATACTCGACTCCTAGTACTCTTCGTTTAACAAAATAAATTATCTGATTTCTTATAAATACTGGGGTTGGATTTTAGCTATCTAATTAAATGACTTTATGTTGAGCAGATACCAATGAATAAGAACAGTAGTGTGATTTATTAGCTTCATATAATATAACATATTAAATAAAAGACTGACCAAATAAATTCAAATCAAATGTTAGGCCTCGAACCAAGGAATTAGATGAACATACACAAGAGATACATGTTCTAAGAACATTTTTTTCTTTGAAAAATAACAAAGTCAAGTTCGATTTTAAATTCACAAAGTTTACTTACATATTTGTATGTGTATTAATAATTGATATCGTGATCGTGAGATTGGATTATTTGTGGCCTTCTCGGCTTCTCCTAATTAAATCAAGTTCAATGCATTAGATTATCGTGACGCGCATTTATGCATTCGTGGGTTCGACAAACACCGTTTCCCTAATTGAGGGGGTTTTATAACCGCGAGACACTTTATAGAAAATGTTTTCCTTTTAAATTAAATGAATGTCTTTTTTAATTTAATTATCAACTGCTCAATACGTCTCGTTTACGTCATTAACTCTCTAATAATGTTATTTAATTAAGACAAAAAAAAAAGAATAGTCTACGTGGACTCCATCGTATCCAAGCATGACAAGAGTTTGAGCTCCCCATGATTATAATCCACGTCGATATTTAGTTACACACCTCAGTTTCTTTGAATGTTACTTTATAAGTTAATCTTTAATTAACATATATTGGCAAGTCCAACTTTTTTTATCTTGCAAATATTAAAACCAACTCTTTTATGTCTAACAATCAACGTAAATCAAGTGATGCTAATCTCGCACCAATCGAGATCAAATTCAAATATAGATTCTCAATTGACTCATTACTTAAGTTAACCGTATATTATTTCAATTACTGTAGATTTGAAATGATGATTACATATTTTACATGCAAATCAATATTAGTTTTCTAACCAAGAAATTGTGGATCTTATATCATAATCTCGCCGTCGATGTTTGAATTCGTGACTTTAATAGAACTAATTTTCTTTGGGTGACCAACTAGTCATTTCAATTGATATATCAAACTTCGGTCACCTAGGTTTAATTAAAGAAAAGAAACAAAAAGAGATAAATAGCGAAACAAAAACAAAGGGAAATGGGAGAGGTGAAGGAAAGCAAGAGTAATGAATGCGTAACCTTAAAGAGAGGAGTTAATGAAAGATGCTTCGCCTATCGACTAAGGACTAAGGAGACGTCACAATTCTCACACTCAAAAACATATTTTGCAAGCACGAGACATTGCCCATCGACAACATTTTCACATTCCCCACGTCACGTGCCTTTTTCCACGTGTCTCCTCTCTTTGTCGCCTCCACTTCTACCTCTTCTACAATCACTCCTTAGCTTCTTCCTAACCAATCAAGATGATTACAAACTCCTTCCCTCTTCTTACAAGTGGAGCATGTTTAACATATATTTGTATTTCTACCATTAAACCAAACGTCCGAACGTTTTTTTAGTATGTACAACTTGTTTATTCGAACATGGTCTCGGTTTAAGAATTATTATTATTATTATTATTATTTTAATATATTTAGAAATTAAGATCTTGATTTTTAAAAAATTTAAACACATCAGACATATCTTTTATGAAAAAAATGTCATGACTTCGAAATAATTGGAACGATTCGGACTCTAATATATACTACTATTAAGCACGCACATGCATATGAATTTTAAACAAATTTTTTGAACTCGAAACATTAAAATACTGTCGTTATCAGAGTAACCGACATTTATTGCCAAGATACCGTTTGGTTCGAAAAAACAAATAGATTTTAGAAAGAAGAAACAAAAAAAAGATATAACTTGAACCAAAAGAAACTCTAAACATGTTTGAGAGAGAGAAGAAATCAAGGGGAAAAAAAGATAAAGAAGAGCTATGTTCCCCACCACACCTACCATTACCATCACCATTCCTCACTTTTTTTTTCTTTTTTTCTTTCTTCTTCATACTTTTCTCTACACCATTCTCTGTCCCCTTCAATTATTATTGCTGTTTTTATATCTTTTCTCTTCAATTTCTTTTGTTTCTAGATTACCAATCTGTTGCATATATTTGGTCCGTATTTTTCTTTGGCTATGATTGACTCATACAACGTACGAATTTAGAAAAATACATAGAAAAGAGCAATATTCGAAATATCAAAGATTGACATAGGTAGGAAAGTCGATTCTGAGAAAATTAAACCATACTTTTAACTGAATGAACAATATGAGAAAATGGAGAATTGAGATTTATAGAAGAAAGTTTTTCTACCAATAGAGAAAATAATTTTCGAAAAGAAAAATAGTGACTCTCAGATTTCAAGGCACTCGTAATTTTTTAGTTTCAAGATTTAATGAGAATGGCTGGTCCTTTTATAAATCATTAAGTTGTAAGAGAGTTTTTTCCTCTTTTGAACAAAAAAAAAGAATAATTTACTTTATGTCTATCGCAAATAATGAAACTCGACTTTACTGCAATGTGTTTGCTTGTCAGTAAAAATCAGGATGATTGCATGTCTCGTGACTTTTTGTAGCCTCTCTTGTTAACCAACTCATTCCATTTTTTCTCGGCTTTGCTTTTCGTTGGTCACAAAGTTGACCATACCAACATGCAAGACCAATTATCTTATCTAAATTAATTAATTAAATATATCTATCTATGTGGACAGGTTTTTGACCACTAGTCTATACATTTTTAGCTTCGAAACCATTTATCTATAACATTGAGGGTTTAATTAACATTTGACAAACAAGGGGTTTAATTAACAATAAACAAATTGTCTTAGTCATTATTTAAAGTTTTTTAAAAAAATTGGACGAAACCCATATACACCTTCTAACCGATAGATGCAGTTGAACTTAGTCTTAATACTCCGTTTGATGAGTGATGAATGACTTAAAAACTACTCCCAATTTTTTTCTTCTTCTAATAAATAGTGTTTTATGATTTTATCGTAAAGGAATAGGTTTGCTCTTGTTTCTATTTATATATCTTTCTCCCACTTTTACTTTGCAATAAATATTTCTTTTGGGTTTTTTTCAGCAACATATATAATGAGATTTTCATTAAGGGGTTTCAAAACATATATATTATGATAAATAATATTGATTGAATTTATATCACATGCTTTACACAAGTATCAAGTAATGTTATATTTTATGAGAAAATATCACTCACTAACTAAGAGCCAAACATAATTAATATTTGTTACTTTTATGTCTGCTATATATATATTCTAGTATTTTTTTAATTAACTAATAATTATAAAAATTACGGTCTATAAACTTGTTAAGTCCAAAAGAATATGGAAATACTTTTTAACTTTGTTTTTATGATTCAGATTTAAATAGAAAAACTCAATTTTCTCCAACAATTTAGAAAGTTTCTGTCTATTTATCACAATCAAACAACTCAATAACGTTATATTTTGATGAAAAATGTTATATAGTATCTAAAGTTGTAAACCCTAAAAAGTTTACCTTATTGGGTCGCTGCAAAAGAAAAGGTATATCGATTTCCCCTTAAATCCGAGTGAAAACATGTTTTCTTTTATCAAAAACCCAAAGTGTACAAAAAAAGAGGAAGATTTAGATTTGGTCTCGAAAGTAGTGTAGGAGAGCAATCTAGTGAGGAATAAGTAATGTTCTTTGCATATATTTTATATTTAAGTTAGTTGAAGCTTAGTACATAAATGAATATGAATGCATGCAACTCGATAAAGCAAAGGTACGGGGTGTGTGCGTGCGTGTTACTACTATTGAGGTTTTACGTGCGTGCCTTTTTAGAGAACTATTGATACTATTATTTAATTTCAATTATTTGGGCTTTAGATTACGCGCTAACCCCGCGATTGATTTGGGGATTTTTCTATAATTCCCAAAGCTTAAAACATGATAATGATACGTGTGGGTGTGTGTTCCTCTTTAATTTCGACTCCCTTATGACGTCATTTCCTTTCCAAATGACAGTTGATTTGCTTTCTCTATGTACAGTAAAACCTCTTATAGATTAATAATGTTGAAATTCTAACATTTTATTAATTTATAGTGATATTATTTATCACTATTAATTTATAAAGAAATTAGTTTTTATCGATTTATTATTTAAAAGTTTATTAAAAAAATTTCAAAATTTTGAGTTGAGATAATTTGATCTAAATAAAATTAATGTTTTGAATGCTATAAATTTACAGTTCTGATTTTAATATTTAATATTTAGAATAACAAAAAATGTTGATGATAAATAAAAAAAGTTACCAATTAATATATTTATGAAAAGGACATACATAAATTAAAATATACAACTGATGACAAAAAAAATTAAAATTTATAATTAATGACCTCGACTATTATATTTTAACTATAAAATAAAGATAATATATAATTAGAAGTTAAAAACTTACAAAAGATATCAGCTAATTGGTTAAAAAAATTATAGACGATACTACAACTCAATAATTTAAAACACATTCAATGAGTCATTTATGGAGGTGTCAAAATAAAATGAAAAAGGGGACAAAGGTACTATGAATCACGTGGCTCTTTTGTTACCTCTTCTACTTTTTCCTCTCGAGGAGAATGCGTCCAAAACACCTGGTGTGGGCCCGGCCCATTCTTCATTGTCCTTATATTGTGAAAGCTCTTCCCACAGCCACGTGGGCTTTTTGGCCCGTCCCCTCTCTCTCTCCACTCTCCAACAGTTGGATTTTGTTGTTGGCATTCTATTCTATATAATAAAATCTCTCTTATTTTGCTGAAATTATCATGTTTATCGATTTGTGGGATATCACGAACGGTGAGGAAATACATTTTTGTTGTTTTACTTATGTTTACAAAAGATATTTGTCTATGTTGTGGCAATCTGACATATTGACTAATGTATCTCTATTTTTCATTTTGTAACTCTTATCTGATTGTTATTTTATGTGAATAAATCTTTTACAATATAATAAAGAGATGCTAAGATTCGACTTAGTACGAAATATAAACAGTAGTATACTGCGAAATCAACTGCACCTGAGAATAAAAAACAAAAGTGTTGAGATAAACAATAATAATAAAGGACAAATAAACAAAAGCGAAATATAAATGTTAAAAGAGGCTGAAGTTGATCAGCAACAAAAGAAAGACTAGCTGTCACTTAACTTCCACTGAATAAAAAAGCCTTTTGGATCACTCAACAATACAAATATGACTTCCTTATCATCGACCTTCAGACCAAATTAAGTTCTTGATTCACACACACACATATATATATATGTATGCAGATGATGATGATGATGATGATGTTCTTACCAAGCGATTATTGTTGCAGGTTACATGATCCAGAGTATATGGAGCTGGTGTTTGAGAATGGGCAGATTCTTGCAAAGGGCCAAAGATCCAACGTTTCTCACCAGAATCAACGTACGATATCGATCATGAATTTGTATGAGGCCGAGTATAACGAGGATTTCAAGAAGCGTATTGATGGTTGTTGTGGTGGTTCCATCAAGAATCTCGGAGGCACACAGGTTGTTGAAGAACATGATCATGTTGTTGCTTTTACAGATGAATCAAACATGTTAAAAAGCAATAAACATGTAGTTGATTATGATTACCGAAAGAATATCGACTTCAAAGCTCCAGATGAGCAATCTGTAGTTGCTGAATGGTCGGTCGAATCGGGCTTTGACACAGAGTTCACTGAAGACAGTGAAGGATCATTGTATCTAAGCAGTGTAAGAGGATTGATTCACAGATTTTGTTGGTTTGGTTTATCTGGTTTGGTTATTGTCTTAAGATAGCTTTTGTCTCAACGCAGAGTCTAGATGATGATGTGAGGCCACGAATTCCTGCAAGAACAAGAAAAGCTTTGGTCAAAAGAAAACGAAGCGTAAGTAATCTCGTTCAACTACAAAGCAAATTAGTAGAAACTGAATCTGATACATTCATTGGTTATTTGCAAAACAGAAGCAAAGCAAAGATATCAACAAGAAAATGCGTACTTTGCAGGATCTACTACCTAATTCTCACAAGGTTTGTCCACAAGAAGGAACTTACTAAACTTGCTTTAAAACCTTTCTAGAGATTCTAAAATTATAGCTAATGCTCAATTGTTCATAGGACGACAGTGAGTCAATGTTAGATGAAGCAATCAATTATATGACGACCCTTCAATATCAAGTTCATGTATGATAAACAAATACTTCCAACAACATTTTTTTTCCTTTAGAAGTTACATATTCAATCCAAGGAATTTGTTCTAACCTGTATATAAATCTTGAGTTGTAGATGATGACGATGGGTAACAGATTTGTTACACCGTCAATGTTGCCTATGGGGACGGACTACTCTCAGATGGGACTAGCAACATGTATGCAAATGGGCGTACCACAGTTTATGCCAGCGCCTGTTCCAGGACCTGGCTTGCCTGGGATTAGTGATGCAGCAAATATGCAAAGGTTTCTTAACCATCCTGGACTAATGCCAATGGAACAATCTGCACTCTTCCAATCTGTCCCACCATCATGTGTTGCTTTCCCTAATCAACTACCAAATTCCACCTCTGGTAAGAAACCGTGAGCAGATGAAATAGACAGAGTGATGGGAATTACCTTCTGATTCACGGTCGTCTTCTTCTCGAGTAAGTAGCGAGAACACTAGAGCCATCTCTTGGTGATCCATAAAGATCGAGAAGAGCCCTACAGCATCCGAACGACTACTATGGAAGTTTCTCTTTTTTTTTTGTGTCAGCTTTTCTAGTTCATGTAACATATACGAGAGGAGCTATAATAATAATAATAATAATCCTAAGTGCTAGTTTCCTACATGTTAGAAATATCTGTAGATTATCAACCACTACCCGAGTGATCAAAATCATAATTCGACCTTTCTGTTCTGTTTATGAAACAAGCTCCTGAGTTTATACAATGGAGTGAAGCTTTCGTTTCTTAATGAATCCTGACAGGGGCATAACTTACAAAAATACTTTGGAAGAAAAGAGATCACACCACAATGAAGATGTATTTGTTCAACTATGCTGCTTCAAGAATCTTTTGTCCGCTATCTTTCATCCGAACTGGCTCAGAAGCTTGCTCTTCCAATCTTTGTTTTGTATTGCCAAGTTTAAGCTCTGAGAACATCTCTGTCAGTAATTCTGCAGTATCTGAAGTCCCTGGTTGGACCTGGGAACTTTCGCTTTTCAAGCTCCATCTCTAATTTCAAGAATTCTTCTTCAATATTTTCATCATCAATACCTAGATATAGAGCTGACTCTGCCACATTAACAGAAACTCTAGCTAAACATAAAAGTTGATGGAGTAATCGTGTATGTATGTTTAGATGAAAAAACACCACTCACCAAGAGATTATTCGACTTGCTTCTGTGATTCAATAGTTCCCTCAAGTTCTTCCAGATAGTCATGAACTTCATCTGCACTGATCTTGATGTCCTTCACAGCCTTGGCTCCAGTTTTGATTGCTTCTGAGACCTGCCAACACAAAGAGATATTTCTAAATCCATAATTGATGCTATTACATAGACTCAAACATGATAAGTTCGACCAATGGCGGTTCTCTGTGTTTAAAATACCATTTTCGTTGATTCGGAATCTGCTATAGTCTTCAACACTTCCTCTACTCTGTTCAGAAGTGACGTGCATTTTTCTCTGCTCTCAGTCGCCAGTTTCAATTCCCTTACATGCCTGAGAGCAACTTTCTTGTGTCCAGATTTTAGAGATGCCAGCGCTGATTTCCTTGACCTTCAAAAGGAAAAAAAGGTCAATAACACTTGATTTCTATCTATTTAACCATTTTAAAAAAAAAGTAAAGCTAAATTATTTTTTCCAAGGCTATGATCAATGTACAGCAAATTAAACCATTTCGATACAGATCAAGAATCAGAAGGTGTTACTTTTCACAAAGTTGATCCAACACTTCCAGTTGATCTTGAAGCTTTTCTGTAGTCCTTAGCAAGTGCAGAATATCACAGTCTAAAGTTGAGGTACTGGGAAGTGCTGCTTGTGAAAAGGACACTTTAACACCCTGCAAAGCACAAGTATGTTGGATTTGAACACTATGTCTTGGCTTGAACTGAGTCTAATTTCCGAAACTAGTCAAATTGGCCTCTTTCTTTTATTATCATCGGAATGTGTAATTAAGTGTGAAGCTTCTTGGACATCAAATTCAAGCAAGATATTTACATGCTTATTGACCAGATATATCTCAAGGAACGGTAATAATTTAAAAATCCATAGATACTATACTAACTTACTAATAAATCTCTCCATCAGACAGCTGATATAAGACCAAAGAAAAGATGTATAATAACTAACCTCAATCAGTTCTCTCCGATTGATGGAGATTTTATGCGCTTTTCCACACCCTGACAAGTGACTCAAAACAGGAGACGCCTCATTGGAACCGTTGCACAAATTCCGAAACTTCTTCAGCGTGACAACACAAGTAGAAGTCCAGTGTCCCTCAGATAATAGTTTCACCACATCAGCCTCCTTCTCCTACACATTACATAAGACCTAATTTATATCAGCCATAGATTTAACACAACAAACTTACAATTCCAATCATTATAAGACACATTCACACATTATATATAATCCATGTATCTAATCAAAACCCCAGACCCATATATAGTTATTCAAGACTCTTGAATAGAATCAAGACACACCTTTTAAACTTCAAAAAAAACAAATAGGTAGTTGAAAATGAAAACGAACAGAAGCACCTTCAAGAGTGGGATGATAACAAGTTCATTATCCAAAATCTCTCCCGGCTTCACTGACGGTTGAGCCATTAAATTCCTCACTGTCTTCAATAAACGAGATATACGGCCACTACCCGGATCATAGAGATCACTAATCCGCACAACATCACCTTCGTTATGCATCAATAACTGAAAACGATAAAGATAAAAATAGAAACTTGTAATCAATCTCAAGTAAAAAAAAAACAAATCCCTTTTCGCCATGAGAAACTCACCAGTACATGATCAATGCATAAAGGTGTTATTCCTCCTCGATCAAACCATACCATCTTCACCCTTCGAAACAAAAGAGATTCAAAAATCACTTCTTCTACTAATTGGGTCATTAATTTCCGCGAGAATCAAAAAGCGAACCTGGGCAGGATCAATGATGAATACCCCCAACTGACGCGAAACCTTGAGGATCAAATCGCGACAAAACTGAAATTTAGGTTCCCAATCGGATCTTTGCCCATTAAACGCCTTGAATCTGGCCGTCGCCAGTACCTCATCGTCCCAATCTGAAACTTCCCTTCGTATGAACTCCTTTACTGAATCCGAATCCATTTTCTTTGCTTTTGCTGTAAAATCAAAGTGATGAGGAAGAAGAACTTCTAGACTTGCAAATTTACAGGATTTTCGACGGAATCCTGAGGATTTGAAACTCGATTTCCCGCCGCACATGTTTTTATACGAAGATCGTCGGAGACAAAGCCAAAGTCCGAAACGAGTTCTCGAGTCTACATGCTTTGCCGTTTGAATAATTCGCTTTAGCACTGTTTGACGTTTCTATAAAGGATAATTATTAAACTCGCCAAATCCTTCTTACGAATTGAGCCCATAGCTGAGAGACAAACAAATTTTGGGCCCGGCTTATTAGTGAGAGAGATTGAGCTCTGACTTTGAAAACAAGATCCAACGGTAACTTCCTTCCTGCCGTTAACTATTATTGCATTATAAATAAATACATATCTTGTAAGTAAAAATATCAATTTTCTCTCCCAACATAATTCATTTTAAAATCGAGAAGTTTTGTTTTCCGATCATCTTGCTAGTTTTTTTGTTGTCTTTGTGAATCTCGACATGAAGAAAGTTGAACTGTCGTAGGTTCTTGTACCAGAATCGAAGTTTCTATTCTCAATCTCCTCAAAAATTTTGAATTCTCCAGATGCAGCCATCTCCGATCTCCCCTTAACTTGGAACTGTGTTTTTTTCAGATGAAAGATCTGGTAAGAAGACGAGACTTTTTCACATGATATCTGATTATTTATCTCATAAAACTATTGTTAATCATGGAAACTATGAATGAATTGCAGGAACTCTGATCTGATATAGACATTGGAAGTGAGGAACCTTCTGCTAAAGAATCTCAAAATGAAAGCAGAGGAGCTACATGCTCCGGAAGATTTTACGGTTTGATTCCTTCCTCTGGCTTTTGACATTGATTGATTATTTCATCCGTAGTGATGAATTGATGATGATGATATAATGGATGTTATGCAGAAAAGAGAGGATGGAGAATGGATGAAGCAAATGTTGGGAATTGGGAAGACGAGAAAGTCTTAAAATAAAAAATGTTTCAAACATCTTAAAATAAATAATTTTAATTAGTTATTAGAAAATTTATTTAAAACTATATTTGAAATTTTTTATTATATTACTACAATTTTTTGTTTTTTATATAATATTTACATTGTAAATATTTGATAATGTTAAACTGCAACAGTTGCTAACAAATTATAATTTTTTTACAAACACACCAGATTTTAATTATTAAATAAGTAGTATAAATCGTTTAATAATATTTATAACTGCGTCTATATGGTTCTACAAACTTCCGCACCTGTATCTATAACCATTGTAATTAAACCAGTTAGGCCGTGTTTAGCATCCAACGTAAGAAAATGAATACTCATAAGTCATAATCCACGTCATTAACTCGACTTCTGGTGGCCATATATAAGCTTTAAAACCTTTAGTTTATTAATTGAAAGTGCTCTCTGAATCAGCTAACCATTCATTCAATGTATTATATGCAGATTTGATTCATTTTTCTCCTTATTTTAATGGTGGGTACATACACATAACTTTTATATTTAATTTGGTAAAATATATTGATTTCCGCCTTCAAGTTACTACATAATAATATAATGTTAAATACTTCATATTTTTCTGTATAAGTCTTTGACATTTTTCCCGCCAAATAAAAACAAAATAAAATATTGTATCATTAAAAACAAAATCGTTGTTCTAGTATATATTTTTATAATAGTTTTAAGTATAGAAAAACCATGATATTCTATTGTCAGGTAATACCAAGAATATTAGGTCCAGATTTAACATGTGCCTCGTACTATAGAACAATTACCCACAATGCCGAATCTAATTCTTTCTGATTATGTGCTCATAATAGTAATACACGGAAAATGCAGTTTTATTATGTTTTCATTTGCTGCATGATACTTGACTTTTTTTTGTTCTATCTACACTTGACATTTCAGAATATGTTACTGTTATATCTACCTTTATTTTCACCCTTTTGTTTTTGCATTAATTGTAGAAAATGAAAATGGCAAGTCACAGAAAGTGGGTAATGACTAAGAAAATAATATGAATGATACAAATAATAGTATATGGTGAACACCTCATCTTATTGCCCGCATCAGCGTATAAAAGAACATGGTGGATCATTTATCATAATCGTCAAGTCACCACCGACAATCGACTTTCTGAAAATTATTTCGTATTAATAATGCAAGCCAATGTATACAGAAAGTTAGAGATAAATCTAAAAACATTGAAAATGTTATCGTATGTTTCTCAAAAATAATATGTTTATTATATTAACTAGTTTTAATTCTGATAGTCGCAATAATTCTCTTAAATAATATAATTTAGAATATTTTATATACGCAAATGTACATGAAACGCATTTCGTTATTATATACTCCATATGTTTAGATTAAATGTTGTTTTAATTGATTTCACATAAATTATTTTTTTTTGTAATTTTTCACCAGTACTCTTATTAATCATATATATTTAGATTTAATAATTACTCATTAGATCATTTAAAGTGAAAGTTATAATCAGTATTTCAGTGTAAAAGTTACATCCAAATATTAGAACGATACTTAATTTAAAACAAAAAAAACTAATCCTAAAACGACAATTAATTGTAAATGGAGGGAGTATTTTCTTCTATAGCGTTATCAACTGAAAATAATAATATGCATTAGCAATAACCAACACGGTAATGCAAATAACCAAATATTCTATGTGTCCTTTGAATTGTGTATATAAATATAGCCAACTCCTTCACATTGATCATAAGCTCTCTCTCACACACCTTTCAGCATCTTCTTCTTTTTTTTCTTCGACTGGATTAAAGATGGATAGATTTGGAGCTAATTGCGAGTGCTTGTTCTTTGGTACTACGCATATAAACCTATCATCTTAAACCTGAGTTCTCTTATGCAATTTACGAAAAGTAATTGAAACTCTTTTTTTTTTGTTTTTTGTTGTTGTTGTTGTTGTTGTTGTTGCAGACTTGGACGATACTCTATACCCTCTGAGCATCGGAATCAACTTAGCTTGTCGAAAGAACATCCAAGGAAACGAGACTAACGTTTTAAGATCTAATATTTCTTAATTTTTAACCGCCATATATATATATATATTACTGAGTTTCTTATGATCTGGTTGCTGTCTTTTTGTTATTTGCAGAGTTCATGTTTAACCAACTCGAAATCGAAGAGAGTGAAGTTCCAAAGATGTGTTTGGATCTTTACAAAGAATATGGAACCACCATGGCTGGTCTCAAGGTAACTCATTTCTCATCGACTCGACATATTATTTCAATCATCGAACAAAACAGATTATAACTAAAACAGAACCTTGCTTATAGGTTCTAGGTTACGAATTCGACAACGATGAGTTCCATGAATATGTCCATGGAAGACTTCCGTACGAAAAACTAAAACCTGATCCAGTTCTCCGTAACCTTCTCCTCTCTATGCCTCATCGTAAAATCGTAAGTTTCTTCCGTCTTCAAGCTTTTAACTCAGAATCCTCCATTGATTCCTTTTTCTCATCCTCTGTTTTTTTCCTTTTTCTCCTCAGATATTTACTAACGCAGATAAAGCTCATGCGACACGAGCCCTTAACAGATTGGGTCTAGAGGATTGCTTCGAAGGAATCATTTGCTTCGAAACACTAAACCCTTCTTCTGATTCTAAGACTCAGATCCTCTGTAAACCCTCTGTTGAAGCCTTTGAAGCCGCCATTCGTATTGCAGATATAGTCGATCCACGCAAAACGGTAAAGAAAAGTCGCAAGGATATTTCACAGTTTCAGATACCAAACTCAAAAGTTTGTATCTTTTTCTTTTTAGATATTCTTCGATGACAGCATTCGAAACATCGCTAGTGCTAAAGCAACAGGGCTAAAAACCGTGTTCGTGGGGGACTCGGTGCTAGTTCCAGGTGCAGACTATGCACTAAGCAGCATTCATAACATAAAGGAAGCAATTCCTGATTTATGGGAAGACAACAAAGATGAGAAGCTCGAGCCAATTATTCAGCAAGCCGCAGTGGCAGCCATGGTCCATGCTTAGAGAGACGGTCTAATAATAAGAATCCTACATCGATTAAGAGAACCTTAATTGTACTTTTATCTCATGTATCCTAAATAAAGAAAGAAAAAAAAGACTAGAATTTGATAATCAACAGTCATTATAGCAAAAAATCAGAACAAAGATCACAATGACAATGAACCGGTTAATTGTGATCTTCAAGCTTCCATCGGGAGCTCTCCGCATGCATAGATTCTACAACCTTTCTTCGGAACATTCATGGCGCGTGTCTCCTGAGACTCAAGAGTCCTCACAAGCTCCATACCTTCAATCACTTGTCCAAACACAACATGCTTGTTGTCTAACCATGGAGTCTACATACACAAAAACAAAACAGAGAAAACAAATTTGTGAATAAATCTATATCAAAATGCAAAGCCAAACATATGAAATGATGTGAAGAGTTGAGAATCTTTACCTTGACAGTGCAAATGAAAAACTGGCTTCCATTAGTATTAGGACCAGCGTTTGCCATGCTCAAGACTCCAGGTCCAGTATGCTTCACTACAAATGCAGAAAACAATAAATCAAAAGCATTAATAATACTCTTTGTTAATAATACTCACGGAAACCAAAATTATTTTTTGTTAACAATACTCACGGGTGAAGTTTTCATCTTCGAAGTTGGTACCGTAAATACTAATACCTCCAGTACCCTGTGAGGCCATATCGAAAACGATGATTTAGAAAGAATATCAAATAACAAACAGTCTTATATGTCATTTCTCGGAAAAAAACTTACATTTCCCTCGGTGAAATCACCTCCTTGAATCATAAACTCCTTAATAATACGATGGAACGAAGAACCCTTGTACCCATATTTTTTCTCACCTGAAGAAATCAATTTCTTTTAGTCAATGGTTATGTTTATCTATAAAGTTCCAAACTTTAAACATAATTTTTTTCACAGTTGAAGATAAAGAGATGTATATACCAGTACACAAGGCACGGAAGTTTTCAACGGTTTTAGGCACAACCTCTCCAAAGAGACCCATCACAATTCTTCCAGCGACTTCACCTCCAATTTCCACATCAAAGTAAACTTTGTGTGTCACTTTAGCTTGAAGTTCTGGTACTTCTTCCTCCTATAAAACCAAATACACAAATTCAAGAATCAACACAATAATCCATACGCAAAATTAGGGTTTTTTTTTTCGGGGGGGGGGGGGGGATCTAAGTCTTACAGCCGCCATGGATTTAACACAAGCGGTTCTGTGGTGCTTGGTGGTCGCATAAGCTCCAGAAATTTGCTTAATGGGAAAAGTTGATGCATAGTGCAATCTCGAAGATAATGCAATTACAGAGGAACGAGCTCCGAAGCAAACTGATTGAGATGTTCGATTTGCGGAATATAACTGCGACTTAACACCAAACCCAATCTACAGAAAAAAAAAAAACCAAACAAAGAGATTTTAGACAACCAAAAAACCCACAATAACAGCATTAATATCCGATGAAATTTCGTTTTAACTCACTACTTAAATTCTACAACAGAGTAAAGCCAAGACAGACGCCATTGCTGGTGAAGTGAAAAAGCATAGACTTTTACGAATTCAAAGTAAAAATCCCCACAAAAATAACTCTAAACGTAGGATCAAGTTGCGAACCTGGGAAATGGAACGGGAAGTGTGAACCATCTGCATTGAAGATGAAGAAGCCATTGATCGAATAAAGAAGAAGACTTTGTTGGTTCGCTTAGACAACAGTCTCTAGTTTCCTTGCAGATAAGAGAACCGCCTCGAGCCTTGTTTTTAAGTTAGCAAAAATGTGGATTTGGTATCCTTAACATCTCATGCTAACTTGCGCGGCATAATTAGGCCTATACCAGGCCCAGCCCAACAAGATATTTTCTTGGTTTTATTTAAAAAAACTATTAGAACATTGATAAAAAGGAAAAAACGGCTCTATTATCACAAAAGAGGAAACAACGGCTAGGATTGAGAGGATGGTGTTGCTGTAACGGTAACTTTTTCTTACCGAAGTGACAGTGTGATCAATTACCGCCTTCATTGCTCCCTCCGAAGACCCATCCACCACGCTCAAGCTTCGCACCTCCACCTATCTCTTCCGCAATATCGTTACCGCCGCCTCCATTGCTTTTTGGAACCGTTACCGATTTACCAATTTCACTTTCAATTTTTGGATTTTTCATACTAAATTTTTATTATTATATAAAAGATTTTTATTAAAAAATTATTTAAGTATTGAATGTTAAATAGGTGATACAAACCGAGAATTCTTTTGGTCCGTTAGAGTTGTTGTAAGTTCAATATGTTCTCAGGAATTTAAACTTTAACATTTAAATAAAATTTTAAATAAATTATTTTTATTTAACTAAAGTTTTAAGTTATACAAAATAATTTCAACTAAAACAAATTTAAGTGTTAAATTTTAAACATGTGAAAACAATCCAAACTTAATAACATCACGTCTTTATAAACTTTTTTTATCTGTTAGAGGCGTTATTAGTGCAATTTGTTTGTTTTATACATAACGTAAATTTAATACTTAAATTACTTTAGTTAAAATTATTTTGTGTAACTTATAACTTTAGTTAAAATGACTTATTAAAACAATATTTTCATTATTGATATTTGGATTTTATGTAAACCATTTTAATTTAACTAAAGTTTTTATTTGTAAATATAGTCCTCATTTCAAAAAAGAAAAAGTGTTAAATTTCAATTGTACATGTTCTTTTTATTGATTGTAAAAATAGACAAATTGTAGTAATTTTTCTAAAGAATACAACTTCTATTTCCTTTTTGAATCAAAGAAAGTTTTGTTATCAGTACTCAAATTCGAATCCGGAGTAAAACAAATACAAACTACTCAATCTTATAAATCGGATCAGGATCGAGACCCGTAGGGATTGGGCTATCATCCTCATCCACGTCCCAGAAGACTCCTGTCTCAGTGTCTGCGAGTAAAAAATATTAGGATCTAAGACAGAAAAGAGGCAAAACAATTTCGAACAAGAGATAGAGAGATGTCTTACAGGTCAAGTATTTGGACATGGTTTACACGGAGATATCGAGAAAATTAGGTCTTTTGGCAAAGTTCTACATGTATGTATATAGGGAATATCAAAACTAAATGATTTAACACCAAATCCGATCCGCAAGGAAGAGCCCATCAACTTAACTATTCAGAACAAACCAGATCTAAGACTAGGTCCACATCGCCACATCAACTTAAGCTAAACCCATCTAGTATTTTCAAAACACAAGCTGTTTTAAGGAAAACAATATAGTCCAAGGTCTACCTGTGCTAGATGTTAAATATTCAGGGGTTTATATGCAATTCTGTAATCTTCAATACATCATCGCGCGAAATCGGTGAGGCACACCACCGGTTGGTTATAGCAGACGCAGATAGATTCCGAGTCAGTAACGCTCGCCGAGGAAAATCTTCGTCCAGTTTTGGGGGGAAGTCGAAGATGGTGTCCGTTTTAGCTTTTAATCGCTGTTCGATTTCGGTATGTAAAACGGCCGATACTTCACTTAACCGGCCAACGGTCTCCGTCGTCAGGAGTTTAACATTCAGTCGCCGGCTAATCGGAAACTGCTCGACGGATGCAGCGGCTCCTTTTGTTGTGGCTGACGACGAGAGGTACGGTAACAAACAAGTATCAGTCTCACTCCTCGCCTGTACGACTATGTCCTCTCCAATGTTAGTAACTCTTCCTATGCTTTTTATCTCAGATTTCTAGGGATTTTACTTGTGATTTGGTGTCTTGCTTAGATTTTGAGGCAACTTCGGGAAGAGACTGCTAAAAATGCGCGGTAGTCAAATGCAGGTAAGAATTAGGGTTCTTTTACTGGTTTCAGCTTGTTGATGAGCTCTGGTTTATGCTAATTGTTTGGAATGTTCTGTTCTTGTCACTACTAAGCTGATTTTCTGGTAAATTACATTTGATTTTGGCTGTAGGTATCGCCTGATCAAGCGCAATTGCTCGCGATGCTTGTACAGTTGCTTGGAGCAGAAAGATGTATTGAAGTTGGAGTTTACACGGTGTATAATCTTCGTCCCTATGAGTTTCCTGAGCATTTTTTTGTTGGCTTCAACTTTGTTACTTATGACAATTATAACGAGCTCTTGTTTCCAACAGGGATATTCATCATTGGCTGTGGCGTTGGCTCTGCCGGAATCAGGGTGTCTTGTTTCATGTGAAAGGGATTTTAACTCTCTTGAAGTTGCTAAGAGGTACTATGAGCTTGCGGGAGTCTCTCACAAGGTGAGACCGAAATATATCTTATTTGTGACTGAAGTCTTTTCTTATCTTAATAATACTGATACCATACTTGAAAATGGTTTCTCAATATATATTTGGCCTCTTGGAAACCCTTATGAAATATTTTTTTGTTCTCTTGTTGATTCGGTATCATTACTAGCAACTGCTTGATTCTTCAGTTTGTTTACTCTAGTCAGGTTATTGTGAAACATGGTTTAGCAGCAGAATCCTTAAAATCCATGCTTCAGAACGGTGAAGGATCCAGGTAAATACAGTAAGCTTCTTTCATTTTAGTGTTGAGTGTGGCTCTATTTGAAATGATTACCTAAATTTTAGCTTTTCCTATTTTGCATTTGTTGATGCTGATAAGAGGATGTATCAGGACTACTTCGAAGTACTTCTTCAACTTGTAAGACGAAAATCATAATGCTAGGAGTCTCTTTTCTGTAGTAGCCGAGGTGACTTTAGCGGTTATCTCTGTTGACGCAGGTCAGGGTCGGTGGAGTCATTGTGATGGATAATGTGTTTTGGCATGGACAAGTTGCAGATCCTATGGTCTGCATCTTACCATAATCATACTCAAAAAACTTTTCCGTTGAGAAGAAGACCATGTTGTAACGATGAATTCAACAGGTGAACGATGTGAAGACTAGGAATTTCAACAAAAATTTAATGGATGATAAGCGTGTACGCATTAGTATGGTGAGTTTTTTCTCTTTTTTTTTGAATCTATCGCTTTGTGCTCCCGACAAAACGAGCTCCTCCAAACTCATGCTTGTTATTTTTTTCACCTTTCTTTTGCACATTAGGTACCAATCGGCGATGGCATGACGATATGCCGCAAGAGATAATCAACTGTTAAAACCACTTGGGTCGCTGTGAACCTGATCCAAAAACATTAAGTATCGATGAAAAGTCGAGCATACAGAGAAAAGAGCTGCGGTTAAGTTTGGACTAAATCAGGAACTCAGGAAGCGACTCATGGCCCGCTCTACTATTTGGTTCAAACAGAAGATTTGTTCATAATGACTAAAATTTTAAGAGAATTTATCAATAGATTATCAAAATTAATGGAAGAAGCTTCCTTGCCCCACGTAATTAAAAATTGCACACTTACAGAGCATTTGCCCATATAAACCAAGTCCGTACGAAAAATTTCGTGAGTCTAAGGCCCTGTTCGTTTACTTTACTCATCCAGATGCTGCATCAGATGTTATTTGTTTATATATCTTGTTTTTGCATCTAAATGTTGCATTTGGACGTAAGTTTGTTCGTTTTTGAGTTTGTAATAGCATCCAAATACAATTAATTAAAAATGACTAAAAAGAACATGTTTTTATACTAATATAAATTAAACGATTTAAATTAATTATGCAATTTAAGAGTTAAAAAATTATTATTTTCATAAAATAATTTTATTTTTATTAATACATTTTCCAAAAAAAATATTTAACTCTAACAATTATTTAAAAATGTGTTTCCGTCTTAATTTTTTGATTTTTATAAAATATATATTTTTAGAGTTAAATACTTTAAAAAAATTATCAATGTAAATGATAAAATATTGTTTAGTAAAAATAATTTTGGTTTTGTTAGAATTTAAAAATATTTTAGACTTTTGGATTTTGAGATGCAGATGGAGCATTTGGAAGCTCATTTTTTCAGCATCTCAAATATCTAGATATTTTACATTTGCATCTCATTTTAGCATTCGGATACAAGTTTAAATAGACCAAACGAACACCATTTGAGTATCTGCATCCAGATACAACATCTGGATGAGGAAACGAACATAGCCTAAATAAATTGATAAAACAAGCAAATCGAAGTTTACCACTTATTTTTGGGGAATGATTTATTTCCACATAAACTTAAAATCTCATCTTAAAACCACATACACACATATATAAGTTCGAATTTTAATTTTCTACAAATTCAAATTTTGACAGTTTACGAATTACACCAAATACGATACCGACACTAACCCGAATAATAGTAAACCAGACATTGTTTCTTTATCAATGGAGCTACCTCCTCCAACGGTAAGATCCAAACGCCTCCACAACTTCACCTTACCTTATCTCCGATGGTGCTAGCAGAGATTCCTCCGGTGCATCAAGCTTCCTCACCCCCGATCTTCTTCTTCATCTCCTTCTCCCGATCCCGCCGCTCATAGATCTTCTCACAACGGAGGACTGGTAAGAGAGCTTGGTTCTGGAGACGGTAAGCTCATGTTCGATCTCGTGTACGATGGGAAACCTAAGCTTTCGGTTTTTGGAAATGGAGGAGGAGGTGAAGAAAGAAACGACGATGTTGTTGTTGTTGCAGCTCGGCCTGTGGAATCTGAGAACGAGAAGAGTTGCGTGTAACGAACCGGGATATGAATCAACAAGGATCATCAAATCGAATTCTTCTCTTCGGAGACATGAAATTGGGGTGAAGAGAGATAATGAAGATGGTGATGGTGATTCACATATCAATAATGAGAAATTGAAATTCTCTGTTTCTTTGTTGAGAGAAGAAATCGAAGAAGATTTCTCAGCCCTAATTGGTAAAAGACCTCCCAGAAGACCAAATAAGAGACCAAGACTCGCTCAGAAGCAATTGAATGTAAGATTTTTTCTCTCTTTCTTTGGCACAATTGAGTCTACCATTGATTCTTTGAATTTGAATTTGAATTGATAGTAACAACAGACTCTTACGAAGTCCATGAGTCTGTAGAAACATGAATCAATTTGGGTCAGCTTCTTCTATCCAAGAAAAATGTATCAACTTTGTTTTTCTACTTTTGAATATTTTTTCATTCTCGTTGTAATGTACCCAATTTTAGGGATCAAAATCTCATATACTCTTTGGGGCAAAAAAAAATTTCAATATACCTCTCTTCTATTTTATTCCTTTTTTAATTAAAAAATAGTAAAATTACGATTTTACCTTTAATAAAATCTGACTGTTGACCAAATCGGGTTATATACTTGTAATTGCAAGTGATACCAAGAAAAATACAATAGCTCAAATGGTTTAAACCATTAGCGCGCACCCAGAGTTCGAATCTGCTATTTGTGGTACAACTGGTTTTTTAATTAGTACAACTATGACATAACTGATACAACTTTGTTGTACCTGTCGAGAAATATAAGTATATATAGTTGTAATTGTAAATGATACAAAAAAAAACACGATAGTTCAGATGGTAACGATCCTTATACAGAGGTGAAGGGTTCAAAGTTCATCTTTGGTACAACTGGGTATTACTAGGTACAACTATGTTCAAATTTTAATTTGAAAACCAAGTGAGTGATATTTTCGGATTTCCACAAAGTTGAGAAGTATAAAGATAATTTTCAAATGGTTGAGGAATAAAATAGATTGATGAAAGGTATAAAGATTAATTTGATGAGTTGAAGGGTAATGAGAAAATGATCCCAATTTTAGTAAATGAAGCCATTTGTACTTTGATTTCTTAATTTTCTTCTTTTTTTTTGTTGCAAAGAGACACCTTAGAAGTTTTTCATTACCAAAGCTAAATGTAATCTACAGTTTAATTGTTTCGATTAATTAGTTTTTGATTAATCAAAACCATGGATTATGTGTAATTACGATTCGAAGTTTTAATATGTGGAAAATTAGATTTCGAACTTATATATGTGTATTTTTAAAATTTAATTTTCATTTTATGTGGTTTCATTCACCACACAAATAAACGACATGACGTTTGATGGTTTGGATTAAAAAATGCGCGTAGTTTCTCTCGGGCCAGCTGTACCACTAGCACCAACTCAAACAACACGTTTCCGCAAACTATGAGAAAATCCCCAAATCTCCAGAAATTAGAGTTTGCAACACGTTTCCGCTCTCCTGTGTTTGTATGTGTAAGTTGAGTAGGTTTCTCTATTTATATTATTGTTTTGATTTGTCTAAACATATGTAATTGATTCTGTTGCAATACATTATATGAATCAGACAAAATGCTTAATACTTTCAACATTATCAAATTTTTAATTCTTTTTCCTTTAAAGGATGAGTCTTTGGATTTTCTTCTTCTTTTGGTTTGCTCTCAAGTAAAACACTTTGTCAGATACTTGAAGGATCTGCTATTAGTAATAGCTGTAAAAAAGTGAAAATGGTTGGAGACTTAATCCATGGAGATTGAGCGTATAATGGTTTCATCTTCTAGGCATTAGTATTCGCAGTTTTTTTTTATGTTTGGATCTGCTATTAGTATTCGCAAATTTCTTTTATGTTTGGATCGATCTCATGATCGTTATCGGTTGGTGCGAGTTGTGAGTGATAGATTCTGAACACATTTTAATCACGGATACAAAATATTGGATTTAAAGAAAATTTCATTGCCTGTTTGCTCACTAAAAGTAGTAGGAGGCTAAAAAAAACATTAGAAATTTTAAATTACTTTCGTCGAGGGATGCATGCATTTTAAAATTGATTTGATTGTTCTCTTTTTCTCTTTTTCCCTTTTTCTCCTTTATTTTCTATATTTCTTTTTTTTGCGTGGCTCATGGACATTTCATCATCATCATTATTTGTAGCTATTGCATCTGCTCCTCTCATGTAAACAAACAATTATATGATTACATTATGTGATCTATAGGTAATAGCCCTCGCTGATTTCGATGGCTTTTTCACACCTATGGTACATATAGGCTAATGACTTTAGCTGACATGCTCCTGGTTTTGCTTAGTTTAACGAACTACAAATGTTAAAAATCTATAGATTTCTATCCCTTTTTGAAGTTAAGATTTCTCACAAAAGTAGCAAATCGTATACAGACACACACATATATGTAGAGATATACATGAATAACCGTCTATTAACTTGGTGTACAAAAAAAGGAATAACACTTTCTTAGCTAACATCAAAGAATAAAAATCTTATAAATAAATAACTTAACATGTTTATCAAAAAGAATTTTTATAAATAATGATATATGGTGAAATAACGTCTTAATTACAGTGTACGTATCAGACAAAACTATTTCTACATCTAAAATATGCATTTTATATATCAGTTTCATATTCATGCCTGCATACGTATATATAAGGTCACTTCTCATGATGCTGAAATACCTAAATTTATTCCAACCCTTCCAAAAGGCTATAATGTTTTATCCTGTAATATCGTTAGTGAATAACTTGAATGTTTAGTTTTATAGTGACATTTTACCAATACACACTAACTAAGGCTTTACTACACCTATCGATATAGTATCTTTTTAACCTATCTTGGAACTAGCTATAAGCCCTAGATTTGATGATATATAGACTAATTAATGTTTGTGGCTATATATGCACAAATCATAGAAAAAAATAAGAACATGTACGCGCACATATATACATTATACGGTATCAGAATCGAGTACATAATCTATAACTATAATCACATTGTATTAGCTAGTAGCTTAGTTAATTTGACCTTTAGTTAAAAATCTTGATATTACAAAAGGAATGCAATTAAAGGAATTAATCACACGCATAGCCACACCGAACAAGACCTAACATTAACAATCCCTGCGTGTATTCGTAGGTGAGTTGTGCAATGGTCAAGACAAGAAACCAGTTTATAAAGTAATAAATAAAATAAATAAGTAAAAACATTTACTTCTATAACAATTAATGCATATCTGTGTGAAAACAGATCAGACCTTTTCGGTCTTACCTAGATGAAAAGAGCTATTATTTTTAAAAATATATATTTAATATGTTGACAAAAAAATAAAAAAAATAATATAAGATATAATGAAGAAAAATAAAAACATATTGTAGATTTAAAATATCTATTTTTGACTCTGTCCATCTCCTGCAAGCTGCAAGATCTGCTTGACTGATTAAGCAGCAGCAACGACTTCAGAAATGCAGCAGTAACAAGACAGCAGCCATATCAAATAATAAACTAAACAAAGTAAAAAGATGGATAACCATTTAATGTAATTATACACACAATGCTGCGATTACATATTATATATCTATATACACATTTTCACTTTTCTAAGACAGCTCATATCTTCTGATTAGTTTCTGACCACAGGGACATGCGTTTTTAAGTTTTACACTGATCCCTATCCAAAGGATCTGTTCTGTATATACATGAGCAACCAAAGCTAAATAGGAGACTCATTAAGGAAAATGCTTCAATTCTTTATGAAGAACAAGTCAGAATCAAAACAAAAGACTTCCGTAGAATCAATTTCGAATCTTTTGTCTTTTGGTTCAAAGATTGGAATCTTTTGAACATGTAATTTCTTGATAATATCATTAAATCTTGAAAGACATCCTTGTGTCATATATATATGTATAACTATCATATATATATATATAATATATTATGTGTATTAATTAAAGAGTGATTAATCTCATAACTAATCATCATCTATCCAAATCGAAAGACAAAGAAGACTTTCCTTTCTTTGTAAAGAAGTGATGATCTTCAACATTTGCAGCTTCCATTGCAACTAAAGACTCATCATCACTGCTCACTAACCTCAACTGGAGGAGAGAACCAGTACCAACCATAGAAACTCCGCCACGTGGCATACTACCACCGGAAGACGACGACTCTTCCTCCATACTATTTACACTTCCTCCTCCTTCTTGGCCACCATCTCCACACTCCATATCAACTCCAAACAGCCTTAGCCTCTTCCCTCCTGCTCTCGAAGCCAGAGCAGCCAATTTTGCTCTCCTTTGCCTCATGACCGGCACAGATTTAATCACAGCCGTTGGATTATTCCTCTCCATTGACCTCACATAGTATCCAATTCGTAGATCTCGTTGATGAAACTGATGATAAAGGTTATTATGACTTTCGTAATTGTTCGGCATCTGAGGAAAAGAGTAAAATCTAGGGAACATAGCTCCGGCGAATTCGTGAGAAGTTTGATGATGATGATCGGGAATCTCAGGTCGTCTCCTCCAATCGATGAAAAGCTTATCTTTATTATTTGAATCTCTCTGAAAAGAAACGATATCTCCAGCATCAAGCTTCTTGTCTTTAACGAAACGGCTCCAACCTTTAGTCATGACATAGCTTTGGCTACTGTTCCAGTAAGAGTAACGGAACCTCCATGAATTTCCACTTCGATCTTCGAAGTTTAGAAGCAAACCTTTGTTGACGTTTGTTGATGAATTGTCTAAAGAGAAGTATCTCTCTGCGTGTTGCTTTGGGATCACAAGTCGGTTTAGTTTCCCTACGTCGCTTGGTGTTACTACTTTGTCGAACATGTGCTCTCTCTCCATTGATGAACAAGCTTCTTCATTAGGCTTCTCTTCTTGATCAAGATTCATCTTCTTGTTTGCGGCCGGACTCAATCTCGGATCTCAGGATTAATTCGACTTCCTGACCATTCGAGAGAGAGATAAAACCCTAATTGCAGAATTGAGAATAAAGAGGAGAACTGGAGGAGAGAATAGTATGGTGGTGGATGAGATTGACCTAATTATACAAAAATAGAAAGTGGGTTTTTGCCTAACTTCACTGATTAGCACGATTCTCTCTAATCTCTCTATTGAAGCTATCTCTCTCTACTGTTTATGGAGTAATAAGCTCTTCAATTCCGAGTAAGGAAAAGCAAATTAGGAACAATCTCTCAAGAACAAGTAACAAGGAAGGTAGAAGAGAGAGAGAGAGAGAGAGAGAGAGAGGTCATGTAATATAAGATTGATAGAGATATGGGTATAGAGGTGAGAGGTGAGAGGTGAGAGGTGAGAGGGGACCCATGAACGGTTCTGTTCATGTGAGCTTCTTGTCTTTTTTCTACCATCCTCGTTTCCATATGGACTTATTCATTTACATTTATTTTGGCCTTTTTTTCTTTTTACGTAATATGTTTTTGTTTACATACAAATTCTATGTTTATACCATTCTCAAAATCTAAGAGGAAATTTGATGACTAGCCTGATGACCAGTTCATAATCATAATTAATCAGTGAAAATATCTATTGAACAAAATGCAAACTATATATTCCATATTTTTTTTGGCTCTAACTGGTTAATATATATAGCCCAAATAATAGTAGTTTAAATGAGAAAATGACCAAATAGTAATCATTGACAAGAATAATTAAAGAAATATGAAATACAGTAATAGTCTGTCATAAAATTTGAATATGAAAAATATGAATTTTATATAAACTATTGACAAAAAGATGAAATATATAAACTACAACAGAACAATAAAAAGATCATTCTAAAGAATACCAACCGTTATACGTAGCGTATCGGTTTGTTCTAGCATTGATCATTATTCTATATCACTACTGGGTTCAAACTTACATAATGCATGTTATTGACAAAAATACTACAAATTTTAGCTTTGATTTTTAAAAAATTGTCACAATATTTTTACAAAACTAAAAATACCAAAATATTTTGATGAAGGTTTATCTTAAACGTTTAAAGTTCTTAAAATTTTAAGAGTGCCTTTTAAATTCTTGTCATTATTTTTTTAATTTTGGTGGTAAAAAACTCAGAAATAAAACTTAAAACTAGAATATTCTTTCTAAATTATTTATTTATTTCAGATGGAAAGACAACAGTTGGATTTTTATTTTGGACCAATCCGTCAAAATATTTGATTATAATAATCCAAGGAGAATAAAACTAAATGGTTGGGATATGAGGAGTAATATGTGATAATGTCGTGGGCTTAGAAATAGAGTTTTGTTTCTGTTGCAATAAACAAAAAAAAAACTACTCCAAAAGATTACCAAAGAGAAGACTTTTGGATTTTCATGAACAGTGAATAATAAATGCTAATTGTTGAGGTCTCTGGTAAGGCTTTTTGGGATGGGTTGCCTCTCAAATTGCTTTTACAAGGACAATATGATACTATGTTTTATAGTTTGGCCTTTACTGTTGACTTTTCACATGTGTGCCCCTCAGTCTTATTTTTGAGAAAAATTCACACATTTAACTATTTCGAAACAAAATACTGAAAAAACTCATTCATACATGTGTATAAGTAATTGACAGAAAAAATGCCTTTGTATAAGTACACTCATGTATATGTGATACAAACGTTGTAACACTTAAATGTTTTTTTTTGGTTTCTCAGGTAACACGTACATATTAGAAACATGTAAGAGGTCATTCTATTCTTTTAATCACATTCACGGATGTCAAAAGAAAAGAAAATTCACATTCACCATTACTTGTTATTTTTGTTATTAGTAAGTTAGTAACATTATTATATATACAAAACATATATACAAGCTTTAATTAAGGTTATATATAAGGGTAAAAAAGGCTTACATATATACATATTCTTAAAAAAAAAAAAACGCTTTCATATATACACACGAATACACGATAGATATTTGGGGTCTTAACTCTTAAGTCTGAACCTACAAGTTTACTAGAAGAGGAAAGTTAGGACCTGACGACTTAAACTCGTACCCATCTTTTTTGGAAACCATGATTATAGTTTACGGACCTAGCTAGATTCCGTTTTTTTTTTTTTTTTTTTTTGTGCATAATAGATAAGGTCTATGTATTACGGAGAATTGTCTTCTGTCTCCTCGAACTTGTAAAACTAAACGACAGCTATTCATCACCATCTGCGACTGTGAAATGGTGGGCTGAATTGTATATTTTTTCCCAATTATTTACTATGAATCTATCATTCTTAATTTTACTTCATTCCTTTCATGAAAATGTTCTAAGTTTATTTATGACGCTGAAAATTCAAGGATATGTTTACAAATAAAACAAGGATAAGGAAGGAGAACTAACTAATGCTTAGAAACGGAGTAAACATTTTTTAAACATGGGTAAAACTATTAAATTTCAAAGAACAACAAATATTAGAAAAATATCATTACAAAGCTGAAAGCTCAAAAAAGGATTTGTATAGTATATGTACCAGAAATTTTAAATAAAAAAAGACAAGGAAGGATTTATACGTTAACTTAAATCATGTTTTAATCTTCTGAACAGATCAAATAAAAGAAGTCATGCTTTAATCCTTATCTATGATATCACGGGAAAAAATAAATAAAATCATAGTGTAGTTCTCGTGGACGGACCAAAGTTAGAGTTATAGGGATGAAAAGATGTAAATATTTTTGTTAAAAGGATTAAAAGAATTTTAAAAACAAAAACGAAAATACTATTGTACAGCTCGTTATTTAGACCGCATCACGTAAACATTACATTATAAACATGTTGTTCTAGAACAGGACACGTGGCATTCACATGACCCCTCCCAATAAAAACTTAGTTTGTTTTAAAAATTTCACGTAAATTCATGTTAAATCTTATCGTTATTTACGTACGTGGTGAGTGGTCCTGAAAGAGACAAAGCACCATTCATGTCTCTCTGCTAACTTCGGCTTAATTAAGGGAGAAGAATCAATCAAGTCTTAATTAAGGCCGGATATAAACAAAGGTTAAGTTCATGTTTTATTTTTGAATTTTTAAAAATTAAATTTAAGAGTAGGTGAAACTCATGAAAGAACATTGATCGAAGTGGTCCAAACTCTCATCTCACATTACATAATTGAGTGGTCACAAAACTTTCAGGCGATAACCTGTTCTTTTTCTTTGGTTTGATGGTTCTTCATCAGAGATTAACTATATATATCATACCTCTCTATACATACTCATTAACTTATAATATATGGTAGTAATTTTTTTGTTTACAAATATAATATATGATACTATAATATACATACTCGGCCACTTTTTCTTTCTTAATTTCCTGACAACGCCTCCAAAATTAAATTATATTAACTAAATAGTTATTTGCAACAATTAATCGGTCCAAATATGAACCATCCGGCTGGCCAGTTGGATTTCTTTTAGTTTTATCTGCAAAGTAATAATGACGAATAAAACAAATTATTTCTAGAATCTGAAAAATGGTGAAAAAATGATATGAAATGTTTATTTTACAGAAATGGAGGAATTTAGGAAGGAGACGTCGTAGCGTCGCCCTTTTCAAAGCATATACCCTTATAGCCACGGGACCTGTCTATAATTCTATAAATCTTCCTTTTCATTCTAGATTTAAATTTGAATTGCACCTCCAAATGCAAAAACTTTGCCATAGATACAGTATCATGTGGGGTTAGACGATATATATCATAATTATTCATAATTGTAATGCAAAGTAGAGATTGGAGAATCCGCTTTATTGTTTTGTTGTTTAATACAATATGTATCATGATAAAACAATTCAGGGAGAATATACGATGCTATGCTTTAGAACGAGAGTTATATTTGTAAAAAAAAACGATGTGATCCCTAACCCAAAATTATTGTACAACTCAGAAATATCTGAAATCATGCGATTTAATTTAAAAGAAAAATAAAAGATGGAGAATAATATGGCAGAGGTAAGAATGTGTGGAGATATGCCAGATGAGTATTAAAAGAAGAGATTAGGGTAAGGACCACTATAAATAGAGTAAACCCAATCTTTCAATTGCACTAAACTCTTTTAATTATTAAATGTCTAGTTGCTCTGATTATATCACCTACACCATTACTAACTAACCCTAGTTTTTGTCCACCAGAGTCTCTAATTTCAAAATTTCTATTTTAATTGGTCTTAAATAGGGTTTATATTTTCTTAAATCGGAGGAATACAATTAGAAAGAACTGGCTAATTAATGATCGTCATGCAAAGAAGAGTATGATTTTCGAATATTAGTTTACCATTTTCTCTAGAAGACTACATTTTATTTGTAAGCGATGCTGCATGATATTTTTTTGCTGATAAATGATTACAATCACTACGGATTTTCGATTGAAGTGTGCATGTGGGGATCTTCGAAGGTAAATGAATTTGGGTTTCTCTTTTATTTTATTTTTGTCTAAGTAATTAAATGCAGTGAAGAATTTTTGGACCGAAGCGACATGTACATTCGTGTTAATCAAATCTAGTAGCATATGTTACACACCGCGACCATATTATGTCAGAGGAAAAGGAAAGCAATATAACAAAATGTTATTTGATTGTATATAGCTACGATAAGTCGCAATCGAAGAAGGTAGTGGTGATACAAAAGGCGGACCATTATATTTAATAATAATAATAATAACAAAATTGGAGGATGGATGATGGGATAATGGCGACAACATGTTCCAACTGTCATTTGCCCCCAGGGGTCTAGGACTCTCTCTATATCCCTAGCCAACCCTTTCGTCTATTTAATTTGATTACATAAATCACTTATATTTATTTATTTTAAAAAGCTTAACTTATAGCATGGGTCTTGGAAAGTTTCATGTAGCTAAAAAGAAAATCTTACCTTTGGTATCTAATTCCGAATTGCTTTTATTCTGATAGCAAAAGCTCGAGCATTGATTTTGTCCACATTATTCTCGGACTTGGCTTTGTATAGTGGTTCTTTTCTCGACTTTGGTCTAATTTGATTATTTCATCTCAGTAATGGCGGCTATCAAGAATATTCCATCTATACAAGAAACAGATCAACTAACTAGTTAGGAAATAATCATGACACGTATATTGAAACTTCAATTGGAAATCAGGAACTTTGTCATATAACACTTTTAGACATGTAATTCAGTTCGATGATATATACCATCAGGTAGTTTCTGGGTTCGCAGTTTCGCACACACACAATGACCATATATGCATAAATAACTTTTTAAAATTACGTTTGGTGATGTTATTAAATTGACCGAAGAATAAACATAAGAAACAAAAAATGGGAAAAGTCTAGATGCAACAAATATGAAGATGGGGTAGGTTTTGTATGGGAAGAGGGATGCGGAGGAATCAAGCCCAAGTTAGCTGCAAGGGAAGATTCAATTGGATGCACTAACCACACATACACATATACAGGTGAATATACATGCAAATGTGCATATAGTATAGAGCATGTCAATATGTAATTAGTGGGGCTGAATCGGGACTTATTTCCGGTACTATTTTTAACATATGATTATAATAATGTCAATGTCTATGTGATAGTAACTAAATCAACTGGTTGAATGTTCTAACTTTTCTAAGAAAATAAAGTTCAAGCTTTCTACAAACGTCTTTGTTTGGTAAAAATACATTGATAACTAAAACCAAGTCATTGCAGTTTATCATGCTGTTAATCGAAATACGATATTTTGTTAGAACATTTTCATTTGAATTAAGAAGTGACCCAACACAATATATAAAATACATACAGTAATACATTTACTTGGGAAATTCATGAACTTATACACAACTTACTTACTTGACACACACAGTTAACGACTAGAAAATTCATTTGACTTGCACTAATAAGTTTCGATCTGAAAGATTCGGTACATATTTAAGATGTAATGAAGAGGACGGTGAAGATGGTCCAACCAAATAAAGACGATTGATAAAGATCAAAGAGACTCCATCGTCCCTTCACAAATCTTTAGTCGCTATCCTTTCTCCACCAACACAATGCCACAATTTTGTAAATGTTATTTATATGCCACCCAATACATTCACTTACGCACATTAGACCCTACCTACGGAGTATCTATTAGTTTCTCTTACATTCCACGTTACATTCAGCATAAACAATTAAGATTGTTTCATTGGCCCAATTAATATGGCCAACGTAAAGCCCATTAGTCGCCTATCCCAGTCGTAAATTGTGGGCCGTTGCGATTAGCGGTGATACTCTCGCCTCTTTTTCAGTGGGTTAATATTTCTGCCCCTGTTTCCGAGCTTTTGTGGGCCTAAATCGGATATAATGGGCTTTCCTTGTCGTAAAGTAACGTGGCAATTTCACGTGAGAATGATTATTTTCATGATAATTACTAATTAGAACTGGTCCGGTCCCATTGACACTGATTGTGCCAGGTCAAAGTTGATGTGGCATTAACAAACGATTAGTTTAATTATCAATTTTGTCAGATTATCACCGTACCAAAAGATCATGTAGAAATAGCCATTAGCGATAAGTATTCATTTAAATAACTTTTAAAGTATATCCTTAAAATTTTAATATTTTGTATACGTCAATCAAAATCATGAAGAAATCTTGCTCCTGGTAACATCTTCGTTTAATTTTGACATTTAAACAACGTTATATGTCAAAAACATGTCGACTATATCAATCCGATGGCTTCAATGGTGACATTAACATAGTGAACAAAGTTGTCAACGTTTCTTTTTCCTTTTCGTTTGTAAAAAGAAGCCTCCATTAATGTAACTATCTTTTGACAATACTGTTATAACTTAGAAATAACCCGTTAAACAGAAAGGACGCTTTTCTACATAAATTATTTGTTATTTTTTTTGTCTAGGATTGAATTAAATACATTATACAAAAATAACTGTATAAAATTGAATTGAATTAATACAGTTATACAAAAATATGTTAAATAAATGATCAAAAGCTAAAAAACTACAAAAATAACCATATATTGATATATATTGTTGAAATCTGAAATAAACTTATACATTATATGAATACAAATTATTAAAAATAGCTATAATTTTGCTAGATTATACAAAAAATTTGATAACAATTTTATAAGGTAAGATTTAAAAAATGATTAAAGATTAAGAAAAGGTAATATTCTGAGATATTTCCTAGGTATTTTCCTACGTCAATTTCTGAAGGCTTCTTCTGGACTAGAAGTAAGAAACTCTTTGCACAGAAGCTAATACCAAAAATCTCGATCTCCACACACACACACACGAAACAAAACAAAACAAAAAAGTAAAAAAAATGAAGTTAATTTCCTTACTGTAATATTATATATAATCAATCACTTACATCGTCTCCTTTCGTTAAACAAAAACAGTTTGATGTTCTAAATACAGGAAAACAAAAGTTTAGATTTTTCTTTGCCCACTGCTTCGTTCGTTGGTTAAGATTTATGAGGTAGTAAAATAGAAAACAATGGAGGTTGATTCAAGAAAGGATTCGAAAGTCTAACGGGTCAAAACCCGAAACCCGGATGGAGACGGCACGACTTGTGGGTGACTACGAACTTGGCCGGAGAATTGGGTCTGGTTCGTTTGCGGTGGTGTGGTTAGCCAAGCATCGATCGTCTGGTTTAGAAGTCGCTGTTAAAGAGATTGATAAGAAACTTCTTAGCCCTAAAGTTCGAGATAATCTTCTTAAAGAGATTTCCATCCTTAGCACTATCGATCATCCCAATATTATCCGATTTTACGAAGCCATCCAGGTTTGCTTCTTTTTAACATCTCTTCTTCTAACTGTTGAGTTTTGGATATTGAAATTGAAAATTGGGGATTTTGGATTCGATTTTTGTAGACCGGAGATAGAATATTCCTTGTATTGGAGTATTGTAGTGGAGGTGATCTTGCTGGTTACATCAATCTCCATGGGAAAGTATCAGAAGCTGTTGCTAAGCATTTTATGAGGCAATTGGGTAATCAAAATTTATCTGTTTTGTTTTTTTTATATAGGTCTTTTCATGTTTCTAATTAGGTCTGTGTTGTTTTGGTAGCTTTGGGGTTGCAAGTACTTCAAGAGAAGCATTTTATTCACCGAGATTTAAAGCCTCAGGTAACTTAAAAAACGCCATTGATTCTCTCTTATTATTGTTAAAGACTAATCAGGGCTCTGTTCTTCTTTCAATTGTTCAGAATTTACTGTTATCTTCAAAGGAAGTAACTCCATTGCTAAAGATCGGAGATTTTGGGTTTGCAAGGTATTGGTTACATCTCTGTATCTCATCATATCTCCAAAAAATGTTTTCTTTTTATGGAAAGGTCTTTGTTTGGTAAATTCACTGTTTGGTATGTATTTTTGGGTTTTGGTAGGTCTCTAACACCTGAGAGCATGGCCGAAACTTTTTGCGGTTCTCCATTGTATATGGCTCCAGAAATTATCAGGAACCAAAAGTATGATGCAAAGGTGAAGAAACTTCATCAATTCCAGAAAATATTTGATCTTTCAATTACTTTTTAATTTTCATTATTTTCTTGTGTAATGGATGTTTCAGGCTGACTTATGGAGTGCTGGTGCGATTTTGTTTCAACTTGTTACTGGCAAACCACCTTTTGATGGAAATAATCACATCCAGGTTCGTTAGCCTAAATCGATTGAATTGCCTTGTATGTGCACTTCTAGTGATGGTCTGATCTCTGCAGCTTTTTCATAACATTGTGAGAGACACTGAGTTGAAATTTCCTGAAGATGCTTTGAATGAGATTCATCCGGATTGTGTTCATCTGTGCAAAAGTCTTCTCCGTCGAAACCCAAGTATACTTCTTTTTTTGTCTTCTTATCTTTGTGATCAATCAAATCACAACTCAAATTTATAATGGAAAACTCGGGTCTTTTGACTGCAGTTGAACGTTTGACATTCCGAGAGTTCTTCAATCATATGTTCCTTCGAGAGCCAAGGTAATGCCTGGAGATTTTGACTAAACCAACCTTCATCATTAAAAGCTTTAAACTTTCTCCACTTAATCTGTCATACCAAATGTTGTTAGCAAAATGCCGGATGCTGAGCGTTCTGATTCTACTACCTCTACGGGGAAATCATCGTTGCCCTCCACACATCCGAGCAGTACAAACCGTTTTAAATCAAGTGCAGAGAATGTCTACAAACATGGGAGTTCCTCTAGTGCCTCAAATCCTCAAATTTTAATACCACATATCTCTTTTGAGAAGACTAGAAAAGACACTGAGGGACAATGCTCATCAAACCAAGCTGGAGGTTTGTTATTCGCATTTTGTGTCTAATCTCTATTACTTTTTACAAGCTCGATTCACTCAGAATTGCTTGCTACTGTCGTTCATGCAGTTTTTGACTCACTTGAGCTTATAGAGAGAGAATATGTACTTGTAAACCGTCCTTCTGCCTCGTTGGAAGGTTCATCAGATTGTTTCGACGCATCATTGCAAGATTCTGGGCTTCCTAATTTCTTACCCAGGGACCACAAAGTTTCTTCGAGTTCACTTGAAGCACAGAGACCATTATCTGATGTGTCAGCTCCACGACCAGCTACCGGATCATATCTGTTAACAGAAGTACAACGCTTAACGATTGTTCATCCTCCAACTAAGCTCCAACTTTTGCATCAGTATGCTCACGTACTTACAGAACTAGCTCGCGAGATGGTAATTTTAACTCCTAATATCTTGGATCCTGAATGATAACATTAGAGCTTCTAACACAGTTGCATACAGAGCAATGCAGGACAGGTAAAGGAATCTTTTGCTGTTACGCTAGTCGTTTTAGCTGTCTGGACAAAAGCTTTAGAGATATGCGATTCTTGGATGTTGTCCGTTGGAGAGAATAGAGTGGAACCCCCAGATCCAACCACAGCTCCTGAGACTTCAAATCCAGATTTAAATTCACCTGCACCAGCTAAAACCTGGGTGACACAAGAGTTTGTTACCGCGTTTAATCAAGCCGAGAATTCATCAACTCAACTAAACGAAACAAGCGGTTAGTATCTAACAAAGCAATTGTCTATTATGCTTCTTTGCAATTCTCTGAAGGCATCTCCTTCGTTTAATTGCAGCCACTACTCATATGCCTGACGCCATGGAAACAATATACGAGAGGGCACTAGCATTCGGGAAGAGTGGTGGGGTAAGTAAAAAGTTTCCATCTTTTAAACTTTTCTTTTACCATTTTGTTCTAAAGTCTGAAACTTTTTTGTGAAAAGCTTCCACCTTTTATTCACCGATTTGTCCTAAAAGTCTGAAACTTTTTTGGTGGCTTGACGGTCCAACTATTGATTTCAGGCTGAAGAATACTTGAATAACAAGGAAAGTGCAGCAACATTATACAATAAAGCAATTCTTCTACTCTCCTTTATAATCGAGGAAGCAGTGACTCTATCTCTAAACCCCCCTTTCTCATTAACCCTTGACGACAAGAAGCGTATTCTCTACTACATCTCTAACTTGAAGCATCGTCGGTCTCATCTTTAGCTAAATAGACCACGACTTTGTACAGAAGAAACTTTCATGGCTCTGGCTTAAGTCCAAGTTTATAACATTTGGGTTTTTTTTTTTCTTTCTCTTGAAATTTCGAAACGGTTACTTCTATATTGATGATGTTGTGACCAAAAGCATTTGCCTTCCCCCATTGTATAGTACAATATCAATAGCTCAATAGCTAAAATACCAAAAATGCAAGCTTGTTTGGTGCCAAGAGTTGTCAATTCAGTTCGTTTTAGCTAATTGGACTTTGTGGGCTTACTCTGTGGCCCCATTATTAGTATTTTAGGTCCATATGGCTATATACCAAACTAAAACAAAGGTTGCTTTCTTAAACTTTCACATACTCATTAGTCTTTAAGAATCTAATTTGTTGATCCAAAACTCTGAAGTGAAGTCACACAATGGAGTCATAGACGAGACTTAATATTGACAATGAGCGGAAAGTCAACCCTTGAAATGGAGACAAAAGTCAAACCATAACTGATGAAATATCATAAAGACGCATGAGGTCAAACATTTAATAAGATGGGACCCAATCCACAAAACACCCAAATCCTAAATGATAGTATGATCGAATAGTCCAATAATACACGAACAAAGCAGAATTTTAATTCCGTCAGTCGGAAAACGAAATAACGAAAAGCGAATTTCTTTTTCTCCTAATTCAAAAAAATGATTAAAGGAGAAAAAAGATACCATTTTGTCAGCTGTTATATTTCTTTTGGGATTTTATGTGTTAATCAAATCGTCGGAATATCGAAAATCTTATGCGCCGCCGCCGTTATCTCGTCCACCGATTCTAACTCACAGTCATCTTCCATCTACTCCAGCAAATTGGAAAAAAAAAACATCAAAATCAAGATCCAATTTTTCTTATTAAAGATTGATTTTTCAATGTTGGGTTTCTGTTAATTGAAGTGAAAAAATGGAAAGTAGTGTTTACCTTGAGGTTGAAGGAATAAGAGACAGATGAATGTGATGAAGATGCGATATTGAGATGAAGAACAGTGAATCGAAGCTTTTCGAGCGAAATGATTCCTTTGAGAAGTTGTCCTTGTTTCTTCAGACATTGAACTTTCAGGCTGACGTGGTTTTGTATCACTGTGGCTTCGACTTTGGGGATGCAAGTTTGATCTTCCTGATTCGTCCACAAGTCGTTCGATGAAATGCCTGAGAGATGATTATTTGTGTTTTCTACTACTTCACTGCTCTGTTGCGTTCTCTTTTGCGATTCAAGAGATTGCATGATTTGTTCGAGGACCTTCACGTAGTTTATCGCTCCTCCTACTATGGACGCTTGGTCTCCCTGCAGAACAAAGGGATTTTGATAAGGTTTTGACGATAAAAGTTGAAACTTTCATGTATTTATTATTTAGGTATTACTCGTTGGACATAGGAAGCTGGGAGAAGAGCACGGAGGGAGTTGATATGTTCGTTCATTTGACGCCGTCGATTTCGTTCAACAGCAATGTGGTTTATTCTTTGATTCTCAATCTCTTCAACGTTCTTACTTGGTTTAGTTTTCCTCCTCTTTCTCTTTTCTGAGGGCAGCAAGTGGCTGATTTTGCGCTTGCGTCTTGAATTTGCAGTGTGTGGTGTTGATGAAGAAGAAGGGATTATCATGTTTGCTTGGCTAAAGGGAAGTTCTTGGCATGACAAAGCTTGATGTGCTCCTTCCATGGATGATGCTGGAATCGGATTCTGATAGAAGCGGTTGGTTTCGGAGTGGACGGGTGAATGAAATTCCGGATAGCTTTCGAGTTCCCAAGGCTCTTTGAGGGTTTCAAGAGACATTAGCGTTAGAAAATTTGGCTCTTTGATTGAAAAAAACGACAAGGGGTCTTCACTTTGCAGCATTTGTAGAAATGGAACTGTATCTTGTAAGCTTTCTTCCTCTTCTTTAAAGGCAAAGCTTTGAGCCTCTGCAATTCCTTGAACTTGTAGGCTTCTCACATCCGCTTTTCGTTCCAAAAACTGCAAGAAAGACTAAGGAATGATTGAAAGAGAAGTGTAATCTAATTCTACTGTGAGTTTGTTGGGACCTGGAGGCTTAGGACAGAGAGATAAACAAAAGTAGAAGGGGAAATGGAATGTTTTCAAAGAGAGGGAAACATAATTGATTGCAGAAATTGTAATTGTTTTCTATAAAATAAACAACAAAGGCATTAAATGCAAAGCATCTAGACTAATTAGGAATGAGTAAATCCAAGTCCATGTCTCTGAGTATAGAAGAAAAATGATTCAAGGGAAGAGAGGAGATTGAAGAGAGAGAGTAAAAGCTTTCTAAATTAAGCAAAAGATACATACACAGGGGTTGATGTGTCCTTGAAACCTCTCCATTTGAGAGCTCTTGATTGATATGTAGTAATAAATGCTAAGGATTCAACAAAGAAGCAGAAGAGGAAAATCATGTACTCTCTTCTGATTCTGAGCCTTTCTGGACTTGTAACTGTTAGCTTTATATAGAACAGTGAGTCTTTCTTTAGTAGCTATTGAGTAGAGTGGAAACAGAGGAGCTGTAAAAATACAAAGAGGTAAGAAAAATAATACATTTGGGCACCGTAAGAGTTGGTGAGGCTGAGTAGAGCAGAAGAGAGAGAGAGATTATTGGTGGAGGCAGATTTGTCAGGAAGTGGAGACAGAGACTTTTGTGGGGACATTCTAAATTACACAGAAGAAGAAGGTAAAAAGGGACCTTTCATGGGTAAGAGAGCTTCCATTGGGTTTGTGTAATCTTTCTCATTATGTCTCAATCATCTTTTCTTCACTATACCCATACCATAACATCATATATCACACCACGCTATTGCTTTTCTTAAATACTCAAAAAGCTTAACTTTATTCAGAAACTATGCTGCCTCCATCTTCTTCTAATGATTCAAATCAATTAAGAGCTTTCATCGAGTTAAGGTTTCTAGAATGTTGGATTTTGTCTTTTACTTTGCAACCAATAATTAGCTAATTAATATCTTGATTACAATAAAATGTTGACTCTCTAGTTATCAGATAATAACACTTGAGAAAATCTTATCTGTTAATACCTTGGCTTCTACGGCATAAAATGTCACAAATTCAGATCCGGACTGTAACAAAGAAACAAAAATTCAGACTTTGCATAGTTAACGAAGACCTTAGAAACCTTATCACCAAATTAAAACTCCGAAGAAATTTTGAATCTGTTTTATCATATTGTGTACTGTATGATATGGTTGTTAACTGTAGCACACGAGCTATGGTTACTTGCTCTCAGGACAAACATGCCCCACTCTTTTTGGTAGGCCTATTGTTAAAGATAAACCCTCTAAAGATTCTGATTCTTCTTTAGTATCATAGCCCAAAGCCCTAATCTCAAATAAAGTGATGTCCTTTTAATTACCCTTTTCAAGACAGGACAAAAAAACTTCTTCATACAAAACACAATGGCATATGTCACAACAATGTAATGGAGAGAACACGAGAAAGCGAAAAAAGATTGAACTTTGATCATGAAAATGACAGAAAACAACAGAAATGAACCCTCTCGAGCTTGCATTGTTGTTTTAACGCTCGATTTGTATGGTAATGTGACTGATACGATACTCTCTCCAGATGTAATCAATCACTTTGTTCAGCACCATATAATCATCAGCTTCTGGTCTAATCTTGACATGACAAGAAAACAGAGCTTTTCCAACTGTAATTGCCCAAATGTGCAGCTCATGAACATCCACAACTTCTTCAATATCCATCAATCCCTTTTCGAGCTGCCTGGCGTCAATCTCTCTCGATGTGCTCTCCATTAGAACCTCAAGTATGCTTCGAAGCATCTTAATGGTTGTCCCTAAAACAATAACTGAAAACACTACCGTGCAGATCAAGTCAATTACTTTCCATTTAGGGTTATACCAAATCATACCCCCTCCAATCATTACACCAATGCTCTGGATTAAATCCCCAAGAACATGAAGATAAGCCCTTTGCATATTAATGTTCTTCCTTTCCTTTGATTTCTCCAAAAGTTTCTCAGCATTATCCCCATGATCATGACCATGACCGTGATCATGACTATGCCCATGAACATGACTATGACTATGACCATGATCATGTCCATGCACGACAATCATTATGATGTTTACAACTAATCCAAAAGCGGCAATAAGAACCATGGAGAAACCATCAACACCATCATTAGTCTCTTGAACGAGTCTAGTTATGGCTTCATAGACTAATATCCCAGTGAGTAACCAAATGAGCTGGATTGAGACAAGAGCACCCAAAATCTCAATCCTGAAGAACCCGTAACTCTGTCGCGGATTCGCTTCCCAAGAAGAAGTCCATAAGGAGAGCATAGAGATGGCAAAAGCAGCAACATCAGTTAGCAAATGAGCTGCATCGGTTAATATAGCCAGACTATTAGCCTTAATGCCACCAACAACTTCTATAGTCATGAACAAAAGACATAACATTACAACGAAACAGAGCTTTCGCATCGAAGTAGCTTGTTTCTTAGCATCATTTGAAGAAGTTAAAAACCCACAAGCTGTTTCTCCACAGACTTTACTTCTTCTTGACTCCATCTGCAAAAACAAAATGTAACTGTAGAATCAATGGACTACACGGAATTCTATGAATACAATATATAGATTTATTACCTTACAACAAGATAGTAGAAACTCAATTCAAGAGTGAGTTTTAGAGTTTGAAGCATGAAGGAGAACTTTAAAGGTTGGAAAAACAAAGAAATAACAAGAACATGCATCCCACAACTACACAAGGATGCGAACAATCCAAAGTTTACAGATTACAACATACGAAGAAAGAAGAGTTTTCTTTTTTGTTATATTAATTAAAGCTCATGAAGTTAATGATATGACAACATATAGATACCATAACAGAGAGCCAGAACCTTAATCATATAGCATAACATGCGTAGAAGCATTAGAAAATACATATTTTATTTAAGACCCAATGTAACAATGACGAAATTCAAGTGACATCAGATTCCGGTTTAGACCAATTCTTGATCACACAGAGACTGGAAAGAATCTGGAAAGCAAACCTATTCTCTGCTTAGTCACGGTCTAAATATCGACTGAAGTCAATCACTTTTTAATCTAATATAAAAAAAATTTGCATAATCTTTTTCACGATAGTCCACGAACTTGTTTGTTTTTCAACGGAACAATTGCATTAGCTGTACTTACAAAATAGTTATGATTCGATTATAAGATCATTCACCTTTAACTAAAATTAATGTTTTCTTAAACAGGCCCATTTATAGTTATATAATGGGCTAACTATAAATGTTGGGCCAAGGATATACAGACTGCTATTATTTTGGCATTATGTTTACGACGAAAATTATTCGGTCTTCTTAGATGGTATTTGACTTTGACCGGAACTTAGTAATTAAATTTTGAAAATGCATAAAAAACGTTTACATTAAATTTAATGTAAATTCAACTTCTATCAAACGAAAAAAAAACAAAAAATCTTCCATCTAATTAAAGCCTAGTAAAATAATCTTCAAAATTAGCATTAATTACATAGATTGACGGAATGTAAACGTTGGTATTATAAAAGTATAAGAAACAATATTTTGTTCTTTTAAAATGATCGAATTCTTTACTTTTTACACAAAAATGATCGAATTTCGAACTGGTATATCCACTATCCACTGGTGATGTAACGGATAGCATCGCGATAGGAGTATTCAACCGTTAACTATGTGGAAATCATACAAAAGATAGTTAAAAATATATTTTTTAATTTCAGACGTTTATCAAATTGTAGGTACGTAAAACTTATTTGCAAACACAAAACCAAAATACAGTAAAACATAAACATAATTAAATTAGGATAACCATTTTAATTATTTTCCTATTTAGTATTTATAATTATCCTGATTCTATTTGGTACAGGAATTCAATCATTTTTAAGCCCTCCCAGCAGCTGTGACCAAACGCAAAAACTTAATTACATTTCACAAGAGAATCGGTGGATTCGATGGGTCGATCAACGGCTCGTTTGGACCGGATTAAATAGTTTTACGCAATGTTCTATAATATGATATACGTTAGACGTAAAGCATAGCACCGAATACCGTATAAATGTATATATGATTTACGTGGAAACTATACGGTGGATTATTTTTTTTATAAAAAAATATAAACATAGCATATGTCAAGATATATACATATAAAATTATAATAATTATAAAACATAAGTATAATAATCACGATGAATACAATACATGAATACCAAAATATTAAAAATTTTCACTTTTACAAAACATTTAAAATGATGATAAAATTATTCCATAGTTAATTTTAAGCATGAAAATAATAGACAATGATGACAAAGTTACTTTCTAGTTAACTTTTTTGAGTAATATGTATATATAGATATATATATATATCAGTAAAAGGCTCAATTAATAGCTTATAGGTTTTGACCTATAAATTTTTTCCCCGCTTTAGCTTTATGCATTAGATTCGATTAATTGTGATATAACGATCATGTGTAAATATCAGACGTAACAGTTATATGAAACTTTTATTTGTAGCCTTGTTGGCATTAATTTTTCTCCACTGATCTTTTCAGGGGGTACAAATCATATCAAATGTTTGTACTCTGAGCTTGTTTGATTGGTGACTTCAGTTTGGAATTTTTATTGTACCAACTTTATTGGGCCAGGCCCATTTTATTTACAGATCAATAATTTGGGCCAGGCTCATTTTTGTTTATAGATCAATAATGACATATTAATGGAAAGTGAGTGTATGTCCACTCAATGCCTTTGTTCATGTCACGATTTTTTTATTTTTTTGGTTAAAGGTTTTTCAGTGTCACGAATTTTATATTGAGAGACCTTCTTGTTTTTGTCTCTTTGTTTTCTCCTTACTAGGAATTAACAGAAAAAAATATAACAATTTAAACTTAATATTCGGTTGTGGTACGGCTTGGATATGTCAAATATGAAAGTAAAACTATACCTTATCACACAATATTTTTGGCCAAAACTTTGATTATCTGCTAATATTCTCTCACCATCAATTCCCCCTTTCTCATGTAAACTGTTTGATGAATGACTTCATAATGTCATATTATTTATTGTATTTATAGTTTTGTCAACCCAAAAGTCAAATGATTATCACATGAAATATATAGTATTGCTAAAATTTAGAAATTTAGTGTTTGTACCTTTATATAGATTTAGTTTCAAGTATTATTTTCACTGTCTACTAAGGTATAAAACAAAGAAAGTTTAAATAGGCACAGGAAAGGCGAATTAATTTTTGAAAAAGGTATGCTATTTATTGTAGTTACTATATTAATTAACAGATAAATAAAGTGTTTCCACTAATGGCGACACACTCGTCCCACAATTGAATCCTAGCCACTTATTACATGTCATGATCATGACTGATGAATCGCCGAGCTTGAACGGCTTCGTATTCGTACTCCTTTGCTTACGGAAATTTGGGGAATCTCCAAAGTTCAAAACTTCAAAATAGCTCCAAAGTACAACTAACTTTTTCTTATTACTTTGATGTAAAGAACGGCATAGTACTTTATTACAGAGATGTTACACATAAGAATCAAATTGTACCGATTTTTTTTTTGTTTGAATACGAGCTATTTGACCGATGAAACACCATCTAACAGTGTAGTTAGTACACGAGCTATTATAATTCTTCTTGCAGGAAAACAGAAAACTACTCGCAAAAATCATTTTGGTAATTTGGACAGATATTTAGTTTTATCTTTAAGACTAACTGTGTGGACAAACAGATTTGTTGTTGGGGTCAACAAAATTTAATGCGACGTAGAAACTGGCCTACTACAACAGAAAATATAAAGGAGCATTATTCTTACTTTTGTGCAGTAAGAACCATTGTTAATTTGAAATCAACTGAGAATCTCTTATTTGTTTCCTTTAAGAGATAATTAATTTATTAGTGGACTATACTTTTTTCCAGTTATCAGATTTATACGTCTCCTAATAAAATATCAAACGCAAACTTGTTCGTCATCGCTCGCTACCATCATCATCAGTTCATCACCTATCGTGATCATCATCAATCGGATAACCGTATAGCACTAGGAAATTTATAACTCGAACAATTAACATTCGTAATTTCACATTTATTTTAATTTATATTTCCAAACACCACTTGGACTACTCCTAAATTCCTAATCTTATGGGTTAGGCCGTGTTTGGCTCCGCAACTCCACAAGATCAAACCATAAAAACGAAAATTAAAATAAACAATAATAAAAAGGTTAAGAAAGAAAGGCCATTTTTTGTGCTTGCTTGCATATCATTGTCATCATCATGCTCATATATCTTTGTCATCATCATCGTCAAGCTCTAAAACATCCAACAAGATTATTATGGCTATAATTATGATGATGATGATGATGATGATTACTATGATAATTAATCGATCTTGTCCTGAACATACTGAAAACTTCCACGTGGCAAGGGATTGTGATGGTACCTTTCTGCTCGAATCCATACTCTTCCTCTGCTTCCCTTAAGAGTTGCATGAACAATGGATGGTTAAAATAAAAAACAGGAACAACGAATCTCTGTTTTTCCTCTTCTCTTGATCCCACTTTGATTGCTAAACACCCTTTTGGAACATCTTTGATCTCTTGTTTGCTATTGTTCTTCACGTTGTTAGAACGATGTGAATGGAAACTTTTGAGGTTTTTTTCTCCGGAACCCATAACTTAGAAAATGATGAAGAAAGAAGAAGATTGTGAAAGAAAATAAAAAAGTTCCGAGAAAATTTGGCTTAGAAAACAGGGGAGAAAGCCCAAGGGTCTTCTAGCAGAAGGGGAGAGAGTTTAAGAGACCTAATAAAGTTGTTCATTTTTTCTCATTTCGGAGATAACAAAAGGTTGGATTTAATGAGCGATGCTGAGTGAATAAAAAGGGTCAAAAGGGAGATTTTTTTTTTTGTACAGAGAAATTCGAATATATATATTTAAACATCCTTCTTTGTTATAAATTTTCTTTTGATTAAAAACTATTTGCAGAGAATTTCAATATTCATTTTTGTTAGATAAATTTATTAGTTGACCAAAAAATATTCAATTTATTACTAGTGGATAAAGGGAAAAAATTATTATTGGAAAAAGATATTGAAGTAAATTAAATACTTTAAGATGAAGGAACAAAATGTGTAAAATTAAGAATTACATCGTGTATTAAGGGGGTAATGCAAGCAGGGTGGGAGACACCACTTGCATTTGTTTTTAGATAAAGAAATCAGACAGTTGGAAATATTTTATCAATATACAAATAAATAAATAAACTAACACGTGGAATAATCTTCTTTACAACTTACATTTGCGTAAGGTTTGTTTTATGGGTACAACTTTAATTTGGTGTTGTAGTTTTAAGAACAGTAGAACAAGTGTCGTCTAATGAGTAATGGTGAAGAATATAAACATGCGATATCACATAGTTGACAATAGTACGCAAATTAAATGTTTTTCTTACCTTATGAAGATCTATCGAAAAATCTAATTAAATGTTTTTCTTACCAAATAGTTGACAATAGTACGCAAATTAACAATTCTAAAGAATTTGTGTCAGCTCGCTGTCTCTGTAGGGTACTCGAAAATAAAAATTTCCTAGGTCAAAGAATAATTTGGTTACATGTCGAGTTTCCTCGAGCCTCTCTCTGGTACATCGGAATTACTCAATCATTAGACTATAAAATATTTGCTATAATATTGCAATTGTATAAAATGTCAACGTTTATTGTACATATAAAAATATAAAATATTGTAGAGAAAAGAATATATCAATTATATATACAATGGTAATATGTCATATATAAACCCAGAGTTTCGAAAAAAAATCTATGAATACCCAAAGTTGGGTACAATGCAATGAAGCCAAAAACTTCAGGACATGCCCACATATGTAATTCATTTAATAGTATATCTCATTAGTCATCGACTTATTCGAACGAGATCGAGACGAGTAAGTATTCAGCTTAATCTTATTTTCTTATTTGGTTGAAGGCCTAGGAAATCTGCCCAAAAAGAAAAGAGTTAACCATTCATAATCGCGTATCAATTTTATTTGTAAATGAATGCATTTAAATTTCGTTTAAAACATAATATTTTGGCTTTTAAGCGCTACCTAAATATTTTCAAGAAAATAAGTGATAGGAGTTGGCCAAACAAAAATTGACAATTGCAATTTCGTGGACAGAATATTCAAGCAAATACCGATGTTTCAAGTTTGCTTCATTTTAATGGTTCATGGGTTGGTTTACCTTTTTGTAACCGAACGCTACTTTAAACTTTAATCAGCCGACCAAAAAAAAAAACTTTAATCAGAATACTGATTATAAAATAAAATAAAAATCAAGCAAATAAAAGACACAAGATTGGAAGTTGATCAGTCCTCAGATTATTGTTTACATACTAACCAACCAATTGGAACTAAATAGCGATTGACAACATCAAATTACAAAACAAATATAAATATATATATATATAAAGACTTTTAAAGTAATATATATATATATATGTATATATATATTACTTTAAAAGTCTTAATACCCAAACCCATTATATAACTAACAAATTCAATGTCAACCCCATAATCCATGTGTTTAAGGTTTATATATATATATATATATTTGTGTTATGAAAAAAAGTAAGGTAATTTTGAGGGTTGCCACAAACCAACTATCATTCTTTTTTATAATATCAATTTAAAAATTAATTTGATCTTGATGTTTTTACATTAAAATTTCATCTTTTAATTTCTTTGCATAATAAAGCTTTTCATGAACTATCTCATTTCCTAGTTTATGTTTCTATTTTAATAAGTTCCTGTTGAACATAAATCTACTTGTCTTGAATCTACTTACATGAAGCATGTGTGAGAATTTGTATATGAGAAAAAACAAATTGTATGAGGATTGCGGAAACACAAGGTAGTTGTGACTAACAAAAATTGCAGATGATTATGTTAATAGATTGATTGAACTCGTGGGATAATTAAGACAAAAAATTACAAAAAAAAAACTCAACCCAGTGGCGGAATGGCCAATGCGGAGGGAAAATCTTTTTATTATTATTATTAACCCAAATTATAATTAGGCCTACCCAATGGACCGAACTGGGCCTTCGCCTTTGCTTTAAAAGTCCAAGTCTAAGTTCCAGTTAACAATGTTTCAAAATCGTATTTATAAATGTCCGTAAAAATGTTAATCATTAATTTGTCTCTAAAATGAAAATTAAGAATCATGGGATCGATAACGAAAAGAAGTTTCTTTTCAGTCGCAAAACAATTCAGAAAACTTTTTCGGTACATAGAGAAAATTATTAGTTACAACTGTATGTGTTTTTCTTGTTTACCAAAAAAAAAAGGTATATGTATTGAGGATCTATTGTTCCCAAAATAACAAAATTATTCAAAAAACGTTGGATGATAATGCGTCACGATATAAAGAAGAAAATAAATGCAATTACACAATGGAATATACAAATTTGACATCAAATCCTAGAGGTAGCTATAAAGACAGACACTGAAACCATAGTTAGAGAGAAAAAAATGAGGTCAAAGTCTTCGTTAGTAAAGCACATAGTAACTCGTAAAAAGAAAACAAAGTCAAAAAGACAAAAAGTAAAAGTCATGGTAATTTGTGTAATCACTGGCGAAAAGATAACTTTTGGAAATCAAAAAGCAAAATTTTATTTATATTACTTTAAAGTCTTTCACATTTTCTTTTAGATTGGTGTTAATTTGAAGTATTGATCCTTTTCGTAAGTCATCTCTTTATACCTGTTCTGATCCAGCGAATGTCAAAAAAGAAAGGAAAAAACATTCCTTTGTTCCACGCTTTATATCCTTTCATTTTGTAAATTTTCACTTTTTCACAGAGGTTATGAAAACCAAAGAGTGTTTTACTTTCAATTTCACACTACATGTGATAAAACCAAACGTGCAACGAAACAGAAATTTTTTAATTTCTTTAAATAACTGTTGATTTTTGGCTTTGACGGTACTTGGTTCATACCTCAAATGCAGTTTGACCGTAGTTCGCTATCACACAACGTAGCATACAAGTTTTTAAAGTCTTGATTGATTATACGATCTGCTGTTTTTATTACGTTTGGGTTTAAAAAGTAAATAAAACAAAATAATAACATCAACTAACTAGGTGAAGCTTATTAGATGATGTAAATATCAGTCAAAGTGACAATGGAATAAGATAGATCAGTTAAACCAATCATATAGATGAAAAAAATATTACATTTACAATATTACGAAATGAGAAAAAATCCGCTCGAGTTTCTTGACCTTCCATGCGATTGAAGGAACTGTAGAAAGCAAAGTGTTAAACGCGTAAACAGAAAAATACCAATCACCAAAAGAAGAAGAACGAAATGTGGAAATCTATAAAACTTTAGTTATTTTGTTTCAGAAGTAATTATGGTCAATGGAATGACGAAAGTCGAAACCTTAGGCTAGTAGTTGTGTACGTACTAACAATAAACATAAATACTAGTAGTAGTATGAAAGATTCAGATCTAGCTTTGGATCTAGTAGATCTAGTTTAGTTTTTTTAGAAACAGACGGATCTGAAACCAAATCACCATCGTCATTATTCATGACCATGAATAGATTCAGCCTCTAAATGCTAGCTAACTCGTCCTGACATCATTAAAAAGTAAATCATTACAGAATCATAGGTAGAGAAAAAACAAGAAAAGTTAGTCATGATGATAGACTTTTCTGCTTCTCACATGAGTCAGATTCCTTCATCATTACACCAATCTGTGAGAAAAAAAAACAAAAGAAAATCAAACCCACCTGAAACTCAGAAGATTGTTAAGACCCATAAGAATAAAAATTGATTAAAGGGTAAAAGATATCGAACCTTTAACACATTGAAATATTGAATGGAAACCCTAGATCAAATGATGAAAAAAGGAAGAAACTTCTTGGTTAATTCGGATTCAGAGAGAGTACTAATTGGGGGGAATGAAGCCTGGTCCGACGACGCTAAACTCTAATCAATCATCAGATCTGAGACAATTAAAATGAGATTGTATTAGAATAAGAGTCCTCGAGCCAGACAACCGTCCCCTCAAAAGAGAAATCCCTCTTTAAATCCTTTTCTTCAATTAGGGTTTTCTAGAAATTTCTTACTTTCTATTTCTCCCCCATCAGATCCGGCTAAGATCAAGGAAGAGAGAGAAGGAGATAGATGAATGCGGTGATGACGAAGAGAATGATGAGAAGGATATAAGTGAAGCGGTTTTTATGAAGAGAAAGACTCAAGAGAGTAAGTAGTGGAGAAAGAGCCAAAGCTATACAAGACAAAATAAACATGGATTCTGAGTGGCTGGGTTCCACATCTACTTTTATTTTTCGTATATATGTTTTTCTTTCGTTGGTCAACAATGTAAAATATTTCAAGTTTCAAGATTTCAACGTAAACATTTGGATTTACTTTTTGAGACATGTCAATGGATTTCTCATTTACCATTGTAATTTACTTGGTAAAGCAAATTTTCAAAACATACTTCATCCCCCTCCCTTCCTCTTTTTTTCCTTGAATTTTGTTTCAGACCCATAAATTTTTCTTTAATAAATTCATTTTCCTGACGTATTTTGCTTTAATAAATTTTTCTTTGATTTGACTAAATCAAAGGGGAAAAAACATGGAAGATGATAATCAGTGACCGTGGAAAGAAAACAAAAGAAGAGGTGAAAGTAAAGAGACGATCAAATCATAAAAAAAATCAGATAAAAGTCATATATTAAGATAATATATGAAAATAGAACAAGGAAATCAAAGGGAGCAAGGGGGTCGTCTATAAAAGTTAGTCAGAGGAGTGGTTGAGTTATTGATCTGCCCAATATTACCATTCTTCAATTATTTATTATCTCTCAACTTTTTCCCATTTCCTTTCTCCTTTCTACCTCTGAAATTATTTAATCGAACTAATATATTTGGTCAATAGTTTATTATAGTTTCTTAAAAAATTTCTCATCGCACTAAATTTTAAACTAGTAAATTTTTTGTCAAGTTGTCCATTTTACCAATTTTTTTTCTAAACAAAATTCATTGGTTACCAATATGTTTACGTAAGAAAAACAATTTTTTTTTTATTTTTGTACATTTAACAAGTTGATTTGCATGTAAATTTTCATTATGCAGAATATATCTTATAAAAATTAGTATATATAGTTTCAAAATTTTCCACATTTAATTACAAATAAATAAATTAACTAGTGCCAGCAATTCTACGTCAAATTTCAACTAACTTCCATACTGTAATTATTCTGAAAAAGGAGTACAAAAAAAAAGGGTTACTTTCCGAAGAATTTATTTTTGCGAGAACAAAAGCATTTCCTTTTGTCAACCAATATCTGTTTGTTTGTGTGTGTAAATATATTGCATAATAAACAATGTAATAATTTGATCATCCGGCCAGCTGTAATATTTAGATTAAAATAAATTTTGAAACTGATATTTCTATACAACGAGTATGTGTATATATATATACACACTTTGGGTATCTTCGATTTTAAATTACATAAGCGACTGTAGCACATGATAATATCTCTATGGACCGTTGTGGTGCATTTATTTATTTCTGTTTTAAAGGTCTCATTGTGTGTGTACATATATTGTCTTAATGTATTTATTGCCTTTGTACATCACCAAATATATATATATATATATATATATATATATATAATATTTTTCTTATAAAAAACACAAAAATTGTAGCTAGAGAGTGCCCGCGACATGTGCTGCAACCTTTTGTTAGTTTCCTAGTGTCCGAGAAATCTATTGAAATTTCCTCGTATATATATACACCGATGATATATATATATACAGCAGTATATAAAATATTTCGATTTGAAATAAAAATATATAAGAAAATGTATTGAAACAAGAAAAAAAAATAGTACAGAGCTATATGAACTAAACGAATTGATTTAATCCAACGGTCATGTTCGTCTATGGTACTCATCTCTATAAGGTATAATTCGTTTTTCCTCGTAGCTCGATTATTATTAATAAACAAAAACAAGCAATTGGGGTCAGTTGGCTCTAGATTTTGGTCGGATATTTTATACGGTGTGTTTGATTAACAGTTTAGTTAGGTTTCGATCCGGATCAGCCGAGTAATTTTTTTTTTGTTTACTTATAAGTACTTTTATCACTAATTTTAACCAAAACACAACACCTAATATATTGAGATTACTAAAATCTCCTAATTTTAACCAAAACACAACACCTAATCTATAAGTTCATGTATGGTACACAAAAACACCTAATATATTGAGATAACTAAAATCTCCAAATTTTATTGCAATCTGACTATCGATTGAAAGATTTCTGCGTGACTAAACCGTAAACACAGATATATCTATATGGTTTGGTATTCATTCCAGTTCATTTTGCCACCGTAGATTCGAGATTATAGAGTTTCTATTGTACATGCGTGTGTTAGTGTAAGCGTGGGAAAATACGTAGACTGTGCATGGGAATGACAATTGGAGAAGACGGTTCTTTGCTCCAGATTTCAACGTACGTTGTTGCCAGTCTTCGAGAGTTGGGTTGTGTCATGAAGAGAGAAAAGAGTAGAGAGAACGAGAGAAACAAAGTGGAAAACGTCAAATCCCCACGTTTTCCCACTCTTACATTCCCTTTTATTTTCTTAAGTATATACATCTTTGCTATATACATTTTTACCCAATTCTCACTTTTTGTGAACTGTTAAATTTAATCAAAAGTGGAATGGCTATTTGCAAAAAAAGGGAAACCTGGAGATCAGTTCTCACTTTCGCATCATACCTTTTTTTATATATAGCCACAACATACATAACAGATTTTAATAGGAACATTTACTTTTGATATTTGTACGACATGGGCATAATATTTTAAAAAAACTACAAACAATTAATCTCCTACAACAATTTACATAGTTTTCTATTCTCATATAAAAAACGGAAATCTTTGATCACTTGAATTAAACACTAAACTAAAGTCAAAAGCGCACAAGAAAACTTTGAATTACTGAAGTATATGTCTGTGTTTTAAACTCACAAAAAGGGTTTTAAGTAGAGGTGAAAGCTTTATGTAAGAATAATTTTGTTGTCATATGAAACTTAAACAAGCATACTAAAACTAATTTCAAAAAACTTAAGAAGCATACTTACGAATATAAACCTTGATTATGACATAAAAATGGTACTAATACAAAAGACTATTATATGAACTCTGGTCCTTGACGAGGTTAATTAATTGAAATTTGCAGTTCCCTAATTTATACGATGAAAGCGTGTGAATATATAGGGTATGGATAGCATTGTAATTAGGGAAAAGGAAAGAGCGAGAGTACAATAGCATTTAATGCCTCTTTGTTCGTATCCTCTGCCATCTTCTCATTAATTCCCCCTTCTGTTCCCCCGCCTCAGATTCCAACTCATTAAATAATTTAATTTTTTAAAATATTTTTGCACCTAATTATTTTGTTTTGTGTATTGAGGTCACCATGTGAAGACATGGAATTTTTATCGTAAAAGAAAAAAATACTATAATAAACATTCAAAGGTCTATTGATTAGACTTTTGTCATAACTTTTTTTACTGTTCTTTTTACCATGTCCTCTAAAATCTCCAATTACTCTTTTCATCTTTTACTTGTCTCCCTGTTATTACATATACAGATACATTATTTATAAGAACATATATATAATAGTTGTAACTTTAAACTGAAAAAATGTTTGACCAAAGAAAAAGATTGGAAAAATCAAAAGTTGTCACCAACAAAGCCCAATTGTTACTAATGACATCTTGGATAATTGGTCCAGTCACCAGTGTTGGCAATTGGCCCATATAGCCTTATGGGCTTTTCTCACTTGGGCCTTCAAGTACTAATATAAGTCGAAACGTTATGGTCTCTTGTTGTCCTTACCGCATTATTTCAACCGAACAAATCACAATGACCGCATTTATATTCGAACAAATCTTAAAGCGAATAATAAACCTCGTCCAGTTAGGTTTTGCCCATTAACTAGCTGAGACTCGTGCCTTGCACGTGAGTCGAATAGACACTTCGTTTAAACATTCTAGACGAATCCGAAACTTTCCCACCCACGAGCTTTTCCCCAAAAAAATACAGCAGGTTTAACGAACAGAAGTATTTAAATTAAGTAGCCAAGATTGTTGGCCATTAAGATTATAAAAAGAAAGAAGAAAGTTATTGGCCATGTTTCACGTGATAGAGAATTTAATCTTAAATTATACTCTATATAGATAGTAGATATCAACATCAATAAGTTAATGATTAAATGAATCAAAGCCTCTTTTTATAACTTTCATTTTATTATAATGTCCGTAAAGGTAATTATCATCACATATAATTTGTTTTTAGGACGGTAGTGAAATAAATGTCTCTCCCTTATTGGATTTGCATCTTATCATGGACCCCTTCCTTGTCGTGGATAAGCTGTATCAAATTAATTTGCATATGTATGCATGTGTGTCAGTGTGTGTGTACATCGGTAAACTTAACTTCTATCTGTTTTTTCTCTTTCACAAAATCGAGCTCAGTCAATATTTCTATCATTTTCGAGTAACAGGTTGGGTTATTTTAGACCTGCCGTAGGTTGTGGTGAACGAAGGTAATAATAACCTTGTCTTGTTGTTGTTCTTTTCCAACATAATCGTCTCTCTTTCTCTCTCGGATTATGTTTTCTGAATGTAATGATTGTTGATTGTTCTTCATTAGCATTGAAGAGGTGATTGCTAAGGTTTCTCAAGTAACACCGCAGGAAAGAACCAAAAAGTATGTTTTTCTTAGATTATGTCTTTGTTATTATTACCTTCGTTCACCACAACCTACGGCAGGTTTACCAGAAGGAGAGAACATAATAAGAACAATATCAATGTCACAAAGAATTGATAGCTCATTAGCCTTTTTCAAGATCCCATGGTTTCTCTTAGCAAATGTAGCTTGGCGTCCATTTGTGTTCTCTAACTTCTTTATCTTCAATTTTACCCTTCCCATCCTGTTAATTTCCCAACTGAATTAACCCAAATTAAAATTTTCCTTTTTTTTGCTCTCAATAACACATTCTTCGATGAATCATTAAACATAAACGCTTCCCAGAATTGCAAAATACGAAATTTATCACACCCAGATCATGCTTTTCAATTCCAAAACTTTATGTATGTCTGTTTACAAAAAACAAAACAAAACAATGGATCTTCAAACACAACGTATCCAGACGCGGCAAGGTGAAGAGGTTGGAAATATATGCAAATTACAAACAAGACATGACAAAGCACCTTTTTTTTGTTAGAAACAAAGTACCTTTAAAAAAGTGATCTTTTTTTTTTTGTTAAAGAAACATGTGATTTAAAAAATAAAATTAAGCTCGGTTAAATTCATTCAAATAAAATGAACAAAAACTATGTTTAAAACCGATCAGAATAAAACGTATGGAAAATTAAATTTCGTTTTTTTTGTTTCATATTCGAAATACTCATAATCGAATCTGCTCTTAAATACTTAATTTTTTTTTTTATAAAAATTGAATCAAAATCGAGTTTTATCTAAAATAAACTGAACCGAATTTTATTTCTTAAGGTTTTTACAAACCATAACCAATTTATTAGAAAATCGAAAACTGATAACAGAACCAGATTTCTTTCTATTCTTTTCTCACGATCAGTTCTAAGAAGAATGTAAGAAACAAGAAGTAAAGAATCATCTTCTCTTACGCATCTTATCAACAACGGCTATATTTAAGCGAACCTCGACACGTGCTAACATCTGTCGGACGCAATATTCAGACACAACCACAAAATAATAGACACGTCACCTTCTAATCAACTTGGCTCTCTGAATGGTCCCAAATGGCATTGAATCAGAGGTTGCTCTCGACAACTTTCATTGCTACTTCTCTGAAATTCTACAGTTCTAACTCATTACATTGTATACCAAAAACTCTTCCTTTCCTAATTGAAACAAGTCAACAACATGATGAAAATCATTCTCTTCAAAGAATTTCATGAAATAATTTAATGGTTTTAAAGCACATTAGTAGATGATTTATGATTTTCTTAATTAATGGCTTAAGCTACGATGGATCGCTGAAGCCGCCGTAGTTTACAAATAGCCAAAATTTTAATTTGTTGTTGTATTTAAGAAGTCAAAAGAGATTTCCGAGAAGTAAGGTGAAGGTAACCTTAAGCTAATCATTACACATTAACTATAGAGTTGCTTTTATCATAAATATTGGTTGCTTAAACTTCAGTTTGTCGAAATGCCAATGGTTGATATATAAGAGGGAACTTGTATATTTTTATAAGAAAAAAATATACTATCTTCATTTCATTTAATCTTTGTAGATTTTTTTTTCAAAAGTGTTATTTTGTATTTTAATACGAATTTGTAAATAAGATTCTACTTTTATCCATATTATTCAGCTTATTAAATAGAAAAAAACTGATAGATGTACTGATTAAAATTATAATAAAAATTATAAAATGACATTTATAACAAATGATACTTAGTAGTATCTTTGTTCGAAACAACATTCGTTCTATTTTTTGTTTTGTTCGGATGGATACATAATTTCAGACAATATCATTCTTTCTTATAAGAAAATAAAAATGGCTTAAAAGAAAATCTAAAGAATTTCAAGGTCAGTATACTTCTTGAAGAAACTAATATAATTTTGTCTAGCTACAGAAAGTCAACAAATCTCATAATTGAGTGTGCTTCTGCTTGTTATTTGCACGGAAGTCAATAAATCTAAAATCCCTTTATCTCGTGACCATCTTCTTGTGTTTCCGATAAGCGAAAGTAAACGTGTAAAATGATCGTTTAAGCTGCTAAAAATCTATTTTAATACCTTTTCTATATATTTTTAGTATATTACACAATTTTAGTAGATAAATTACAAATGGAATTAAATAGTGGGAACAAACAAAAATTGATTTAATCAAAATTTTAACTTAAGTATTTTAAAAGACACGTGGTCTAATGACTCTGAGCATAGATGGAATAAACGCTGCTAAACACGATTTAATTATTCACTTAAATTTCATATACTAATAAAATTTTAACTTAAGTATTTTAAAAGACACGTGGTCTGATGACTCTTTTAACTTAAGTATATTAAAAATATTGTTTTAATCCAGCGCTGATGGCCGAGTGATATTTATCATTTACTCCCATAAAACAGATAATATCAAGGGAGTTTTGAGAAAAAAAATAGTTGGGAAATATTATCAGTAGATAGATGATTAGTTCAATCGAAATGAAATGCGACTTAAACTGAAAGAGACGTAAGGCAATTCGTGTCGAGCCACAAAATTTGGAGCTATATATTTAGCCCATGGTTCCAATATTTGCAGGTCTACTAATGAATTCGTTTTCTTGGTTAAATAATGAAGTTTTCAAAATAAAAACTTCTTTGGCCCTACACTACAAGCACACAGTACTCCCACAATTCCTATATATAAAGAGGCCAATATTACTAAACACAGAGATTTCAGGAAAAAATAAATAAAAGAAACAAAAATTCCAAAAACTTCTCTCCCAATCGAAATCAAGACACTTGCAAGATCTGGTGAAAACCTTGAAAGAAGACTTTTTCAATGGCTGCTTAAGCGAGATTAATACTGGTGTTACCATGAAGAAGAATACTAAGAAGAAAAGCAATAACCAGAAGAGGTTTAGGGAGGACCAGATCAAGTCACTTGAGCTTATATTCGAGTCCGAGACGAGGCTCGAACCGAGGAAGAAGGTGCAGTTAGCTAGAGAGCTAGGGCTGCGACCAAGACAAGTGGCTATATGGTTTCAGAACAAGAGGGCTCGTTGGAAGTCTAAGGAGCTTGAGAAAGAGTATAACATTCTCAGAGCCAGTTACAACAGTTTGGCTTCACAATTTGAAATCATGAAGAAAGAAAAGCAAGCTCTGGTCTCTGAGGTACTTATTGATTCTATTGACATCTTTATCTTAAATAGAATAGTGATGGAAACAAAATTTGATGAAATCAAAATTTGATATGATATTTTTTATAAAGTATAAACAACAATATTATGAATAAAAACTGTATTAGTAATCTTAAATAAAGCATAAACTAGCCAATAAAATCTTGGCACATCCATCTATTGGTTTCAGGGGAAAACATACTCGATCATTTGCCTAATTTTAAATACCATACTTATTCTTCTTATTTTCATATATTTATAATTCTACTACACAATCATATTATACAATTTCCTAGTTTTTTCTCTGGATTTTTTAAATAATAAATTGATTTTCCATATTTGATAAACCTGAAGTTATATCTACCATGTAAACCTCCTAACATGGTCGGAAAATCAATATATTAGATGGTTAATACAATGTTTGAGGGGAAGATCAAGGTGGCGAAAAAAATGATAAACATAGAAAAGATATCTGATGGGTTTTGTTACCTTTTCGCAGTTGCAGAAACTAAACGAAGAGATGCAAAAAGCATAAAGAAGAAAGGCATCATGAGAGTTGTGGTGATCAAGGAGGGGCTCTAAGCAGCAGCACAGAATCACATAATGGAAAGTGTGAGCCAGAAGTGAGGCTAAATCAAGGGATTGTTCTGTGTAATGATGGTGATCATAGCAACAACATTAAGATAAGAGTGTTTTTGGTTCGAGGAAGAGACAGATCATGAGCTCATGAACATTGTGGAGAAAGCTGATGATAGTTGCTTGACATCTTCTGATAATTGGGGAGGTTTCAATTCTGATTCTCTCTTAGACCAGTCTAGCAGCAATTACCCTAATTGGTGGGATTTTTGGTCATAAAAACGTATAAAAGAAAGAAACAAAACATAAGTGAAGAGACAAGAATGTGTAAAGATTTGTAGATATGTTAAGAAAAATAAAATTTTTATTTAGTTTAAATCTTCTTTCGATCTATATGTATTTACTATGTTCAATACTCAAACTAGATCATTGGACATTAGCTCCAAGAAACTCCTTGAAAAGTAGCTTATGACGAAACGAGAAAAGTTCTGAATTACTAATCAACACAACTTCGATCAAACATAACATTTTTTGTCAGGAAAACCAGACATAGGTTTCAACAAAAACATAGATAGCTAGGGGCTACAAGGGTCTCTCATTATCATAGATTTGATGTATCGTTATCCAGAAAAAGTTGTAAAACTATCAAAGTTAATGAATGCCGACTAGGCCAAGACTCGATATCGGCAGGCACTAGACCATCATTGCCTTGAGTCGAAATCCACCTAGTTGGTTGTCTGAAATGTAGAACGCAATCCCATCAGGATAGATCAACAGTGAAAATGAAATATTGAAACTTTGGAGGGCATAGCAATATTGTCAGAACAGAGAAGTCAGAAGTATGTATCTTAGTACTAGTTTAACCTCAAGTTTTACACTTTAACAAAACCATCACTTTCACATGTTCAATCTCAGTTCAGTTTCCATGTGTCGCAAGATTTGCTTCCTGTTTTATTTATCCAAAAGAGATTCAAATTTAACCTAAAATCTCTACGATAAACATCTCGAAACAGAGTAATGATCACTCTTACTAGAGTCTTCCAAGTTCCAAGCGCGTCGATTGTATTTGAACTGAGCAAAAGAAGAGAAGGTTATGTTTTCATCAGAACTGAGCTTGGAAACATCCAGGAAAGCGGAAACAAGAGACAATTTCGGGAAGATACAGAGCTTGAGTTGGGAGACGAAGACGATAGAAACGCACAAACCGATTTATTTGATATCCGGTCCGAAATCGTAAATCCGGTTTAAAAGCTACATTGTGCTACCGGGCCTTAAAACTTTTTGAGTTTTGACCCAATTTCTGAAACGGGTTGGTCTATGTTGGCCTTTTACAAATAGGCTTTTATTTCTTATTTATCACAGTGTACCCAATAATGAAACCTATAACTCAAATCAGAAAGTTATCTACTCCTCCTTAGCAAAAAAAAAGAAAAAGAAGGATTTTCTATGACTAAAAAAAGGCGTATCAGTTCAAAATTTTTTTTGTCTTCGAATCAAATCGAAATCTTGGACCACTGTTGCATCTGCATATTTTGGATAAATAAGTGAATAAAATATGATACCACTGTTAAAATCTAAACTTACACGTTTTGACGTGATAATACCTTTACTCCCTAGTTCCAGTTGAGATAAAACCTTTATTGAATGAGAATACATTTGTGTTTTGTACAATTGAAATAACACATATCGGTGATGAGGAATGAGTAATTTAATTAACCTAATCTGGTAATCCAAAAGAAAATATACTATATATTTTGGTTAATACGGATGTAAATTGATTTGGGTATTTATTTCTACTTTGATAAACTCCAAAGTTCAAGATTCTTTGTGTTATTTTATTTTCTTTTGCTTTTTCTAGTGACAAAGACTGTCAAAAATTTGTATTCAACTCCAATATTTACCTCAAAAACATATTAATATTAATTTATAATTATATTCAAAGTAGACTTGCGCTGCACTGCACGGATTAGTGACTAATTACGCATTATTTGTCCATTCTACATGACCCACATAACTTTATCTCAACATCCTATCTTCCATATGATATGGTGGATAATCGGGTAATTCCATCGATTTCGGGTAAAATTCTATTGGATTTTGATTTTTAAATTTAAGAATTTTATATCTAATGGAATAATATTTTGGGTTCGGGTTCAGTTCGGGTAAAAAATTTCGGGTTCGAATCGGATTCGGGTAGAAGGTTGAAACCGGGAAAAAACCCAGAAAATTCGGGTATAGATCCGGTTCGGGTTTGGATTCAGAGTTTTTGAGTTTTTCGGATCGGTTTTTTGGGTTTTTCTTGGGTTTTCAGGTCGGATTCGAGTCAGGTTTTCGGGTCGAGTTCTGAGGTTTTTCGGGTTTTCAGATTTTTTAGGTTTTCTAGATTTTTCAGTTCGGATTCGGCTCGATTTATGTATATTACACATAAAAAATTTTATATTTATAAGATAGAGTACTCGAATTAGGGTATTTTCTTATGGATAATTATGTATTTTCGGGTTTTTGTTTTAAGTTTCAGGTTTTCGGGTTCGGAACGAGTCTTCTTGTTTAGAGATTTCATACCCAATAGAATAATTTGTTCGGATATAGAACATATTCGGATACGACTTTTTAGGTCAGATTCGATTCGAGTACACGGATACAATTTTTTCCTAATTTAAAAATTCGATCCGAGCTCGATCACCACAAAAAAATAATGCGAAATTCGATAATTATTTAGTTATTGGACTACAATTTTGGGCCAAAAAGCCCATAATTAGTAAGTACAGTACTTGGTCCAGACAAGTAAACGAGGACGTATTATTTTGGTTCGCAATTTATAACACATCTACCTTTAAATGCATCTTTTTCAGCTTCTTGTTCTTCCATGGAACTCCCTACAAAACAAAAGGAGATATAAACATGGAATCCCTAATTATTTCTGACAAGAACTGACCAACATTTTAAGACAGAGAATGAAATTAAAGATTACTTTACCCAGAAGTCACATCTAGTAATGTCAGAGAGACAATGGAGACCTCTTCTTGTGGTCTTCATGCCATCTTCATCTTCCAATGGAAAGAAAAATCTAACCTTTCCGGCCACATCATCATCATCAACAGCTCTCTCTTTCCTCCACCGGAATCACCGTTTCAACGGGGCGAGACGATGATGATTCGCTGTCAGGGGCATTTTGGTAAATTCAGCAGAAAGGAGCAACCTAGGTGGCAATTTAAGACATTTGGAGTAAGAAGAATGACGATGACGTTGGTGTTTAGGTTTGCCAGGTTCTTCTTCCCAGGAGAAAGGAACTGAAGCACGAGAGTGTGACGAATCATCAGGGGACGACGAGAATGATCGTGACACGTGGTGACTTATTAGGGGTGATGACGTGTACTGTAATCTTCTCGATTTCGCGGCTAAGACAAGTTGAAGTTTCGATGTGATTATCATCGCCTCCTCATCGTCTTCGTCTTCTTCGGTACCCATAAATATCTTTCTAGTTGCTACTTATGATCGTTCGAAGAAGAAGAAAAAAGACAATGGATTAAATATATGTAATTGTCATTGAAGATCCAACGCTATATAGTTTGGTACTGTTAACAACCATTCCTCAAACTAAAAAGTCAAACCATACTCTTTTGTTGAGGAAAATTAGTCAGAATAAATTCGCATATAACTACAACACCGCTCGTATTCATTTTCTTTATATATATAATTTTTTTTTTGTCATCTATAATTTTCGTAGTTTTGAGATATCTGTATAAAGATTATAAGCTTTGTTTGATTTTATTTCTATAATATACAATACTTGTCTCTTATAATATTATTTGAGCTTGGATGTTTTTTATTTGCACCAAATTTATTTTTTGCTCATTTAAGTAGAAATGCCTATATACTTGCACCAAATTTATTCAGTTTCTTTTTTTCTTGTGTGTTAAAGCATAAAATTGCTCCATACTACATAAGTACACAAGTAACAACCACACCAGTACGGCAAATACATTAAGTTTGAAGATTTTGTATATATATTTTTTGCTTCACAAATCAAATCTAAATTAAATAAACTTGTGGTCGATAATTATCAATATTCTTAATAGATTTAGATTTACAAGATTGGAAATTAAAAGTTAGACAGAGGAAGTAACAGCTTGAGAGAGAACTACATGGTGGCATTCTCTAAGCAGAAATGCAGTGTTTAGTTTTAATTTAGTTGATTTTATGCAATTTTAGTTACCTCTATACTTTAGTAGGGTGAATATCCAGTAAAAAACCACAAATACTTCACCAATTCCCAAAGACGCAAGAACAGCTTTCTTAAAATTAAAAAAATAATGTTTTAATTTAATAAAATAAATAAACCAATTAAAAGGAGATATATGGAAAATAATTTCTTATTTAGTTAAGAAACGAACCTAAAAGTTTTTAATTAAGAGCTATTTCTTATTTCAAACCACTGTTACTATTTAATTTTTTATTTTTTTATTTTAAGAACTCCATTTAAAATACTTTAATGGAGATGCTCTAACCTAGCATTGTCCAATAAACAAATAATATTTGACTGCCTTCACTTTTCCAATAATCGACTTTCATCTTCATATCTTGCCCACCGACTCGACTTCCACGTCTTCAACTGAATTTCTATTATTTAGATAAACTTTTTATTCTCTAATGCATTCCCATTTTTGTTTCCATAATTATTGATTAGATCTAATCTTTGAACCCATAACTATATTTTTTTTTGTTAATGGGACCATAACTAAATTTGATGTACTTGGTTTTGGAAATTGAATAGTTATGGAAACTGGAACACAAAAGTACATAAAGATGTGAACAGACCCATCAACCACTGTCCCCAAACCGAAATATTAAATCGCCAACTTAAAAATTTGACATTAAAGTAAAATAAAACCCAAGACTGTGATAGTCTTTTTATATACACAGATGGAAATCTATAGACCCTTACGACCAAGTTACTAAAACGACGTCGCCGAATAAACCTTAATTAACATTTAATGACGAAGAAATCTTCAATTTCATTGTCATTTTCTTAACCTCATCTCTCGAATATATAAATATCTTCTTCGCCATCTTGCAAAACTCACTGCACAATCCAACAGAAAAAAAAATACAGAACATTCAATACACTTTCACAGATTAAACCAGTTCCGGGTAAGTTCTGGTTAATTGATTTTATCTAAACCGGAATTGACAAACTCTGAATTTTATAACTTACTTCCATGGATCATCTCCAGCAAGCATCATATCTCCTTCATCATCTGTGAAGACGACGACCCATTTATCTCCAGTACGAAGCTGTCCTTGGATCTCAAACATCTTCTCAAGCTCCTTAATCAGTTCATCATATGATCTCAACAGCGTTAAATCAACCGCACGACCAACCGCAATCCCTTGCATTTGCACCTTTTCAATAAAAAAATCAAAGAAGTCAGATTTCAAAACATTGTTATGTTATATATGAGTTGTAAAGTGATAAAGATGATTACTTTAGTTCGACTTCTGGATGTTCGTTGCTTCTTCTGCTCATTGACCGAGGTTGGAGTGATGGGTTCTTGACACTTGGCAGCTCCAGAAGTATCGAGCGGTTGCTTGTCAGGAGGAATTGGAACAGGAGCGTTGCTTGTGAGATCAAATCCAAACAACCTATAGCAACTATTCGTTGGAGGAGGAGCAGGAGTCTCAGCTTTGAAGCTGTTGTTTCTCTCAATTGATGGATCTTGAAACAGTTTATGGGCTGCGTTGGTGGGTTCTTGGCTCTGAGGGAAGCTATACATGAAACTAGATGGAGCTGGTGGTAAAACCGATGGCTCGATGGGTCTTGACCGCTTGCATTTCGGTTGTGGTTGTAGAGCAGGTGTAGAAATTTGGGAAGTAGGCAAGAAAGGCTCAATCTCCCATGGTGAGACTCTGTCTGGTCTCTGATCTGTTGTTGTCTCATCCCATTGGACCTAAGAAAGGGGACGCAACGTTATATAAGAAAACGATTAAGATCACATAATAAGTAAGGGAATGTTGAATGGTAAACTGAACCTGCAAAGACCTCCATTTAGAATTTGACCATTGTGTAGAGAGATCTCCACTTCCCACAATCGTACCCGTAAATCTGAAGACACTACAGGTATCAGAATCAATAACACCGAGGAAAATGATCAGAGCAAATGGATTCTTACACTCTCTCAGGAGACTCTTCGCCTTCAAATCTCATTCTGAATCGGGTACCAAGAGAAAATCCATGCTTCACAGCTTCCATATACTTGTTCACTCCTACTATGAATTGGCTTATCCTGAAAAGACAAAAACTTTTCTTAAATCTAAGTCTTATAAAAATCTACGTAATTAAAGCAAAACATCTCAAGAACATTTCTATATACCTAGGCTTGTAAAACACAACGAAGAGTGTCTTTGTAGTCACAGCATGAGAAGCTGTAGCAAGAACTCCCAAATGCATGCTCTGGCTCGAGAGAACCGAAGTAGGCATTGTGCTTTGATGACGAGCTAATCGCCTCACTCCAACTCGTAAATCCCCATTCTCACCCCTAAAAATACAAAAGCATATACATTAAGTTCATGACACTAAAACAAGACCAGTGAAGTTGAAGTTGAAGTTTCAGTTTCAGTTTCAGAAGGATCACCTCAAGAACACAAAAGCATCTCCAGCCACAAGTCTTTTTGAGGATACAAATGTACTCCAACCCGTGGTAAGCAAATGCCTTCTAGGTTGTCCTAAACCAAAAACAACTCTCATGTCTCATTTAGTCCAAACAGAATTTCGGAAAACCCCACGAATCAAAAACATTCCAAGATTAGTATTAATACCTCTAAATATGTGCTTAAACCTCCACTCAAACCCATGAAGATCTCTAGTCACAAGTTCCTGAGTAGGAGTAGCTTGTGTCATGTCCTAAAAAGTGTTATTGAAGTGAGAATTCAAGCTAAAGCTCTTCAATTGAGAAGCTTGTAAGGAGATTATATTACCAAGCCAGGCAGGCATTCAGTGGCGTGTTTACGAAGAACAGAGAATCCACCATGAGTGCTTGTATCTGAAGCCGTTAGAATCTTAACAAACGAATGAAACATTTGCTTAGTTGGTTCAACAAGAGGTGGATCAAGACTTGTGGGTTCCCTTTGCTGCAAACAAAATAATAAAACTGAAATCAGTTTCAATAAATAAAATATTATTTCAACAAAATATTGACCATTGTTTTCTGTTAAGAACTTACATCTTCCTCTGGTTGTAATGTGATCTGAGCGTAAACTTCATCTGTTTCATGCTCCGCCTTTACATCGAAACTTAAAATATTTTAACAGATTCAAAAGAAATAAAAAAAAAAAGAGAGGAAAAACAAGAATTGTGATCAAATTTGTCACCTTTAATGTCACACTAAGAACTCGACAAAGTATCTTTGGAGGAAGATCAAAAACAGGTATTTCTTCTGATCTAATTCCCTGATTAGTTGACGCAACAAGCTGCAAACCCCAGAATTCAGAAACAGAATGTAGAAAAACAAAAATAAAGAGATGATTATATTTGGTAAATACTTGTTCCATGTGGCCCTGAGGGAAGTAGAAAACTCTTTCTTCAGCACGAGGAACTTCCACTAATGAACCTGCACAAGCTTTCCATAGCTCTGTGTATAGTTGATCATGGTAAGAGCCTAAAATCGAAACCCAAATAAATACCAAAATGTCACATTTCCGCAGCAAAATAAGAATGTAGATGCAAACTTTGAAGCTAAACGAGAAGAGATAAGAAAACGTGGGTTCTTTTTAAAAGCTCGTTTCCCGAGAAAATAAAGTAAAAATATTGAAACTTTACGAAGCTGATTTTGATTCTACAGAGCAACGAAACAGAATCACTGGTAAAATCAACCAAAAAAAAAAGGTTGAAACTTTTATCTTTTAATTTCTCTCTGCCGCAAACTCACTTGATGAAGAACTTCTGAAACCATCACCATCTACATTCGCCATTGAAGAACCCAGATGGAAATGACAGGCTTCCAGAGAAGCAGAAGCAGAAGTAGAAGAAGAAGAAGAAGAAGAGGAAAGAAAATAAAACAAAATAAATAAAAACCGTTCACGCGGTAAACACTAGTCTTAACCCCATGAAAGAAACACGAGAGAGAAGAGAGAAAAGACCCATCAAATGATACAATATAAAAAGCATAACTTTATTTTCTTTTTAACAGGACACAACGGACGGTTATGTCCGTATTGATTGCAGAACGTAATTCAGGCACTGTTTGATATATCTCTCTTCTTTTTTTTTTTTCCTTCAGCCACGAAACCGATCGCTCTGTCTCTCTCTCCTTTAAACTTTTATTTTGTCTTCTCCTCTCCTTTGAGATTCCGTGTTATTTTGCCTCAATAATCACAAACTTCTCGCCGTTTTTTTCCAGCTTAGCTTACTTCTCCATACCTAACCCCCATCTGCAGCAAACCAAAGCTCCTTCCTTTTTTGAAGAAGTTTCACGGTATCATGCACATATTAACACACTCTCTATATATATATATATGTGCATTTATATATATATATATATAGATACTTCTCTTAGTTCAGATCCGGAGACCTGTCATTTCCATCTCCCAGTAACTTCAGTTGAAACTCCCTATTTTCTATTCATTTAATAGTTTTTTCCAAAATTGTTGATTTTATGTTTTGTCATGTCACCGCTAAAAAGGAACTGATTTTGTTACCAAAAAATAAATTTTAAAGTGTAAAAACAAAAAAATATTTGTACAAAAGCAAACGAAGGGTACGTTACCATAAATATTTAGGGAATTGCTTTATTAACCACGCTTAATTGATTACAACCGTGGTTAAATTTTACAATTTTTAAGAACATACGGTGCATTTAAAAACAGATGGTCAATCTCAGCCGTCCGATGAAGCAAATGTAATAAATTAGCTACTATCTTCACACTTGCCTTATTTCCCTACCCAAAATTACCCCTAACATAAGAGCGCGTAAAACACAAACGCTTGAAACTAAGCACGTTTCCGTTAGACTTGACGGTGCCGTTACCCACATCGTCTATTTTTTTCTGTCTGGATCGTGGCAGGCAAACGTGTCGGCTTCTCTATTATACCCCGGCCAGAATTTGTTTCTCCGTTATTGTAACATCCGATCATTTTTACCGTCACTGGATTTTAACACTGTGGAATGGAGTTAATTACACAATGTGCCATTGTTGGTTGTTACTAGGACCCACAGCTACGGCTACACCCACACTCGCACAAGCCACAACCATGACTCTTTATGGGACGAGGGGTCTTGGGAAGCGTGCGAGTTACGTTAGCACGTGCCGAGTCAGTTCTGTACTCATTTTCCCTATGCGCTTTTTCTCCAGCAAATTAAATCGAAACGATTAATAGAATTATAGTTTTAAATCATGTTTACAGATGAATAGAATTATTATGAATTGGTTTAGAGCTGGGGAACAAAATTTGTAACGTTGAAAGGAAAAATCAAGAGAGAGTGGGAGACACGCGCTTACGAAACGAGGATGGAGAAGAAGAGTTAGAAAAGTCGAGAAGCCATGCCGAAGTGTCGGAGGAGAAAGTGGTCCCCAGATAGACACGTCAGAGTTAGAGAAATTGCCACGCTGTTAGGTCGTATTCATGACCGACACGTGTCAAATGCTGACTTGTCCTACTAATTTGCTCAATTACAGATGAAGAAAACCTGCTCTCTCCCATATAACGCTTCCGTTGTTGGAATATGAGATAATGAGAAAAGAGTTTTACAAAAGTAACTCAACAAAACTATCTGAAAACACTTCAATTTCAGTGTTTTAAGTAGAACCGTAGGATGGTGTTATGCACCATAAAATGCAATTACACCATTTTCGGTTGTCCTGTTTTACAATTATATTACCACTCAAAATTATAGTGTATGGTTCTCTAACTAAATTAATAACATAGGGCCAATGATATAGTGTCTTTTCCATCACGAAACACAATTACACTATTTATGCATCGTTCGTTATAATATGCGAACGCATTACGAAACGAAATTTGATTTTGATGTATTACTAATCAGAACCATAATCTAACTTAATTGATAAACATGAATCTGGCGTGAAAAAATAAATGATTAATCCTATTTAAAAAAAGAAGAAAATTTTCCAAAACAATGCATAGCTATTGTACGGACAAATTCTTGCCAAGAGATTTGACAGAATCGAATTTCATCACCAAAGATGAAACTAAAGAGTAAAAAAGAAAATTTAGAAAAGGCAACAGGATGAGATTACCACAAATACGATATTTAACGGAGCTTATATTATTTTCACAATGATTCTTATCCTGCATGCGATTTCATGCCTGCAAAACTTAGAATTTGAACGTTATTTTCGTTGCGATTGTTTATAAAATGAAAATACACGGTCAAATATTCGGATGATGGATCAATCGATTCTCATTTAGATCGATCGATTTGAATATTCACGGTTAATTTTTTCGGATGATGGATTAAAGTGAGAATCGATCTATATAAGTGCTTAAATTGTTTTTCTTTTACTCTTGTGCTCCAAATTTTATTTCAAATGCAATAATTTTTTTCTAAGCATGTTTGTACATAAAAGTCTCTCTATGAACAAAAAAAAATCCCTACAAACTCTATTAAATATAAGTTAAAATGCATTAAATACATAATATATCAATAGGTTTCAATGACCATTCCTCACTGTCGGTACAACTCGGGTATCTTTACCAACCCTGAGTTGTCTCAGACCATTCAGTCCTATGTAGGAGACAAGAGGGTAAAAATCAGTCCAAGAATAATACTAAAAGGATGCTTGATGTTCATTCCCAACCTCACAGCTCAAGAAATTAAGAAGGAGCAGTTTCAATTGTAGCATACTCCGAATAAACGTGGTGAGTATTCAGTCACCCAAAAACTCTTTCTTCCAAACATATTACTCTTCAACCAGGCAATCCAAGAGAGCCAGAATTGGAGAAGAAGTCCCATAGTCGCTTACGCTTAAAGACCACTTCAAAGTTCTCCAATTTTCTCAAAACTAAACCTCCCTCTTCCTTACTATTATGTTTATTATCGTAAATACACGTGTGTATTTTAACTTAACAGTGTTTAATTTGTCCTTGAAAAAAAGTTCGTAAGATTGATATTGTATTTGGAACATATTATACATTACTTTTCTAGAACGGTAGAAATTTATGATTTGTTTTATTTTCGTAGTGTATTAAAATTGCCTCCATAGGTTAACAGGTTGAATGCATATAATTAATTACATACATTATGTAGAAGGTCATACGGTTAGAATCCCACACATAAGAAGTGTAATATCCCACACATAATAAGTGTAATAGACCAATCCACTAATTAGTAATTGATTTTGATTTGGAAATTCATTAAACTAAACATGACATCAGATCATTGTTGACCCAAATAGGATGGTCCAAAATTTTTTAATACCAATTATAAATTGGGATTCACTTCAAAATAGGCTGATAAAAGGTATTATCTCTAACGGATGTGTTAGAATCTCACATCAAAAATATAAAAGAAACTAATCCTAATATATAAAAGATATATGTCAATTCAATTTTAAATTGAAAAGTCGTTAAATTTAACTCAGTACATTCTTGGTTCTAGTCATCTAAATCAAATAAAATTATTACTGAATTAAATTTGTACGTGTGAATTTAATTAGTATAGTTAGGATGGGTATTACTGTCATTTCACAGGTTAGAATCCAATGGCATGGTGTACATGTAAACAGGGGTGGACCCACGTGGGTGGGATCCGGTACAACTGCACCTCCTAAAATATAAAGTTTTGTTTTTATAAAACTTAATAACATTATTGAAGTGGCAAAAATGGTAGGTATGTACTCCTTGAATTAAGAAATCAACGGTTCAATCTCTCCAAAAGCATTTTGCACCTGGTTAAATTGTTTCCTAGGTCCGTCACTTCATGTAAACTATAAAGTGAACTATATATATATATGATAAGATTAAGAGATGAATCATATAAACTTTCCAAATATGAAAAAGTGGGTCTTTGCATCACGCAAAAAAGAATTCAAATGGTGTAATCATACCATTCGCACTCTTTGGCACTTTCTCTGATTCTTCTCCCAACCTGAAGTGGAGTCACGAAGATTGTCAATTATTAAGGGGTAGTTTGGTAATTCCCTGGAAAATCGTCCGTACAGTCCAAGGGTCACTTTCGACCTACTTCACTCCCACTTAACCGTTGGGTCAAGCTCCCATCTGGGAGAATCTTTTTGAGATCCATTACCAAGAATTTAAAAGACTCCGTACTTGTTCTTTCTTTATACTATTAGGCATTTTTATTTATTTATAACTTTTTAATCCGATCAGAGACTATTAATCTTGCATTGGCTCTGATTAGTCATTTACGGATTGACCGAAATAATTTTGTGATTTTGCAGGATCAAATTGTATAAATTGTATGGAATCATGTTTTATGCTCAAGCATGTTGCGGTTATTAACTTTAAATGTTTAATAACTCAAATTAAAGAAATTATATAGTTTTTTGCGGCTTTTACAGGTTAATTAAATTTCGTAGTTATTTTGTTGGTCAAAGAAAATTTTGTAGTTTTTTCCAATATTTTGACCAAAATAAATTAAAATTAGCCATCTTTTGTGTGATGCATGTTATTTTGATTTTCTCAAATGTTTGTCCAATATAATTACAGTTAACACCATTGTTAATCCATATAATGATGGAATAAGTAATAATGTGATATTATATATTTTATAAATGATATTATATGAAATTGTAATTCTATTATGATTTCGCATCAATACTTAACAATGTATTATAATTGTTTACTTCATATTTGTTTGTTAATGTATATATAATTTGGTATTCTCCCACGATTGTACAATAAGGCGATCTTAATAATCGAACTATTTTATAACAGTAGCTCGGTTTTCCATGACCACAGTCGTGAATATCATATGAAATTCAGATCTGCTTGACACGAATTGCCTTATAACATTTGTCTCATGTACGGATGTCCACGTAAAAAGACAATTATTTGACCAATTGGTAAATGGATGAACTGAATTTTACCAAAAATGTTTAAATCGAAGATTAGTGGACGCTTTTATAACTAGAAAGAATTTTTTTTAAAAAAAGATAGAGAAAGAAGTTAAGATGGACAAAAAAATTTCTTCCAGAGCGGATTTTTTTACTCTAGATATATAACTTTTTTATAGTTGTGTATTATCCGAAACCAAAAAAAAAACAAAATTTTACTCCATTATTTTTCTTGTTCAAGACTAATCATACCACCACATTCAAATCCAGTATTTATAAATCCCAACTACTATCCCTCTGACCAATATAGGACTTACTTAGGTGAGAATGAGACTCTGAGTGTTTCATCCATTATTGGTCTTCTTTTATTTGTTTATCATGGTTGGGTATGACTCCAAGGATTCCTCAATATATATTTATCTCAACTTCGACAATAGATTGATCAATTTGTTGTTATAAATGGAAAGTAAAGAACAGCCAAAAGACAAAAACATGTACATGTATACTCAGATATGTATATGTTTGATTTTGGATTTAGTTATACACTGTAAAATTCGGTGTAGTTTTGGGTGAATCCGTGAATGAATGATACATTAAGTTTTAGATTGATGTGAAAAAGGTGAATAATAATATAAGAGAAGAAGGGACCATAAAGATAAATATATCACATGATCTCCCGATCTGACTGCGAAGATGGGCCTCAATCTCTCTCCCTCCCAATTATTTGTCCCTGCATAACCTTCTGGTTCTGGATAAGTCTTTACTCAAACGTTTCAATGTTTCCTGGGATCAAGAAGATTACAATTATTGAAAATAAAAACTATAGAAAATTCGTGTCAAGCAGATCTGAATTTTATAACTTTTATTTTTCTGCCGTGACTGAAATATTTCTGTTTCTGTAGTTTTGTAATTGTAAAAACTAAACATGTGAGTCCATGCTAGTTTTATAGAAAAACCCAAAGCAATAACTTTTTTTTTCCTCGGAAAACTGTTAGCTTAGAAGGTCTCAACGAATTAAACATTGAATGGTTCTTCATTGTCCAACTGAAATGCAGTAAGTTTGAGTAAAAAACAGAAAAGGGATTAATATGAAAAAGAACTGCAATTATTGAAAGAGGGTAGGGACCAAGCGAGGATTCGAGTTTTATAGGCTATGGACTCAAGAAATGGAAATTATTGAGATTTGAGAGATGACAAAGAGAAATGGAGCCAATTTAGGTGTAATTAATTCATAAACTACACTAGATTAGTAGATAGGGGTTCTCGTGTTTATGCTCCCATTCCCATTTGTTCACTAGCTCTCTTTTTTTTTTTAATTGCTGAAGTGCTCGAACACAGTACCAAATGCGGCATGCCTGACTTCTCCTTGCACACTGCTTTTAGTTTCTTAGTTATTCTATTAGCTCGCTAATAAAAAGAAAAAATAACTTCAAAATTGAGAAATACCAAAAATACCACTTTAAAAATACCATAATATGTTTTTAGCAAAGTTTCTTACAATTTATTAAGGATGCTTTCCTAAAATTTTATGGACTTTCTATAAATATTTGATGATATATCTAGAAAAGAGTGAGATATGTCTTTTATAGAAACCTCTTTCAGACCCCCCCCCCCCCATTATTATTTTCATACCTAAACCTAACTATTAAATCGTTAATACAAAAAAAAAACTCCCGATTATTTAAAATATAAATGACCGAATTACGAAACTGTTTGTTTCGGTAGTCCAGATTTTACAATCCATGGGCTACAAAGGTATATATAAGGCTTTTGAGTACAAAACTAACGAGCCCACATATTTATCTATTCTCATTGCACTAATCAAATGCTTTAGAGATGTGTCTTAGAGCCCTCTTATACAGTTTGGTTGGGCCTTGACTATCCAAAAGATATGGGCTCAATTCTCTACAAAAATTTTAAGTGCAACAGTGAAAAAACTATAGTCCAAGGTTTCACCGACATTTTGAACTCGGGTTACTGGATTCAGAGTCCAATGTCCTAACCACTAGACCATGGAACCAATTTGGACCACTCTCTCTTCCTCCTTTCATGTTTCTTCAGCGGTCCTTTTCAACCTCCGTCTCCGACGAGACTCTCTCCGCTTCAAATCCATAACCAGCCTCGCTGCCATCTCTACCGGGCGGAATGTCACGAGAACTCCACGCTCCGCCGGCGGATTTAGCGGTGCCGTTATCTCTGGTCTCTCACAAGGGAGCGGAGAGTATTTTATGCGGTTAGGCGTTGGAGCTCCGGCGACTAACATTTACATGGTGCTCGACACATGATGAGAAGTGCCGGGAAACAGCGGCTAACCAGTGGTAACAAATAACTAACTTCTTTCTAGTTTTGAACCAGAAACAGCAAGGTCTTAAATTTGATTCTTTGATGCAAATAGTAGTAAAAACTAATGAATAATAAATCAGATTCTTCTGTGATCTCTTTTAGCTGAGATAATAGTTCTTAATTCAGGTCTCTGATTCTGTGAAGCTTTTTTCTTTTTTCTCAGACAAAACCCAACAGAAAGAGAATTGTACGGTGACCTGTTCTGTTAAAAAGCAATGACAGATCATGAGAGCTGGATCGTTGTTGTTCGCTTTTTTCTTTTATGTGTTGTCTTTAAGGATCACTCATGAGACTAATTATTTATGGAATAATTTTCTTTTTAGATTGTGAGTTTGCTTGAGAGATAGATGAAGAAGAGTAAAATGTTCTTTTACATTATCATTGGTCTCTGAAGTGACTTTGAACCCAAGCCACGTAGCATTACTTATTTCTCTCATGATTCCACATTCTCAAGGCGTCTAAAGCTGATCTACACATTTCTTCAAGTTTTTATTAAAGAAAAAGGAAAGATGAGTATGTTTTTCATGAATCTTTGAAGTTTGTTTAGTGGTCGATCTACCACAAATTTTGTTATTAATCTTACTCGGAATGTCATTGTTTTTTCGAGCCTTTTTGTGTATACAAATTACAAATGAATAAATTTGTTTGAAGTAAAGTAAAAACACGTAATAATAGCCACGAGAAAAGAAAAGAAAAAAAAAAACAATCATGTGCTGTACATGTTTAGGCCCATCTTTACTGGACCAGGGCCCTTTATTAGTATTTAGTTTGCAGTTTTTAAAAAAAAACAGTAATAATCTAAGATTTAATTAAAAATGAAGAAATCATTGAGTGAGAGAGGATATTTAATTATAAAATGATTTTTATCCCTATCCTGTAATTCTTCTGAATCTCTTATAATTCAATTTTTCCAATAACATTCTTCTCATTACCACAGCCGCCTTTATGACCGTCCGATTTTAAATCAGCGTTTCCGGTTCAATTGACGGCAACTTCTCTCTCTCTCTCTCTCTGGAATTGATGAAGAAAAGCATCTATCTTTTTTGAAATTTACACTTCACGAGGGTTGACCTGTTTCATTTCACCCCTCTCTAAATCGGATTTGATCTTCGTTTCGATCGAAGATTAATCAAAATTTTCAACTTTCTCTGTGCATTTTTTTGGGGTTTTCAATGGATTTGGATAGCATGGACTGTACATCAACCATGGATGTGACAGATGATGAAGATATCCACCAAGATCGCCATTCTTACGCATCGGTTTCGAAGCATCATAGTAATAACAACAACGTGAATGCTGCTTCTGGTCTTTTTCCGACCACCACTAGTGTTCATGAGCTTCTCGAATGTCCTGTCTGTACCAATTCTATGTACCCTCCCATTCATCAGGTCTCTCTCTCTCTTTTTTTCAATCCCTTTTTGTCTGATTTTGTTTTCCGGATCTTTACTTTGTTGATTGCTTTTAGGGTTTTGAGTTTTGATGAGAAACGTTACCGTTTTTCCAACGCCTATGAATTTGGATATTCAGATGTTGTAAGAAAACTGTAACTTGAAATTGGGTTTGATTGATTAATGGCTTGTACTCTGATTTGACCAAATTTTGTTCATTGTTGAACTTGTCAATTCACAGTATCAGATTTGTGCCTATGTGTATGAATGATCCTCTATTGATTTGGTTCCACTTAATATTTCTCACTAATGAGTAATGTGGATAAATATATATCGTTATCTCAATAGCTTTGATACGCAATTCTTATTGTCTCTTTAGAGAATTATGGAATAACACTTACACAATTATTTGATTTCCCTGCAGTGTCACAATGGACATACTCTATGTTCAACCTGTAAAAATAGGGTGCATAACCGCTGCCCAACTTGTAGACAAGAGCTCGGTGATATTCGTTGTTTGGCACTGGAAAAAGTAGCCGAATCACTTGAACTACCGTGTAAATACATGTCACTTGGATGTCCTGAAATCTTCCCTTATTACAGTAAGCTCAAACATGAGACTGTATGTAACTTCAGGCCTTATAACTGTCCGTATGCTGGATCAGAGTGTTCTGTTATGGGCGATATCCCTTTCCTCGTTGCTCATCTGAGGGATGATCATAAGGTGGATATGCATTCTGGATGTACTTTCAACCATCGTTATGTCAAGTCTAATCCTCGTGAAGTCGAAAATGCCACATGGATGTTAACTGTAAGTACTAATTATTCGTGTTTCATAGCTTATATACTATATAAGTTATGGGGCTTTGTTTAAAGTTATAGGATTTAACATTCTGATGAAAAATTGATCTTTCTGGTATAAACTGTCATGTGAAGGAATCAGATAGTCAAGTTTTACTTTTGTTGCGAGTTAGGTTTCAATAGTGTTGCTTAGGGATGTCCTATTTCGGTTTATGGAGTATAAAAAGTGAATGAAAACCTAATATCTTTCCTAGAGAAGGTCCAATTATTTACGTGAATTTGTTCTGAAATCTAAGTTCTATGGGCGAAGCTTTAACTGTTGGTTGTGAATGGTTGTGAATCTTCCATCTCTCTACACATAGTTAGGACTTGTAATACTTGAACTGTTGCATATGCTTATCAAAGTTCCTCTCTTTTGGTTTCGTTGCTGGTTCGAATCTAAAAATCAGGTCTTTCACTGCTTTGGTCAATACTTCTGTCTTCACTTTGAGGCTTTCCAGCTCGGAATGGCTCCAGTCTACATGGCATTCCTGCGTTTCATGGGGGATGAGACAGAAGCTCGGAACTACAATTACAGTTTAGAAGTGGGAGGTTATGGTCGGAAGCTGATATGGGAAGGGACACCGAGAAGCGTAAGAGACAGCCACAGGAAAGTTAGAGACAGTCATGATGGACTAATTATACAAAGAAACATGGCTCTGTTCTTCTCAGGTGGAGATAGGAAAGAGCTGAAACTGCGAGTCACTGGAAGGATCTGGAAAGAGCAGCAACAAAGTGGTGAAGGTGGAGGAGCTTGTATCCCAAACTTGTCTTGAAACTGAAAAAATTCAAATTGATTTTGAAACTTGGCCGACTTGGCTTTGTCTCTATAACCATGGTTCTTGGTAGTTTCTGTAATTAGGGTTTTCTCTGTGGTCGACGATGAACTTGGGTTGTTCTTATATTTCTCTCTCTCTTTGTCTCTGTCATGTCAATGGATGTTCTTTATAGTTCATTACAATCCTCTGCTGTATCTGGAAAATGTAAATGTTGCACCTTTTTCACATCAGTTTAATCAAAATCTCATTTAAAGAGTCTCTTACAATCTTACTCTAATGATTGTGTTGTGTAAGAAACGCCGACGTTTCATCTTGGTTCTGTTAAACCCAGCTTTGGGTTTTGACCTCTTCTTCATTTTCAGTTTTATCCCTTTTCCATCAATGGAGGTTCTAAACTCTGTTCTTCCTAATAACAATGGTTTCTTCAATTTCTCGTCTTTCTCGTCCAAATCCAACAGGAGATTCACTAACAAGAAAAACCAACATCGATTCAACTTGCCCATCTCCAAATTCCATTACTATCGCGTTTCAATTCTCCGAGTCTCGTCTCGTTTCGGAGAGACCTCGAGGCGACGCAAGTCATTGAGGAAGAAGATTATCGGCGATGAGAATTGGCGTTCGAATCCGAATTCTTCTGAATCAGGTACGAAACCTCAAAATTCGGGATTGAAAGATAAGGTTTCTCAAGATTCGAATTTGCTGAATGAGCTTGAAGACTGGGTTACTAGGTATAATAAGGAAGCAGAGTATTGGGGGATTGGTTCGAATCCCATTTTCACGGTTTATAAGGACTCAGATGGAAACGTGGAGAAAGTAGAGGTTGATGATAACGAGATCTTGAGTAGAAGATCGGTTCTCGAGGATTTGGAATCAGTGAGTTCTAAAGTTCTAGATGCTAAAACTTAGCTGAACAAATGAAGAATGGGGAAAATGTGATTCATAAGGATGGTTCTCTGGTCAAGTTTGTTTCTTCTTCTTCAGAGGGAGAGCTTCATTTCGTTAGCTCAATCCAAAACGCAATCCTTCGTCTTGATTTAATTCCAAAGTTGCCGGCCATTGGAAGAGCTGTTTTGTGTGGTTACATTGGACTCTGGTTGCTGAAGACTATGCTTGTGTATAGGAAGAGTACTGAAGTGGAGAAAGGTGAAAGCTTGGAGAAGGAGATGATGAGGAGAAAGATGAAAGCTTGGAAGGAAAAGGAAATGATGGAGAAAGGTACCGTGGAAGTTTTGCATAAGAAAAGCCATTGGTGTTGTTTGAGAAGCCTAAGTTTGATCGTAAAGAACTTATGACTAGTATATCTAAAGTTAAGGGTTCAGAGAATAAATTGGTACTCTTGAATTCTTCTCAGGTTGAGAGTAGTGAATCCATGGATTTTGATAATAAGATCCATGAAATCAAAGCAATGGCTAGACAAGCACGGGAGATAGAAGCTGTCATAGAACTTAATGAAAAGGAGAACACGATGTGAATAAAGAAACGGGCGATGATGATGACGAGATAATAAGCATGTTGTCACAGAACAGTCTTCCACATGAGGGTTTCACACACAGTGAAGGTAATGATGATAAAGATGAAAGCTTGGGGGCTTCGACTGAAAGTGATCAAGAAAACACTGAACTGTCTGGTTTTCCGAATCATGAAATGTCTGCATCTGAAGCAGAGAAGGTGACTAATGTGGTACCACTAGTTCCTACAGACGAATCATCCAATCTTCTGATGTTTCTAAGTATAAGTTGAGTATGATGAAGAATAGCAGTGGTCGTGAGTCACGGGTCATACAGTCTGTAAAAGAGGCTAAAGAGTTCCTTTCAAGAAGAAGTGGTGAGAAAGAGCTTACTCAGAACCGTCGTCAGACGATAGCCCAAGACAGTGATGAAATCTTCTTAAAGCAGAGCGATGAAGAGCGTGATGTAGCTAGAAAACACGAATTGGTTGACAAAAATAAAATCCTCAGTGCAGCTGTCAATGTAACCTTGAAATCTGCATTTGAGTCTACTTCTTCTGAACCGTCTGGAAAGGATGTTGATTCCCAAACCCAAAAGAATGAGTACCAGAATTTTTCAGAACCTGGGAATACATTCAAGGGATCGGACAAGCAAGGAAATTCCATAAAAGAAATAGAAGAGCGCGGAACAAGTCTTTGCGAATCAGCCAAAAGTTCTTCTGGTGGTTCTGAACATAAAGAGAAGGCACAACCATCAGGGAAGGAGAACTGGATAGAGAAAAACTACCATGAATTTGAACCTATTGCTTATAAAATGAGAGCTGGATTTAGAGATAATTATATGACTGCAAGAGAGAAAAAAATGCAGGATCCAGGTACAATTGCTGAAATTGCAGAAGTTTACCGCAATGAGGATAATGATGAGCTTGAGTGGATGAAGGACGAAAGGCTAAGAGACATTGTCTTCCTTGTTCGAGATAATGAACTGGCTGGTAGAAATCCATTTCACTTGATTGATGCCAAAGGCAAAACTATGTTTTTACAAGGGTTGGAAAAGAAAGTTGAGAAAGAAAATGAGAAATTGTCTCATTTGCATCAATGGATTCATTCAAACATTGAAAATCTCGACTATGGAGTAGGTAATATATCTTCTCTACCACTGTGATTTGCAACAAGGTTTTCTCAATACCTCACATTCACAAGTTACACGGTCAATTAGATATATAAGCTTGTCAAATATCTCATTTATATCCCTTCCTCTTATCATTTAGATGGCATCAGTGTGTATGATCCACCAGAAAAAGTCATACCGAGATGGAAAGGGCCTTCGCTTGAGAAGAACCCTGAGTTTCTCAATAACTATCATGAACAGCGCGAAGCATTGTTTTCTGGAAAAGCTGTGTCTGTATCTCCTGTGAAAAAGGAACAGAACTCTCTTCAGGAATCATCACAGTCTGCTTCCTCTGAGAACACTCTCACCCCTTCATCTGAAATTACCTCAAGCCAGTCAAAGATTGTTGTAGAAGGAAGTGACGGATCTGTTAGACCTGGGAAAAATTCAGGAAAGGAGTATTGGCAGCACACAAAGAAATGGTCACGCGGCTTCCTTGAGTTGTACAACGCAGAGACTGATCCAGAAGTGAAAGCTGTTATGAGAGACATGGGAAAGGGTTTGGATCGATGGATTACAGAAGACGAAATCAAAGATGCATCTGATATAATGGAAAAGCTACCAGAGGGAAACAAGAAGTTTATGGAAAAGAAACTCAACAAACTCAAGAGAGAGATGAAATTGTTTGCTCCTCAAGCTGTTGTGAGCAAATACCGCGAGTATGGAGAAGATAAGGAAGAAGATTATCTCTGGTGGTTAGATCTTCCGCATGTTTTGGTATGTTTACTTACCGAACATTTGAACATTGAAGAAGCCTAAAAGTCCTTCAAATCTAATCTTATTTTTTACCGTGTTTCAGTGCCTTGAGTTGTACACAGTTGATGACAAAGGAGAGCAACAAGTAGGGTTCTACACATTGGAGATGGCAACAGATCTCGAATTAGAACCAAAACCACATCTTGTGATTGCTTTTGAGAACGCTGTGGACTGTAGAAACCTCTGTTACATTATACAAGCTCATTTGGATATGCTTAGAACTGGAAACGTTTTCATTGTACCGCGCCCGCCCAAGGTAAAGAATTTCACCAAGGAAGAAACTTAATTCAAAGTTCTCTTTAACATATACAGGATACATTTCGAGAAGCCAAGGCGAATGGGTTTGGTGTAACGGTTATTAGCAAAGGAGAACTGAAGTTGTTGAATATAGACAAGCCATTGGAAGAAGTAGAGGAACAGATATGTGAGATAGGAAGCAAGATGTACCATGATAAGATAATGGGAGATCCATATGTGGATATAAGCTCGTTGATGAAAGGTGTCTTTAACCTCAAGACCAAACCCACCGGCAGAAGAAGAAAACGATCAAAGCGGGCTCTGAACCAAGCCAAGGGGCCTAGCAACAGAGGTCGGAGGCAAACTTAAAGCAGACTGATATCTGATACGAATTATTTAGTTTTACTTTAATTAGAATTTTCCTTTATTTGTCTTTTCTTTATTGCATTGGATTTCTATTTTTTATTAATATTTTTTAAATTTGGTGTTATCTTTTTTATAAATAGCGTCCAAGCTTGTTTGTGAACTTCATCCAAGAGTTTAAAGAAATTTAGAACTTCATTCTTATCAGTCGTGCATCAATAATAGTTAAATAATTCGCACAAAATTATAAATTTATGTAAATATACAACGATTCTAATGCACAATCTTATGGTTTACTATCGATTTTATCATATAAAATGTATGAACATTAAAAAAGCCAACCTTGGCTATAACTACAAGTCTATCAAACTTAGGCATGTGGCCGTTCATAAGTGTATTATTATATTTGCCCATTTTTCAAAGAAACGGGTAGTTAGTCGAGCAAAAAGATGAAAACTTAGTTAACTCTAAAATAATTTGTTTATAATTTTCTTCATTTGAAATTGATTTGGGAAAAAATAATTGAACTCTTGATTGACTAAGATTGTACTTTTGAATCTTTTTTTTAAAATAATTGTTCATAGGCTATGCAGTTCAATTTTTTTTGTCGTGAATTTAGTTTTCTCATTGAATAATGTATATTTTGATCATTTAAAAAGCAAAATTCTCATTGAATAATGTAAACTTCAATTAATCAATAAATTAAAACTTCTAATTTCTTTATGCTTTTCTTTTGAAGAACCCGTAGAAGAATTAGCATCTAACAAAGAGGCTCAACTACTTTTTGAGAGAGCTGCAACAAAGTTTCAAGAAGATATTGTTACTTGTCGTTTGTTGTGCGGCATCGGAAAATATCGAGATGGCTGTTGGAAATGGTGACCTTTTTGAGGCGAGATAATATGGCTATTGGAAAGGAAATATTTGACGAAAGTTTTGAAATCAAACCTAAATCATATGATGTTTTGCTCTTTTTAGGAGAGCATCAATTCAAGATGATTTTTTTCAATGACTCGATGCACATCAATACTAGTAACGAAGAGATATTGGGCTTCTTTAATACTGCATAAGCAAATATAGAATCTGCGTTCGATATTTGGAAGATAAAGACGAAGTGTGGAACACAATCGATCAACGGATCACATACTCACAAACATTATTATTTTTTAAAATCTTGAATTTAGTTTTTTTTTTCCCATTGAATAATGTATATTTTGATCAATCAAAAGAAAAAAATTCTCGCCAAATAATGCAAATTTCAACTAATAAAAAAAACAAAAGTTCTAATTTCTTTATGCTTTCATTTTGAAAAATAACCAAGAAACAACGTACTCGCTAAGTCATGGATAACACCAACATCAAAGGAACGGAAACATACAATGAAGTATGATGCTAGTGTAGAATATTAAACAAATGTGGAAGGTGGTGGTACCGAGATTCAAACAATTACTACATATAGCCTTGAATTTCAATTCTGACGATCTAGAAAATAAATCGTTAGCACTTAAATTATCAAAGAATTTTTTATACTTCATTTTCTGACAACCAAAAAAATCTAACCCTTGTTTCTGTTTCTAAATGAGGTGGCAGGAGTGGGGGTGGTGGGAAATAAGTTTTTAATTTCTCATTTGTCTATGCATCAAATGTAAAGTATAACATCATTTGCCATCGATATTTTTTTAAAAAAATCTATTAATACTGAAAAATTCTAAACAATTAAAATTCCTTTATAACCAAACGAAATTAAAAAAAAATCTATCATATTATTTATGTAGCGAAACAAGATTATTATATGTAATATTTTATATTAAAAATTCTATTTTAAATAGGTTCATCTTATATATAACATATATGCACTTTTTCAAATTTTTTGGCATGATGTCAAAAATTTTTTAAACCTACACATTATTATAATCAACTTTTTCATTATGTAATAACCAACCATTTAACTAAATATTATATTTTAAGAACTGTGTAGTACTTAAAATTATATAATTAGTTTCATTATCAGTCCATTAATTCTTAAAACTATTATATAACAATTAGAAAATAAAACTAATCAAATATCAGTAAAATAATCTTATATGGATCGAATACCATTTATCATAAACAAATATTTTTAACATCATCAATTATTTTTGATCAATCTATAAATATCATACCAAGATTTTAAAATCTCTTTAAATTTAGTATAATAGGAGTAGACGAAAGGACTAAGGCCTAACTTAAAATCCCAATAATTATAACCATACCACCTTTTTTTTCTTATCTAGTGTTACCGACGTGGACTCGAAAGGGTATCATTTAGCAGAAATTCAATTTTGTTGAGGCCCAAACAAACCTATTGGTTGAGCTCTTTAAATATTTTAGTTGGGCCTTGAAGCCGGCGATAAACGTGGGCTTAGTTCTGAACAAAAACTACGGAAACAGTAAGAAAGAACAAAAAAAAAGGGATATTAAGGTTCGTCCGGAACTTGAAAACATGATTGTAGTATATTCAGAGTCTGATGTCCTAAACAATAGACCATGGAACCATTTTTAGGGTTCAAACAATTAAGCTAGTGACATATCGATTAGTATGATAAGCAAATGCCACGAGTGTGACCAAGCAGAAACTTTACAAGCTTCCGCTAGAAAGCAAAGAAGAGACTTAGAAAGAGTGGATGAAGATGATGAATCTTTTCATTTCACTTAAAGCACTACAATCACTTAGAGATCCTTGTTATACATGATGAGAAAAACCTAAAGGGATGGGACAGATCAGCCTGCAGATAAAGAATCAAGAGCTGCAAATTGGTTTGACAGCTTGATAATTCGTGTTTGCTGGTGACCTTTGAACATATATGGGCCTCGTCTTCTTATTCTGCTGGCCCAATACTTTTTAATACCTTTGATACATTTACCCAAACTGCTTCGTTTTGTTTCTCGTTTAATGTTTCAGGTGAAGACTCTGCTTTAGGAGGAGACTTTGGGAGGTCACTACCCACAGAAGTATTATCAGCAAATTCACTTCGAGTGATAGGCTTACATCCAGCTGATAGCATATTCCAAAGCCATTTTGTAGTTATATTTGGATTTCGAAACGCTGATGTTTTTTTGAGGCTGTGCTAACATACAGTGGTAAAGTTTCATATCCAATAGGCTAAATGCGAGTTTGAATTCCCTACGAGCCGAGATGTCTCCAAGGATTAGCATAATATTTGCTATTGACTCATTGTCAATCGCCTAGAAAAGGGCTTCCACTATAATCCTTTCAAGTCTCGCATCTTGTTTTGCTGAAAACCAAACCATATTATATACTACGTCCTCTATGTCCCAGAAGACGGCTGTTTTCGCCGCTGCCAGGTTTTGCAAATAAGAGAAAACAATTTCCAGACAAGTGAATACAATTGAATAGTTCCATTAATTAACTGTGACAGATCGACTAGATCAGTTAGTTTACTATGTTAGATCTATCAGATGAAAAGATAAACAAACAAGAGATCTAACGCTTCGAGGACAAGGAAACTGCAATAAACAACTACGAGCAAGAGATATATATATATAGAGAGAGATCTTAGAGGCTAACTGGGGATATAATCCGAGATTCATGGATTCGACGAAAAAAAGAAACAAGGAAATTTAATGGTAAGATCTGTGGCTGCGTATGAGAGACTTGTGAGTGAAGAAAGGGTGGTTTAGGGTTTTTAAGCTGCGGATGAGAGACTATTAAGGGTTATACATCTATCATCTAAACTGTTTCTAAGCCCTAGAAAAAAAACTGGATCCAAACCAAATTGGGCGGTTCAGATTGGTTTTGAATCTCTTAAAATATTCAAATATATTTGATAAATATATTTTCATTGATTTGTATCCAGAATGTTAATACCCGAAAACTGAAAATATATACCCGAATAATAACAGAATTTATCACTCTCAACAAATCCGAACCGTACTCGATATATTTTAAAATATTTTCGGATAATTTGGATAAAAAATAACCAATTTATAATTTTTTTTTGGATACATTTAAATATATTTGATTCAAAAAGTAATCAACACGTATTGTACTAAATATTTTTTCGGTTCTCCAAGCTTATATCTAAACCGACCGGAATCAATATGGTACCAAACCAAATTGGGTGGTTCAAATAGGTTTTGGATTTCTTAAAATACGCAAATCAATCTTTTTAAAATCATATATTGTTTTTTATACGGATCAGATAATACCAAAAAACAAATAAATACCCGAAAATATCCAAATCGGGACCTTTTTAATAAAAAAGTTGTATGTTTCATGTCACTAAACTTTGGAAGTTAGTACACGATCAAGAAAATTGTATTCTATAATTTTTTTTATTATGAAAGTGTGGGATGACATGATCATTGAGTCTGCTCTCGAAACATACTACAATTGAAGCCCTTGAAGCAAAAATGAAGGTTACAATCTTAGTTTCTTTAGATCACATTCGTTACAACTTGTGATACAAGAGTGTACAGTCATGACTAGAATCCTCCGAATCAGTATCAGAATCCTCGTCCTCGTCGATAGGTTCCCCTCCAACCAATAGGCTTGACCAAAGCCATACTGCTCTTGCAACATCAAGTAGCTGTTTTGATGGCTTTTGAGGCTGTGCTACAAGAACATTGAACCTTCCTCTCGCTTTCAAAAGCTTAAAAGCCCTGATGAACTCCGATTGTTCTGAGACTTTCCGGTGATTAGCATCATATATATATATATATATGTATATAAGTAAAAGAGAGACTAGTAGTGTTAAGGAATTCACCAGAGGGTTCATGACTGATCGTGATATCGGTTGATACAAGGGCATCCCCGATCTTAAATATATCACAAAAGCTTTGATTGAGATCCCAAAGAAAACTACAATAACCCATACGCTCAAGCGCCATTGTAATGTTCCGCGAAATCTGATTAGCATCGAGACCATAAGGGATCGGGCAATCCTCCATGTCCCAGAAGACGGCTGTTGTCCCCCGCTGCCAGGTTTTGCGAATAAGAAAAAAACAATTCCCATGAATACAGATCGATTAGATGAAAAGAGAAACAAACAACAGATCTAACGCTTCGAGCAAGAGAGATCTTACTACCGAAGACCATGGTTTCGATGGACGAAGAAAAATTAAAGGTAAGATAACATTGTTTTATACCTGCGTACGAGAGACTAATTCATCTAAACTGTTTTTCAGCTGCTCTAGAAAAAAACTGGATTTAAACCCAATTAAGTCCAAATCAAATAGGGCTAAAGGCATTTATCATTTTTTTTATTGACAAAAAAAGAGATTTATCAGGATGACATTTTTGCCAGTCTTTAAAGTGATGCCATTTTGACTTTGAATTAACAAGCTATTTTCTTCTCAGAAGGTGGCTAAAGAGATATTCGAAGCTGGTAACACAGGTCAAATAGTTTCACTATTAGACTGGAACCGCTGGATAGATAAACCAGAAGAAGAAACTCGTTTTACAAGTCAGAACAGGGATAAGCTCCAACATACAGAGTATTTGTTCCATTTTCAGAGATTACAAAAACTCAAAAAAAAACAACCAGAAACAAGAATCACGAGTTAACTCTATTGCTCAACACAACATATTATACAACCACGAATCCGAACCAAATCGCATGAGTTTTTCTGCTAATGCGAGAACTTGAACCAAATAACATAAACCAACCACGAGATCTTAGGCTGAGACAATATAGCCTTGGCAACAAAAGCAAGCAATCACAATACCAACTAATGCTCCAGCAAGAACCTGCGAAGGAGTGTGACCCAGCAATTCCTTTAGCTTTCTTTGACTTATGGGATGTCCTTCGAACAAGTCCCTTATGATCAAGTTCAGAACCTGACATCAACAAACACAACATTTTCTCATCTTACCTCACAAAATCTCTTTCTTCAAAACAAGAATCAACTTTAGCCTAAATGTCCATAGTTACATATCTAGTGATGACCTTTATTGAGCACAATAATTAATAACCTCAAGTAAAACCAACTTTTACACGAGGCATTCACAAGCACTTGAAGATACTAATCTTCTATCAACCATCAAGTAAAGAGGGTTGACTTGAATCATCACACCATTTTTACATAATCAAATGTCCTCACATAGAAATCTACTACAATAAACAAAGCATTTAATAACACCAAAGTCAAACTCAGTTAAATTCTCCAAAACTCAATACGTGAAATACATTTTTTAACAGATAAACAAGAAGAAGAAGCAGATTTGGTTTATTTACCTCAGCTTGCATACCGGCATGGCGTCTAACACCGATTGCATCATACATCACAATCAAGCTAAACCCTAAACAAACAGGAAATAACGAATCTGCCACTCCATGGCATAGCGCCACAGAGGTCGTCAAAGCCATACATAGAGCTGAGTGAGACGAAGGCATTCCACCAGAAGCATACAGCAGACGGAAATCCCATTTCCTCTCAATGAAGAAATTGATAACCATTTTACTCGATTGCGCAAAGAACCACGCGAATACAGCTGAGACGAATGTTGGATTCGCCGAGAGCGTCGCCACGAAAGGGCTAATCTTTACCTTAGCCGAAGCCGTGACGCTCAAAAGGGCAATCCCTAATCCACGGTTGTGCTTCAAATCTCCGGCGAAATCCTCCGAAAACGCCGCCGTATCGTCTCTGTAAGCTCGAAAACGCGACATCCATAGCCGGGATTGAGACGAAACCAAACCCTTTATTGTTCGAATGATTTGGCGCAATACACATAAAGGGTTTAACTTGATAAGGCGATTATTATCTGGTTTAGGATTAGAAGATTTACAGCATGATAACGATAAAGTGTTGTTGGAAGTTTCGAACTTTTGGATAGACGTTAGCCTGACCAAGGAAAGACGACAAGGGTAATGAGATAAGCTTTTTGAGAAAGAAGCGAATGAAGGATTTGTTGTAAACGACTCCATGAGACAAAGTTGGTAAATGTGTAGAAGCAGAGGAGACTTGGCGAAGAAAGATTGGAGATTTTCTTCAACTGGGCCAGCTAATCTAATTTGTTTAAAAAATATATATATAATTCTTTAGCAAAAATAAATTAATAAAGCTTATTTAAAACTTATTTTAGGTATTTAATAAATTAGTAACATAGAAATCGTGTGGTTGAGAGAAAAGAAGAGAAGAGACATTGTGCTTCGTAAATGATAACGGAACATTCGAGTATGGAGACTCGAACATAATTGAGGAGCTTGGTATATATGAAGCTTTTAACATAAAAGATTTGGTAGTTGCTCTAAAAGTAGCTATAACTTTTTCAGCATTTGGAAGTTGTTATCAAGTCAAGAATTCCGAGACTTATCACAAAGACTATTTCCGAGTTAGGGACAGAGAGCTAAGCTGTCTTGGGAAGCATGTAGCAGCTGATGCGGTGTTTGAGTTTTTTTTGAACCGGTTCTTAGCTAAAAGTTTTAACAACCGGTTCTTAATAAAAGATTCATAAAAAACGTGTACCGATACAATTTATAACAAAAATATTGGTAAGAACCCATTACCAATGAAAATGGTCTAAAGATCTTATATCTTAAAGGACCTTTTTCGCCTTTCATTCTTCTGTTTCTTCTCTCATTTAAAATCCCTCCTTTGTTAATACCCATTCTCTTGAATGCAGGGAAAACTTTATATGATCATGGAAATATGCCGTGCCTTTGATCAAACTCTTAAAGAACACCTCGATGGCACGTAAGTCACCCGCATGTTTCTAGATTGCTGCTATTGCTAATGTCATTTTTCTGGCTTTATAATTACCAATAACAACCTCACAGACGTTCAGGTGGTGAAAAGATAAATTCTGTGTTTGACAATCAATTCCCAGCTGCCATTAAAAGACTGCAATTCGACAAACATCTCTCTATGGACAATGTACGGAAGCTGATCACTGAAGCAGATGGATATCAACCACATCTCATAGCTCCTGAACAAGGTTATCGCCGTCTCATAGAATCATGCTTAGTCTCCATTAGAGGCCCTGCTGAAGCAGCTGTTGATGCGGCTCATTCCATTCTCAAGGATCTTATCCACAAGTCCATCGGCGAAACACCTGTAAGATTATCTCTACATAGTGCAAAATCATAAACTCGAAAACAACACTTTTAAGTTTTAACTCATTGTGTTTTTGTTATCAAAACAGGAATTGAAACAATATCCAACACTGAGAGTGGAGTATCAGGTGCAGCTGTGGATTCATTGGATCGAATGAGAGAAGAGAGCAGGAAAGCAACTCTGTTACTAGTGGACATGGAGTCTGGTTATTTAACGGTCGAGTGCTTCAGGAAACTCCCACAAGATTCTGAAAAAGGCGGGAATCCGACACATTCGATTTTCGACAGATACAACGATGCTTATCTCCGAAGAATCGGTTCGAATGTGTTGTATTATGTGAATATGGTCTGCGCCGGGTTGAGAAACTCCATACCGAAATCCATTGTTTACTGTCAAGTCCGCGCAGCAAAGCGAAGCCTTCTTGATTTCTTCTTCACCGAACTTGGCCAGAAAGAGGTAACAATAGCCATATACTACTAACTAAACTATATTCTGTAATATATGAGTAAGAATGCTAAATGGGTTGGTGTTAAAAATAGATGAGGATCCAGCGGTTCAACAGCGAAGGACTTCGATTGAGAAGAGGCTGGAACCTGTACATCTGAAATAGTGAAGAAAATGAGGACGAATAAAGAAGTAGAAAAAGAACAATCTGCAAAAGTGGAGATGCGGGGAATCGAACCCCGTGCCTCTCGCATGCAAAGCGAGCGCTCTACCATATGAGCTACATCCCCATTTCCATGCTGTTCTTCGTTTATTTTAATATAAAAATCTCTTACGTTATATTTATTGGAATAATTTTGAAGTATGGTACTGACAATTGATTACACAAAAAATGGTAAACGGTTAAAGCACAGTTCTACTAGTAAGTGGAAAAACGAATTTCCCGGTTAAATTAATAAGGTCAGTATTTAACATTTCTGAAACATAAAACATTTTCATTTTGTTGTAATATACTTTTGTAAAATGTAAAAAGAAGGATTCTTTCATTTGTTTTGCTTTTAGAATTAACAAATGAAAATTGTTTGTGTGATTGGTACTCATTGAAGTTGTAAAGTTTTGTACCACAATAAGAAAAGTTTAAGAAACTAAACAAAAGAAGTTGGTTAATTGTTTACTTTGTTTCTAAGTTCTGTTCCAATATCTCCTCAGGCCCCAACAAAAGAGAGGGAAAAAAGATGATGTTGAACGTGGCTCCATCCTGACCAAATATATATACTGAGTAATGATGCAGACTATGACTGATCCACTTCCCACTAATGATGCAGACTATGACTGATCCACTTCCCACTCTGGTCCAGTTAGTCAGTTACGACCCCACACTCTATCTCTCTCCCTTCTCTGTCCTCTTCTTCTTTCCCCCAAATAAGCAAAGTAAAACTCCAGAGTCCAGATTCTCAATATCTTAAAAAGATTTCATAATTTTTCAACCTCAAATAGCAATTGACAATTGTTTTAAGTTTTAACTGTCAAAAACAGTAATTTCATCGCATCTTGGTATTTTTTTGTGTGTCGGTTCACGTGTCGATTTAGTGACAGAGGGGACATAAATTGTCCGATACTTAACCAGTGAAACATCAACTCCAGCATCTTTCTCAAAATCCAATCGAGATTATTTAAAACAAATTGATGATTATGATTGATCGCCATCTTCAACCACCTTCACCACCAAACTCAATCACTCTTCTTCTTCTTCTTCTTCTTCTTCTTCTTCAAGCAAACAACACCCAAAAAAGCCTCCATTGTTCCTCACTCCAAGTTTGCTCCTCGTCTCTATTTCGAATCCAACCATGAGAACCTTCGTTGGATTTTACATCCTCTGTCTCTTAATCGGTCAAGATCTGCCCTTTTTAGCTGCAGATGATGTCAACTCCATAAACGATTCGACCCATAATCTCTGTTTAGCTAACCGATTATCCGATTTCCTCCCTCCACCGTACAGCAATGTCTCGGATAACATGCCATGTACACCTCTTTGGAACACATTCGTCTTACGGGTAAACTCAAAAATAACATTATTTTGAAATTTCTGTTATCCTTTTGCTGTTTCAATCTCTCTTCTATTCAATAAACCCATGATTTTGATTTCCTAGTTTTGCTTTCAATTTCTCTGTTTTGCAGTATTCAGAAAACAGAGACAATGTGATGACGATCATAGTATCGGCTTTATACACGACCGGATGGGTTGGAATCGGATTCTCGAGAGACGGAAGAATGGTTGGATCAAGTGCGATGATTGGTTGGATTTCGAAAAAGGGTCACGCTAAAATCAAACAATACTATCTCCAAGGAACAGAGAGTGACCAAGTTGTGCCGGATCAAGGAGAACTACAACTACAGAAAGTCCCTCCGGTGGTGGCTCTTCACGGAGCAATGATTTACTTAGCTTTTCAGGTGAAGTTCACCGTTAGAGTTCCTCGTAGGGCCGTGATTCTAGCGTTTAGCTCAGCTTATCCTTCCAAGCTAGGCCGTTTGAGTAAGCATGACGATAAAACTACAGTCAGCGTCGATTTCTCCAAAGGTATATATATGAATATGACTTGCAAAACACTAAAATGTGGTAAAACTTATATAGCAATAAAGTCAATATTAGTCTAGACAAGTCAAAAACAGGGGAAAATTCAATACTTAGTGTCTTATGTGTTCTTGGTCTATGCAGCAAGTGGAGCAACCTTCATACAGATGACAGATTCTACGGAGAAGACAAAACATGGGATAATGGCGATACTCGGATGGGGTTTCTTGCTTCCTCTAGGGGCAATCCTAGCGAGATATCTCAGACAAAAAGACCCTCTTTGGTATTATCTCCACATCGGTTTTCAGTTCACTGGATTTATCTTTGGTTTAGCCGCCGTTATTCTCGGGATTCAGCTTTACAATAGGATACAACCGAATATACCTGCACATCGAGGCATTGGGATCTTTCTTCTAGTCCTTAGCATTCTTCAGGTTTGAAAATCAAGACTTGGAAGTCTCTCGTGTTTAAGAATCGAAATAAGGGTTTTAGGTTTTGGCTTGAACATGTTTGGAATTTTGTTTCTTAGGTTTTGGCTTTCTTTGCACGGCCACAAAAGGAGACAAAGATGAGGAGATATTGGAATTGGTATCATCATTGGATTGGGAAAATCTCTCTGTTCTTTGGAGCAGTGAACATTGTTCTTGGGATTCGAATGGCTAATAATGGAGATGGATGGAAAATTGGATATGGATTTGTTTTGTCAGTGACATTACTTGCTTTTATTGTTCTTGAAATATTCAGGATTCGTGGCTCCGTTGGTTCACCTTCTTCTCACAAGCCTCCTTCTTTTGAAACACATCCAAGTTCTACTAGTGTCTGATTCAAGATTCTCTGTTTTTTTTATCATTCCTCTGTTTCTTGTACATAAATACACTTTTTGGTTTTTGGATTTTCTTTTTAAAGCCATAGTGGTCCTTGAATTTAAAGTCGATAAGTAATTTTCTAGTGGAAGTTGGTCTTGATTAAGACCAACATGGTGAAATCTTTTTTTGTTGTTGTAAAGGTTTGTTTCTTTTTGGATCTCAATTGTTGTCATTTTAAGTTGTAAGTTGAGTTTTGAAAGTTGTTGAATCTGAAAAGAGAAAACAAACATAATTCTTTTTTTTTTTTAATGAGAAATGATACCCTAGTTTCTCCGAGTGTATAATCAACATGAATAATAATGTACACATACACTTTGCTTTGGAAGTGTCCATTTAACTATAGATTCTAGATCATATAAATCATGCTCGGGAGTTTGATCAATGAAGTTTTTTTTTTTTGTTCGAGTTCTCGTATCTATAAAGAATAATCTTCTGAAAAATCAACCCAATTCATAAAAGGAAAAACATAGGCCCAATATATAGCCCAACAAGCTTTTTTCTTATAATTTGTGACAAAAAGAGAGTTATTTATTGACGCGCCACGTCGGATTTCATGAAATAAAGTTTTTCGACTTGGCGCTTCTGTAGCCTGAAATTTCGCACTCTTTCCTCGTCCCTAATCCCTGGAGCCAAACACTGTTACATTCATCCGCCACGTCAGCATAACTCGATTTCCAATTTTCGTTTTATTATTGTTTAGGCGAATTAATTTGAGGATTAATCGTAAAATAATAGGGAAAGTATAAAAACCGACGGTCTGTCTCCTTCTCCAGAACACACGCCCCAACCCAAACAGATCCTTCTCCTCCTCTTCTGCTTTTCCTCGCCGTCGATTTTAAGGAGCTTTGGGGTTTATCTTCTCCGTAGTGAGAAACGGCTGATTTTTCTCCAGAATTCCGTTGTTTTACGACGAATATTTGGTTTGTTTCTTCTTCGTTTTGCTGTTGGACTTTTTAAAATTCCAGCAAATTCATTTCTTAAGGTATAATGAAATGTTAGCAGTAACCAACATGTTTTATTAGAATCTTATAAGATATATCTGACATTTTCTGAAAATATCTTTTAGGTTTGCATAATTTGTAAGCAGACACATGGTTCCTGTGTGCATTGCTGCAAGTGTCCCACTCACTTCCATGCAATGTGTGCATCACGGGCAGGTTACAACATGGAGGTTAGTCTTTATCATTAATTCTCTAACAAAGATGTTCTGTTAGTTAATCGTCTTAGGGATGTGTAACTGATGCTGTTGTCGGTGGATATATAGTTGCACTGCCTAGAGAAAGATGGCTTGCAGAGAACCAGGAAGTCAGTTTACTGTGCCGTTCATAGGTTTTTGTTTTTCCGACATATTCTTTTAGTGATCTGTTATGTGAGATTGGGACCTGCTGATCGCCTGTATCATTTTACCTACTATATAGGAAGCTAGTGTTGTAGTTGTGCACACACCCAAAGGTTCAAGACTAGTTTTGACCAAGAAGATAAAGCTTTCAGGTTCCGGAATCCAATCCCAAGCCGAACAGAGTCACGAATTTGATTCTCTTTCTGCAGCAAGATGCCGTATCTATAGTAGATCAAACACGGAGGTATGCTTCTGGGGTTCTCGTTTATTCTTGGACATTGGAGAATCTTTCATTTCTAAGTATTCCCTGGCAAAAGGAAATTTGGTACTATTTCATCTCTGTTACTGCTGATGTTCCAGAAGATTGATCTGGGGGCAATATACCACAGGCTTAAGGGACCAAGCCATCATTCTTTGGGTGAAATCGAGAATCTAAACTCTTTTAAGGCAATTTTCTCTTTCAGAGCTCCATTCATGTCAGTGTTTTGCTTTCTTGGGGCAATTTTTTCTAAATATCTCAGCAAGATCTTGATTTCCTTTTACTTTGTTACACCAGGAAGCAGATAAGTTAGAATTTACCTCATTCAGAGAACGGCTAAAACATATGCAGGTAAACGTTGATTCAAGAAGAGTTAATATTTTCTCCATCTTTTTATTCTAGAATCTCATAAACAATATCTTTTTTTTTCAGAGGACAGAAAATCTTCGGGTCTGCTTTGGTAAATCTGGCATACATGGATGGGGTCTGTTTGCAAAGACAAGCATTCAAATGGTGTTTAGTTTGTACTATTCATGGTTTCGATGGCTAAATTGAATGTGATGTGTATCTTTAAGGAACTACTGATACCAAAATTCTTGTGCAGATCATCGAGTATCGTAGGGTGAAAGTTAGGAGAAGTGTTGCAGTTCTGAGAGAGGCAAGCTATCGTTCTCAAGGCAAAGATTGTTATGTAAGTTCCGATTGCTTGCTTACATTCAACATTATTCCCTGCATCGAATGTTCAACTTATCGTCTAACAATGCAGCTATTCAAGATAAGTGAAGAGATAGTGATTGATGCCACAGACTCTGGAAACATAGCTCGATTAATCAATCATTCAGTAAGTTTCCTAAATTGACACATGATACCAAAGCCTGCTAACTAATACTAATGTTGTTCACGTCTTATGCAGTGTATGCCCAATTGCTATGCCCGTATAGTGAGTATGGGTGATGGTGAAGAGAACAGAATCGTCCTCATTGCAAAGACTATGTCTCAGCTGGCTTAGAGCTTACGTAAAGCCTTCTTTTCAGCTTCTCTAGTCATAAAATTCAGATTTCTCCAAATTCATTACCTTAATTGTTGAAAACCCATTTTTCTACAGGTATGATTATCTCTTTGAGGTTGATGAATCTGAAGAAATCAAAGTGCCTTGCCGTTGTAAGCTCCAAACTGCCGCAAATTCATGAACTAGGCTCTCTAAAGTCTAAACCATTCTTGCAAACCGGCTGCAATTTTGAACAGTAACAGCGGTGGGAAGTTAACCGTTTTTTACTCGGCGGCTAGCTCATGCTGACTTGTTTCCAATTGATTCATTTGTTAACACCATTACATTCTACATCCGCTGGCTACATTTCCCGGCGTGCCAATTTTGTAAATGTCTAGAATTCACTCACTCTAAGAAAATAACCTCATAGCCAACAAAAAAAAACTTTTACTTTTATAGCTCTTAATATCCAAATGTTTTTTTTGGTCAAACCGATATATTCAAATGTTTTTAACTTTCTAAAATTTCTACTTAAACTATGTCGATTTTACTAGGCCGATCATAATTTTTTCATAAACAATCACACTGGGTAATGTAACTCTGGAGGACCTTCTCGGTTAGGTTCCGTCTATTGACGCTAAACCGAGTTCTAAGTTCTAACCAATTATAAAAATGCACATTGAAAGTTTGTTACAGGGGTATATACGTCATTTTTCTATTCAAAATTTTCAAATTCGCTGTGTCTCCTTCGCGGGTATATAATCGCATCGCTGCGATACGGTTCAGAGCTAAAACAATTTATTTTTGAATCAAAATTTTCGCTTAACAATCTAGCGACTAGTGAGATACTGAGTGAGCAGAGAGAGGAAGAATGAAGACGAGATCTAGTGATGCAGAAGGAGATAGTAGAGGGAAGAGGAAAACTCCGGAGGGAGACGAAAATGGTGGACGGAAGAGAAGATTGGTGCAGAGCAACGAACAGAAGAACGAACCCCAGAGAGAGGAAAATGGTAGATCGAAGAGAAGAATCGTTCATAGCAACGAACAGAAGAACGGAAAAATCCTCAGAGGAATCCATGGCTGTGTATCTCCTCGGTGCTCTGCTCATACTTCCCAGTCTCGCTTCGCATGGTAATTTCTTCACCCTCTAGTCTTCGAAATTTCGATTTGGTGAAAAAATTAGATCTATTCGAGGATAGTTTGCTGTGCGAGTTTGGGCTGAGCTCCAATTTGATTTTGAAATGTTTGTATGGCGTTTAATCTTACTGTATTAGATGGATCTAGGATATAGAGTTCGATCAATTAGCTTCGGTGCCTTCTGGAAATGAAATATCGGAACAAATTGGGTTTTTATGAGAAACAGATGCTTATATCGATCCCTATTCTTGATTGTGTGGTTGCCAAAAACTGGGATTTGAGTTCTTCTTCATATTTACCCCTTCCAGTCATCAAATATTTGAAATCCAGATACAAACGAGGAAAGAATTTGAAAACAAATCGCTAACTCCTCCAATTTCGAATCAAGTTTCTTAGATCTAAGTCTCTATACTGAGCGTATCTTATGATTTTCACTGCCGAATCAGGTTTAAGCAAGATATATGGACATACATTTCAAGGTTTTTGGATGGCAAATCATTGGTGATGCTGGGAGCAGCAAACAAATGGTTCAACAAGATCATAATGGAGGATGCTATTTGGAGGTTTGCTTGCTTGCGTGATCTTCAGATCCCCAAACCGTATTCCATTTCTTCCAGCTGGATTAAGATTTATGCTTCAGCTTTTGGTAAGTAATTTATACAACATTACATAAGAAAAAAGAAGAAAAATAACATTCACATTTCCGATTCATACACTATAATACAATGCTAATGGAAAACTGCAGATGGGAGTCACTCTTACTTGTTCCGTCAGAAGGAAAAGCATATTGGTTAGTCCCTCAATTGGATTCATCACACTCTCTTTGTTTTCGAATTGTCAAAAACTCATGTTAATATAGATGGCAAACCGCATGGAATTAATACTAACCATCGTTATAGTGTACTGTCCAGATATTTGACTTTGAACTAGTTCATTTGCTGATCACTTGCCTCATATTTATCTTGTTTTGGACACTGTAATTATAGATTGGATGCGGATTGGTGCCTTTGTTCTTGACTCTCCAACGTCACTCTTGACTGAGAGTTTGAGTGGTCGTCTGAAAGTCCCAAGGGAAGGAACCATAGAAGAAATGTTACAGTCCAGTGGTTCATGTATTATAAAAGACATCAAAAGCGGTATTTGGATAGCCGGTAAGAAAATTTTCTTATTCAAAATCTTCAGAAACTTGTCCACTACAGGAAAAACTGTAACATGGGTTAATATTATTTTCCAGATTTACAGCTTGTGCGTTGCCCTGTTTGTGACCTCAGTACCTGTGATGGTAAAAGACACTGATTAACTCTAAATCTGTTGCTGAAACCTTAATAAGTCTATTAGTCTCTGTAACTAAATTGCAACTAAGAGTGTTTCTGTTTACTATATAGGAACAATGCAAACACTTGATGCAAGGCACATTGAACTTTTCCTTAGTGAAGGCTATAAAGATGGAAGCTGGGATTACAATCTGATTGGATCTCATAAGTTACAGAAAGACGCAAATGCAGCTTGTGGAGCCATATTTGATCTCAAACACCTTAAAGAATCTTCATCATCAGGTAAACTTCAAATCTTCATTACTCTTATATATGTTCCTTTCTCCTCTTTAAATCATTCTCCTTTTACTCTTACCTGGGACGTGAAATCTATATAGGTATTCTCCACCTAAAGTCTTGGACAGGAGAGCCAGATGATTCCCAACCTAAAGCAGTTATCGCTCCCCATGCAGTTGCTGTTCACACAAGATTACAAGAAAACGAAGGTATATAAAAGAGCCATTTATCACTTTGCTTAATCAACCATCTTTATCTAGAGAAAAAAAGAAGAAACAAAATTACAATTCATTGAAAAATGTTAATTGCAGGAATCCTTGTGAAGTACCACACGATGAAAGCAGGAAGAGACGGTGACATTGTTTCCATCAGAATCTCTCAGCAGCTACTCTGATTCCTTCACACTGCGTTTGTCTTAAAGTCGCACAAAGCCTTTAGTATTTCTGGTATTCAAAACCTTTTATCCTCCTGTTTCTGTAAAATAAAGATACACATTAGCCCCTCATTATAGTTTTACAACCTTACCATATATGTTGCAAGTATAATCTGTTTGAACTTCTTCTATAAGAAACACACACCAATGTCGACTATTCTATACCAAATTTGATCTATATTTACACTTTTTCCATTATCTATAAGTACTTGCAATTTCCCTTAGTGCCTAACCACATTTCTCAAAACATTTTCCTCTCCTTGTCGTCTTCTTCTTCTTGCCTCTCCTAAATGCCTCAGAACCAAAACCTTGCTACAGTATCAATTGTGGAGGAAACAGCTTTGATTTTCAATTCCCATTCTGGCTATCACCGGAGCAATCTTCGTCATGTGGCTACCCAGGATTCAACCTCCATTGCACCGATCGTCATGAGACAGCCTTAAAGCTTCCAAACACTGGATCATTTCTCGTCCGAGAAATAAAATCTCAGCGTATTCGCCTCAATGACCCTGATAACTGCTTAGCCAGTCGGCTTCTCAGCTTCAACGCTTCAGGGTCTCCTTTTTCTCCTCTTCACTTTTTTAACTACACTTTCTTGACCTGTCCTAACGAAGACGTCAAATCTTCCTTTTTTGAAACCCCTCCATTGCCTTGGTAATTCCACGACCTCCTTCTCCACAACTTCAGAGCTCGCCGGTGCAATGCCTTCCTCTTGTCAAATCTTCAAGAGACTTCTTCTTCCGGTTTCTTCACCACTCGCGGTTGACCTCAACGATCAAGACCTCTGGCTCAAATGGGACACACCAGATTGCACAGCTTGTGTTGATTTTACTTCGATATGTGGCTTCATAAACAATACCACCCTCCAAGTCAAATGCTTTGCATACGTTGATTCTGGTACCAATCCACCCCGTTTCCTTTCCCTTATTATTACTTTGAAACCATAAATTATGGCTTCATCATCAACAAAGATGTTATAAGCATAATAAAAATAAATGAAATCCAAGTCATTAACTTTTGATCAAATTAACCACATTCATGAATATATTGAAACTTTGGCAGGTTAATAATGCTAAAGAAATTGAGTCTTTGCCTATCGATACCATTCTTCGTGGTGGTCACTCCTGCCCTTTTTATCATTTTTCTCCCAATTAAACAACAATCCCAGATTGTCCCTTGGCGAAACGATACTCTCTGTTCCATTCGTTTAACAGAATACGCAAGCGAAGAGACCGTTATGTGCTTACCCGAATGTGAACATTGCTTCCACAACGAATGCATTGACGCGTGGCTCAAGTTGCATAATTCTTGCCCGGTTTGTCGGAACTCGCCTTCATCTCTGCCTACTGAAGCTGCGACGAACGTTGTATGATTTGATTTTATTCGAGTCAATGTTAATTGTTTGTATCGTAATTTTCTCTTGACGATATTGCGCCACTACAGTTACTAATGGGTGTGAATTTGTCTCCGATCTTAAGCTAGTCCCGTAGAATTGTCAAAGTAACTAAGGCTAGGAATTGGGTTTCAAAGTTCAGGTTTGGATAAAATTTTATCGGATTCAGATTTATGTATTTACTTTTCAATAAAATAATTTTGAAATTTCAGATTTGGGTTTGGGTTGAAGTTTTTAGACTTTTTCAGATTTTTGTGGAAGCTTTTAGGTTTCTTTGGTTTTTCGATTTATTGGATCGAATTTGTGTATTACACATACAAAACTCATATTTTCAGATTAGGTTCGGGTTTTATTCAATATCTATGGGTATGATTACACTCTCTTCAATAAAATAATTTGATGAATTTGAGTTCGGTTTCGAATAAAATTTTTTGGGTTGGGTTCGGTTTTTGTCCCAGTACTATGTCTAACCTTGAAGTTCGTGAGACACACGCGTTTTATTAGCGAGTGAGCGTAGTTTATAACGTCAGCGAAACGAAGCCAGTGTTAAATAATATGGGCCAGTATATTTTCCATCAAGTTAAAAAAGGCTTGGTAACTGATTTGGTTTTTGTCCCAGTACTATGTCTAACATCAGATTTGGAACTGATCAGTCTTCATGAGTGGTCATCCCGGAGAGAAATTTAGGCTTGGTAAACAGATCGATTATTATTTCTTCAGTGCTTTCTTCTCATTCCGGTTAGGCTTCTTCGTTCCTCTTGCTCCCTTTTTTGTTACGAATCTCAGGATTAGAGTATCGTGTTGATGGGCTTTGTAAATCAGTCAGAAGAGCGAGACCAATTGGATGACTGTCTTATTTTTTTGGATTCTAAATGTGTAGCGATGAAGGTGAAGATTGCGAGATCATAGCCTTGAAGAATCTCCCAGAAGCTACTATGATTCATCACCATCCAAAAGCTTCTAGTTTCTGGTATGCAAATTGAATTCTCTTTCTCTTTAATGTAATTCTCCTTCTGGTATGTAAATTGATTTTTTTTTGGAGTATGTTGCAAGATAGTTGAGCTTCTTCTATATGTACCCATACCAATGGAATATAAGAATATTCAGGACCACCTAATTAGTATATTGTTGTCTGACTTTTTCCATTAATCGATAAATACTAATTACTATGTTTTCTATCCCTTATTGCCAAACCACACTATGACCTTCTCAAAACAACTTCATCTCCTCTTCTTCTCCCCTCTCTTACAAGCATCACACCCAAAACCTTGCTACACTTCTTCATGTAGGCACGGTAGCATCGACGTCCGTTTCCCTTTCTCGCTATTCCCTTACCAACCTGTGATAAAGAGAAACACCACTTCAATCTCAATAAACGATTTCACTTTATTTCACTTCAAATCGAATGGCAATACCAAACACATAGTTACAGAGAGAAAAATAAAAGAAATACAATTTCAACAACATTATCTGATTGAATTTTCTCTCCCGTCTTCTTCACGCTTATAACAAACTTCAGCCTCTGTTCTCAATCTCACCATACACGTGTCTTCCATCTACAGCCTCTCTGCTTCATGAAACTCTCCACTACGTTCAGAGGCTTTCCTTGTAAGCAAAACTTCTACTCCAATCCACTACTTCTGCTCATCCGACTCTGCTTCAATAATTTCCTTCTGCTACCATTATAATTCCTATATCAAATTGAGTCCTGCGGCTACAAAGGATTCAACCTCCTATGCACAGATGGGAGAGAAACTACCTTAAAGCTTCCTAAGTCCGAACCATTTCTAGTCAGAGAGATCGACTATGAATCACAGAGTATTCGCCTCAACGACCCTGATAACTGCTTGGCCAAACGGCTTCTTAACGTTGACGCTTCTGGATCTCCTTTTTCTCTTCTTCACCCTCGCAACTACACGTTCTTGATCTGTCTTAAGGAAGAAAACGTCACTGCATCCTCCAGAGCAATCGGTTGTCTTAGTAATTCCACTTCCTCCTTCGTCGTGCAGTTGGAGAAGGTCGGTCTGATGCCATCTCCTTGTTCTGTCATTAAGACATTACCTCTTGCCAGTGGCCAAAAAAATAGTGACCTGTGGCTCAAATGGGTCTCTCCGGATTGCAGAGATTGTGAGAGGACTAATTCGAGATGTGGATTCATAAACAATACCTCCCTCCAAGTCCAATGATTCAGTTCCGTAAACTCTGTTACTAACTATCTCAATCCTTCCCTCTTCTTCCCAATTGAGACGACATTCATCTAATTTTGAGGATATTCTTTCTGAAAGAATCCATTAATGGTGGAAAGTTTCAAATCCAGGGAATTTCTTGATTATTTTTTGTTTTACTTTCGGGTAGTTATCTACTAATTAAACCACTAAATGAATCTAGTTGCAATTTAATAATGACATCAATTCATTGACTTTGATTAATTTAATCAACCACATCTTTCAAATAAGCAAACATGAAAGAATGTCGTAACATTATAATTATATATATAAAGATACGAGTTTCACCGTTGACCAATTTTGTTGTTTTTTGAAACAGGACTTCACAACACAAGCTTACAAGTACTAACGATAATCTGCATCTCTTTAGTCGTACCACTCATCGCCTTGACCTTCTGTGTCTGGTTTTGTCATGTGCGGTTCAGAGAGACTCTCTTCTCAGATACAACATGCTGTCGTTGCGCGGCTTTCCGGATCCGTGACACCCCAACCAAGCGACCAAGTCACAAGGATAGGTCTCGATGTGTCCACCATTGAGTCATACAAGAAAGTTGAGCTAGGGGAGAGTAGGAGACTCCCGACCGGGTCAAATGATGTTGTATGTTCCATTTGTTTGTCGGAATACGCAACCAAAGAGTCAGTTAGGTGTTTACCGGAATGTGAACACTGTTTCCATACCGAATGCATAGATGAATGACTCGGGTTGCATAGTTCGTGCCCTGTTTGTCGGAGCAATCCCTCTCCGGTGCGTGAAGGGTGCAGCTAACTTGGTATGCATGAATTGATTGATATTTGGGCTCTCAGATTAAATTGTTTTGGATGTTTTGAATAATCTTGTAACGTTTGTATATATAAATTGGATCTCTTGGATTCTCTAAATGAAGATATTTCAATGCATTCTCTAAAATGTTTTATTAGCGTATGGAGGAGTGAGTGTCCATTGTATAAGCGTAGCTACCAAGATACATTTCGAGGCTTATAATTGCTTGAAAAATGTGTGGAAACGAAGCCCAACAAAATTAGTATAGAATGATTTCTCGAAATCCACTTCTCGGTAGATTCAGTAAAACCACAAAATTGGGAAAGTTCATGAGCGATGAGGAAAGAGTATATTATAGATAAATATTTGGGATTTCACTTTCTTCGTGTAAAGTTGAAAATATTTCATTTCTCTAAATTCTGTTTCTCTATTCAACTCTTTGTATACACATAATTTTGAAAAATGGAAACAGTTCAACTTTGTATATATATATGTAATCAAAAGGTTCTCTACTCTCAGCTTCATTGTATCAGACACAGGTTCGTAATTTTGTTTTTGTTTCAGAGATGGCAGCTAAGAAAGATGACTTCACCGTCAAGAAAATCTCTCCAAAGCTAGGCGGAGAAAGAGGAACTCGAAAGCCTTACGGTCCAACTTCTTCACATGACCTCGTCGAGCAGATGGAATTTCTTTACGTAGAAGTAATCCAAGCCATCAATTATAATAACACGACGCTAAACCCTAGAGGCTGCCCCATGGTCGAAATCATACTCGGAAACTACAAATCCTCTACCGAAAATCTTCCAATAGGACCAGAAATGGATTGGAACCAAGTCTTTGCTTTCGACAAATCCGAAGGCGATGTCTTGTCCGTTGTCATGTCGGTTATTATCAAAGACGGTCAGAAAATCACGACCAAAACCATGATCGGCAAACGAAATTTCAAGCTGGCAGCGGATATTCCGAGTAGGACTCCTCCAGATGCAAGAATCGCGCCGCAGTGGTACTCTATGAAGGATACTGAAACCGGTTATCACATGGATTTACTGATGTCGGTTTGGTTCGGTACACAAGTGGATGAGGTTTATTCACAGGCCTGGTTTTCAGATGCATATGAGGTGAGCGCTAGTTGCGTAATCAACACGCGACCGAAGCTTTACATAGCTCCAAGGCTCTGTTACGTTAGGGTTACGATTGTCTCAGGTCACGATTTGCTTCCGACCGATAGAAATCGAACCCCTTCGGTTTATGTGAAGGCAACTCTTGGTAAATTTGCTCTAAAAACCGGAGTTGCTTCCGGTACGAACCCCTCATGGAATCAAGATTTAATCTTTGTAGTGTCAGAGCCGTTTGAGGGAACTCTGTACATAGAATTAATAGATCGAGTTGATGATCAACACGAAGAATGCATAGCGAAATTAAAGAAGAAGCTCTCAGAGATGACTACACTTAAAGTTCCAGGTTCTGCACCGGTTTTGTTCTACGACTTTGAAACGCCGGTTAATGTCCAACCGGCCGGTGATTCGAGGCGGTTTGCAAGCAGAATAAAGATGAAATTAGCCATTGATCAAGCTTATCACGTAGCTGAGGAATACATCCAATACTCAAGCGACTATAGAGCTTTTGCTAAAGGGTTATGGCCCTGTGTGCTCGGGAAATTAGAAATCGGGATTTTGGGAGCAACTGGTTTGAAGGGAAGAGATGAGAAAAAAGCGGGTATTGACAGTTATGTTGTGGCTAAATACGGAAATAGATGGGCCAGGACTCGAACCGTGGTTAATAATAGCTCACCGAAGTGGAACGAGCAGTATTCGTGGGATGTTTACGACATGAGTACTGTCTTAACGATAGGAGTGTACGACAATCGACAAATCTCTAACAAGGTTCATGCAAATGATACTCCGATCGGGAAAGTGAGGATTCCATTGAATCGTGTTCACTGGGACAGGATTTACACTAGTTCGTTTCCGATAATGGTATTGGGAAGCAGTGGATTGAAGAAAATGGGAGAGCTTCAGCTGGCGATCCGTTGCGTTTGTGTTGCGAAATGGTACGATCGGAATACAGCTTCTTTCCGTTTGATGTATCCGAAAGCACATTACAAATCTCCAATGTCGGTGTATCAGATAGAGCAACTGAGAGTACAAGCTGTTGAAGTGAATTGTATGAATCTGGCGAAAACAGAGCCGCCTTTGAGAAGTGAAGTGGTGTGGGATATGTTGAAGCCGAAGAGTAAGAGTTTTAGTATGAGAATAACCAAAGTTAATTACCAGAGGCTTTATAAAGTCGCTCAAAAGTTGTTTAGTCCTTTTGCTTGGTTCAATGCGAAGATCGTAGAAGCGACAGAACTTAAACCGAAATTATGTGCGCTTGGGCTCTGTTTTAGCCTTCTTTATGGTATGAGCTTGATATTGTGGGTGGCTTGGTATGTATTTCCGCTTTGCCTTTTGAGTTTAATTATTTGGGAAAGCGTCAAGGCCGTGAAAATGTATAGGATCAAAAACCCTCCTCCTCTGCTGATTATCAACGATTTGAAGCTATGGAATCTGGACTCGCCCAACTTAGACGAGTTAGCCGAAGAGTTGGATTCGTTTCCGACGTCGTTGTGCGAGAAGAGCGTTATTAGTATGAGGTACGATAGGTTGAGGAAGATGGCGGCTAAGTTGATGTTATTCATGGGTGATGCTGCGTCACAAGGCGAGCGGTTCCTAGCGATTTTAACGTTGCTTGAACCAGTCGCTTCGATTTGCGTCTGTTATGTGATCTTCCTCTTCGTTTACTATCTTTGGGACCTAGTAGTTATTCACAAGTTTTTCTATTTGGCCTTTTTTGGATTGTGGATTGCCTTCCCGTGTGTCCGCAACAGTTTGCCCAATGGTATCATGAACTTCTTCAGAAGATTGCCGACCAACGAAGACCTCTTTTGAGATTTCATTTTTTTGTTTTTGTTTTTGTAACGGAATCATTTGGATTTGTATGAGAAACAGACGCTTTATATCAATATTTGCTGGTGATTGTGTTGTTGATGACAACTGAGATTGGAGTTTTTCTTCATGTTTTCCACTAACTAGGAAGAAATTCAAAACCAATCGCTCTTATTAGTCGCTCATAGATGCGTGGCTCAGGTTGCATAGTTCGTGCCCGGTTTGTCGGAGCAATCAGGGTGCAGCTAACTTGGTATGCATGAATTGATTGATATTTTGTGCTCTCAGATTATATTGTTTTGGATGTTTTCAATAGTTTTATAGCGTTTATATATATAAATTGGATCTCTTGGATTCTTTTTTTTTTTGTGTGGTCAAATGATCTCTTGGATTCTCTAAAGGAAGATATTTCGATGCATTCTCTAAAATGTTTTATTAGTGAGTATCCATTGTATCATTGTAGCTAACCAAGATACGTTTCGAGGCCCATAACTGCTTTAAAAATCTGTGTGGAAACGAAACCCAAATTAATAATGCACCAGCTGGGAGTCGAACCCCGGTCCATGGCAGGGTACTATTCTATTACTGGTGCTTTATATTAATTTCAGGTACAGTAAAGTTGCGTCATGTAAAGTTGAAAATATTTCATTTCTATATAGATAAGGGAAGAAGATATTATAGATAAATATTCGGGATTTCACTTTCCTCATGTAAAGTTGAAAATATTTCATTTCTCTATTCAACCTTAACTTAGAACTTGAAAACTGTTGACATGGGTCAGAGGATCAAGAATTTAGTCTATTTTTTGTTCCTCATAGATTTGTATTTGCTTCAGGGTTCTTGTTTAGCTATCTAAGACAGCTCGATTAACCATTAATTATGACATTCTATTATTTGTTGATTCGATCACTGTTTCGGGATAGTTATTTGTATTATACTTAGCCTTTTATAACGTTTGTATATAATTTGGATCTGAAGAATGTAAATGTTTGTGTTGAAACTTTAATGAATTCGATAACTATTTGGATACAATGTTTCCTTACCTATGCCACAATGCTGCATTAGTAGAGAATTTGGAGTAGAGAGGACATTGGGCTGCTTTCGTAGAGTTGGTACATTGGGCCTGTTTTCTCCTCCAACAAGGAAAGGACTCTAAGCAAAACAGATACGCAGCACTAAACAATCCCAAAAACATCATTGCAGTGGACAAGTGCCATCTTGTGATTGAGAGTGTGTAAATGAGCGTGGTGATCAAGTTTAGGAATGGACAGGTGTCATCTTGTGATTGAGTGTGTGTAAATGAGCGTGGTGAGCAAGTGTAGGAATGGAAAGGGTGTCATATTGTGATTGAGAATGTAAATGAGCAAGATGAGGGTGGTGAGCGATGTCTATAAAAGAAATATCTTTCTTCATTTATCTCTTCGGAAAGTTAAAGAAGAAAAAAATGAATGAAAATGGGGAGGGAGAAGAGGAAGAGAGAAGTGTAGGAGTTTTTAAGAGAGACATTGGATGCGAAGCTTTTGATTTATGTTTAAAACAAATCAAAAGCCAAAAATAGCTTTGGATTTGTGTTTGTGTATGCTTTTGTGAGGTTCTTGGGATCTATTTTACGCGTGGGGTAGAGGCTGCGGCAGTATTTGTGAACTTCATCCTCTTCGCTAGTACTCTCTTTCGCTTTGAATCTGATGCTAGAGATTTCATGCTCAGAAGTGTGGAAATCAAGATGCCATTGCCCTTGACCTGGATTTTTCTCTTCTTAGGCGTGCTCTACGGTCTCATCTACTCCCAAGTGCTGGTTATTCCCATGGCCATTGTTTTCTTTGTTTGTGATCAACTGTTGTTGATTTGAGCACAACACTGTTTCGGGATAACTGTTTTTCGTATTTTGTATGTGATCGTTATGTTGTGGTCCAAATGTGTTTTGTCCGATGTATTGGGACGAGTGGTAGATAGAGAGGCGAACATCATAATCATCATTGAAAAATGTAACAACCAAAATCCTTAACGTCAGTCTAATGAAACTCATTTATATTTAATGGTGCTCCGGTTTACAATGTTATTAATTATTTCGTTTTTTTGTTTACAACAAATTAACTTTCAGTGATTTGTTTACAACAAATTATAGTTTATTAGAGAATGTATAATGGTTTACTCTTGGTTTAATCCTTTGTATAGTTTAGTTATTATAGCGGTTTAATTTCAATTGTATTTAAATAATCTTTGTATCTTATTTTACATTTGAACGAATATATTTTTTCCAATATGATATCAGAGCATAACTGATTCTTCGTTTTGCTTTCCGCAATCATCACTGATTTTCATCGATTCATCAAGATCAAAAACGATTTGGTCAGTTTTATTTTCTTCCTCTTGATTTGAGTTTGGATTTCATCGATCAAGTTTGGATTTCATCATATTTACAACTCAGTTCGCTTTCTTTCGATCGTTTGCTTCCGCTTTGATTCGATTCATCTGTTTCAATTTTTGATTTAAATTTTTCAAATTTTTATACCAAATCATCCTCATCGAGCCCTGATCTCCTCGAAGCCAGCTCCAGTTTCTTTGAATCAAACTTTGATTTCTTCATTTATCATTTTGATTTCTCAGATTCGAGTTCTTCTCCTTCGATTTCAAGATCATATTTTCTCGATTGTTCTGATTTGTTTGTTTGAAGCGATTCATCATCACATATCGTCTTCTATCTTCTGATTTTGATTATGATTAACCCACCGGATTTATAGAAAACTATAGTTAATTGTAGGAAAAACACATTTCTCTAAATATATATGATAACTATAACATTACGGCATAGAATTGAACAATAAAAGAGAAACCAAGCCTAAGCCTATTTCTTAATTATTGTAAATTGTAATAGGAGTACAAGGAGACTACTACAACTGCAGCTTAATTTTATTAATAACACTTTGATTTATATCAATAGTTATTATATATTTTTGTTATTTTAATAATGGTCAGTGTTTACCTGAAGATGATTATGGCCGTTAACTTGTCTTCAAGGCTTCTCTTCGTCTGAATTAGAACGAGGTCCAGGCACGGAATCCACGAAAAAACTCCTCTATTGATAGCCCAGCATATAAATATACATCGTAATCACTATCAAAGAGCTAATGATCATAGAACATAACAATATATAAACCAAACTAGAAGTTCCAGATTCGGTTGCAGATCGGGTTTTTCAAACTGTAGAGTTCTTTTCATTATACCAAATCGTATGCAATCTGATTATGTATGATATTCATTTATGTTCCGGTTTGGTTTTCTACTGAAATGTTTCAAGACTGGTGAAACTGGAAGAAGAATAAGAGTTGAAAAGGAGAGTTGCCTATGTCGTCTTGTTCAGGAGAATCCAAGAAAATCTCTGAATCAGATGGAAGAAACGGAGAGCCTGGATAGTTTCCTAAGGCTCCTAAAGCTGCAACATACATATCTTTTATCTGATAATCAGCTCGTTATATAACTGAGAAATTTATACCCCGAGAAAAAAATTGGGTGTAATTGAAACTCACCTCCCAGATTTGTGAGATCAGAAAGGCTAAAGTTCCATGGAATCTGATCAAATGACCCGAGGGAATCTCTGGAATTCCTGGCTCCACCTTCATCTGGTCCAACATCAGCTGTGAATGCGGAATCAAGCACTGAAGTGTCCATTACCATACCGGACATTTCTGAAGCAGCAAATGGAAAATGTTCACTTGATGCCACAGAACCTGGACTCGCTGCGATCTCAGGCATCCCACCACTGTTTGGTGGAACAGCTTGAGGAGTTGCATCATTTGCAGTTGTATCGATCATCATACTAAGAAAAACAGATATTTAGGTTAAGATAACAAAATCAATTTTACCCGCAAAATATGTTTAACTTGTACTGCGAGTTGGTTCTTACTCATCCGCTGTATTCATCCTCAGTGGATGATAATTTGCAGGTGCAGGGACTCCATTAACAATAACACGGCAGCTTGATATTCCCAATGGATCAAGATGGGGATGGACTGGAGCATGCATCTGAGGATGTTGTAGTACAGGGTATCCCATTGGCATGTTAACTGCACTGCGAAACAACAGTGAAATTAAATATAAAACTATTCCTTGTGATTTCAAATATACTATACAATTTTCAGGTGATATAGGGTTTCCGACTTATTACCAGGAGCCATGGGATGCTTTCCGTTTTGTGTCGGTGCCAGAGGAGTTTTTGGAGGTCCAGGAGAAAACTTTGTTGAACAAAATTATTTGCTTCTTCAGTTTCAACCTGATATAATTAAGCCCTGAAAAAGTCTGCGTTTTCTTCTTCCAATTTCTGCCAAAACCAAAAAAGTCAGAAATAGATATTTCATTTGATGTTTCACATTGCTAATGCTATAACTAATTCATACTTTCAACAATATATCATATAACATGCAATTTGTGTAACTCTTCAATAGCCCACTATCCCATGGAAGCTCTTCTATCCCACTTAAGTACAGAAGATGGAGTTATGCATGCTAATAAGAATCTGAAATCTAAGACTGAAAGAAAGGTTATGATGCTAGAAACAAAGTAAAAGAAAGAGCCATTAGGAACCTTCAAAAGCTTACCCAAGGTTGTAAATCCAGGGTCTATCCTTGCACGAGTCAAGAGAGTCTTCACGACCTCATCTCTGTTCATGTACAACTGAAGACATCTTTCTATCAAATTTTGGACCTACATCGATTAATTCAAAGTGTTTATTATCAGTTGTTACACATATACGAGGGAAGACACACATATATATACACATAGATAAAGAGAGAGAGAGAGAGAGAGGTAAAGCCAACTTTTAAAAGTTAAAATAAAAACGAGGAGATCACAAAAGGTAGAAAAGACTATGTTATATAAGAACCTGTCCGTTCTTCATTACTGCTGAATGTAAAGTGAATACATCCTTCAATCAGAATTGTTCTCTTTAGCACCATTTACACCAATGCAGTCCAGTCCATAAAGCTCAACATCTTGGCCAATTTGTTTCAAATTTTAAACCAAACAGAAACCTGGAAAACAAGAAAGAAAAAGAGACCATTTAGCTATAGGCCATAGTTTCTCTTCACTAATAGTTTCGATACTAGTAGTCCAACATTCAACGAACAGTTAAAAACAAATACAATATATAGCATGCTAATACAAGGGTATAAAGAGAAAGCATCTTCAACAGTTATTTGTTTAATTAATCAACTAGTATGAAAAGTGAGTCCCTCAACCATTGTTTAATAGGGTTTCAGATCCCAATTACACATTCTACAGAATCTATCTAATTAAAAAAATACTATATATCATAATGTTAAAGCAAAAACTATATCTAAACAAAACAGTTCATTTCCACTGTCGATAGTTTCACATTACATCAACAAAAACAAATAAAAATGTAATAAATTCCACAAGGATGATTTATCTACTCATCATATACTCTCTGTAACCAAAACAAAGAACAAACCTGCAGTATATGTGAAATAAATGAAACCTAATTCCAGAAACATTTGCCATTTATGGAACTACATAAACATGTGCGAGAAGAAGAAGAAGAACTAATGATTTTAAAAAAACGAAATTTTAAGAACATCAAACAGATTCAGTGAGTTCATCATCTCCAGTTGGTGAATAGAACAATAATAAAATTTAAAAACAAAAAAAAAAACTCACATGAACAGAAACTTCGAAATATAATATTGTAAAAATCAAAAAAGCAGAAAAGTTTTTACATATATGACCAGGAACATGACAACGAATAAACAACACGAAAGAAAAAGAAAAAAAAGATCCATCGAATCTCACCTTCCCGCGAACTTGAAGCTTGCAGAGAGCCCTAAATCTTACACTCGAAAACAAAGTTATGTCGACGAATTTTTGAATTACGGAACGAGTCTCAGCAATTCATATAAACATCGAAATTGCCAATCGTAGTTTGACCTAGATTAATCATAAGATGATTAAACGACAACTCTAAGAAATCCAACAAAGATTTGAAACGGAGAAGATAGTGCTAAACTAGATCCGACGGTCCTTAGTTCCCCGAAGACGGAGACTGTGAAATGAAATCTGAACGCTATTATCGAGAGAGACCAAGTTGCAGACAGTTAACGCAGCAGAGATAAGAGCTAAACTTCGAAAAAAATAGAGGGAGAGAGAGAGAGAGGAAGAGACAAAATAGTAGACTAGACTTAAAATAAAATAAAATAAAACTTTTTCTTAAGTAAAAATATATATACAGGCTACTACAGTACAGTGACTCGTGACTACAGTCAACGTAAAAAATATATAAGCCCTTTTTAATAGAAATAAAAATATCTGCAGTAAATGGTAAAAAGAGAGTATAAAATACTGACAACGAAACAACGACTCGGCTTAGGGCTTCTTAACCTTTGCTTATTATTTACAGTTGCAAAACCCAAAAAAAAAAAACAAATCTATTTTAAATTGGTAAGAAATCGCCCTGGTGGTCGTCTCTGTTGTAACTTTCTGGGAATAGCATTTTCTGTTATAATATTTGGTCAGGACCACTTTTTTTTTTTTTGTCGTTAAACCCTATCTATTAAGTTATTGATATGAATTGATGTGTTTACGTGGGAAAAAATTACATGTATTAGTGCGATTCTAGCGATCCACTTAATCCGGATACATATTTCATAATATAAAGAATTAGTGCCGGGCAGAGGCCTACAACAAAATTTTAACATACGAAAGCTAAAAACTCTTAAAAAAGCGGAACACGCCACGAGGATATGCCACTCGAAGTGGTATAAGGCTGACCGATGCTTGATGGTCGACCTTCGAGAGATGCAATACCGTACGAGATACAAAAGTATATGTAGTAATTTGAGAATCGATATTTGTGTCTTCGATCCCTGAACAGGGTGATCACAAGTAAGACGAGAGAAAAAACTCGCGAATCCCGGGAAAAACGGAGGCTTGGTTGCCAATAGCGTGGGAGAAAAATCTTGATCTCCTAAAGTCGTAAACGCAATCCAAGTAGCATCTTTTTCATGAAGAAAGAATATGCTATATTTCTCTTCATTTTGAAAGATTTTGTAGAAAATAAACTCTTCAACATGACTATCTTTAGAACGTTAGAGTAATCATGAAATTCTTGCTTGATAGACATGACTGGGTTATCCGGGAAAATATCGAAACTAATTAAAACGACTATCTTCGTGTTATAAGTCTTCGATCGCACTAACCAAGCAATTGACAATAAAAAATTTAACACGTCATATGATTTTTCAATGGCTATATTAACACGTCAGGACCACTTTTTCTTATGATTTTACTAATAGCATTTTTCTCATAACGACTTCAAACCCTTTATCAATACAACAAAATAATAAAATTTGGTTGTGTCATTAGGCAATAGGCACCAAACAAGATTTTCTGATTGCGACCTATATAGTTCCGCCATGTTGACATGCCTTTTCCCCGATTTTTTTTGTTCCTTTTATAATATTAGGACACATAAGACGAAGTTAGCAAACTATAAATGAATCATCTAATTTGCAATGTGACAAGCAATTCTTTCTTTTCTTTTTCCTTCTAATGCTTTATTAATTTTCGAACTCATTATCACTGTTTACAACGGAAATTATAAACCAAGAACATGAATGTGACAAACAATTCATCATCATCCCATCATGTATAAAAACCTCAAATCCCTCGTATGAATCTCCAAAAAATGAATTATTAAATGTTTTGGTCAAACTAATCAATATTCATCATATCATCACATCTACAATGGATATTTGATTCTCCTGACTGGACTACTTTGCAATACTAAATACCTATTTATTTCATATTTATTGCTTTGTCTTAAATTAATAAAGGTATACGTTAAAATGAATTATGGTTTTTGTAAATAATATTGATGTCAAAAAGCGTTTATTACTTCAGAGAAAAATTACTCTTGAAACTATTCAAAACTAGATACTCCAGATAATAATCAGATGGCGAAATGGGAAGAATGGGCATTTTTGCTCTATTTACTAAAATCTTTCATGTCCTCTTTTAAGCCCAGTAATGGCCCAAATAATAAGCTGACCAAAACACCCACACTACTTAGGCCCGGCCTGAAAAAGGGTTTAACTGGAAAACGGTATCGTATAGGAACAGATTTCTGCAACTTCCTTGTGAGAGCAACAAGAGCAAGTTAAAATGAAAGGAAGTTATAATTTTAAGTTTCCACATCTTCTGCCATAACCATAACCATAACCAATGATTTTTCAAAATAAAACTACTGGTACTGCAAAAAGTGTACGCTTTTCTTTTTCTTAAAAAGTGAAGAATTATTATTTGAATTTTTAGAAACATGACTGAAAAATAAGCCCTGCATTCTAATTGTTTATATGTGGGCAAAAAGGCTACATTTTCTATGAAGATAATTTCTAAGGAAAAAACAAATGAGAAAAGTTACTTAACCGTACTTAGTCTGAGAAAGAGTTCCTGCGTATTTCATCCATCTGGGCTACTAAAACGAGTAGTAGTTTCAGTGAAACTGATGATTAAACCGATGATCATGGACGGTGATGGCTTGATAGTGTACATACAAAGAACAAACCAGGCTTGGGTAGCTGAGTGATGATGCTTACCGATTCCTCTTGACTTGGCTCCCTTCTTTGTTGCTCTCTAAAGTGCACACTTGAACAGACAAATCCAAAGATTGGTCTAAGGTTGATCCAGTCTCCCCTGTCTTGACTCTTCTTTCACGGCTTCAAAACTTTTTGTCTTACTTTTGATTTCCAAGATCCTAGCCATGTGATCGTACAGTTTCTTCTAAGTTCTTGAGTTTATTCCAACTAGACTTGAGAGCAAGCATTGATGCTACTTTCCCCTGTTTGGCGAAATCAAGAGGGAAATCTGAGGTCTAGGACAATTCTTTTATCAAGAATGATATTTCTCTCTGTAACTTAACATTGGTCTGCAATCAGAAGTCTATAAAACCATAATTACCTGGGGAAGGGAGGCGAGGAAGGATCATCAGGTGAAGACATATGAGCAGAAGCAGAAGCACCACGAGACCTTGGCTGATCTTCGTCATTTAAATGTGGCGCTTCACCCCCCAGTCCAAGTGACCCAAACTCAAGGTTTTCAGATGGTGAAGTGTAAACATTATTATTATGATCATAGGGATAAAACATCACGACAGAAGGAACGTTGTGTCCCTCTGAAGAAGTCACACTGTTTTGCTTCATGCCCGGCGGCAATCGGTACATGCCATAAGCAATATTTCCAGAAGTATCCGGTGAATTGTTTGAGCGAATAGGACCGTTCTGAGAATGATGAGAAGAATATGAGGACGATTCATGCCTATACGACGACCCCCAATACCTATCAGATCTGTCTTGCCTTGAGCTTGGCTTATTATTAGCTTGGTTACGATTGTTGTGGTTACGTCCAGAACCACGTGTCCTTGTACCAGCATTCCAATTCCCTTCTCTGTCGCTGTGATGCTCATTTCTGTCATGCCCATAATTCCCACGCCTCATGCCAGATGTAGGCCGCTGATCCCTAGGGGAAATCTTCTGCAGCAAATTCAGCAAGTTTAGAGCAGTGTAACAAACCAAAACCATCATGAGTTTTTATCAGAAGGCACAAACAAACGAAAGACAAGACAGAATCAGTAAAGGAGACAGCAACACGCCATCAATATGAGCATAGCATAACAAGCAGGGAGAATATAGATAGAACGGAAAAGATCCAGAACAATATAGCCTGAAACATCGCAGACTTGGATGCAAGAAGGGTAACCAGACAGATCATGCTGTAAATTCATTCAAGATATATAGGGCCACAAGACTGACAGACATGTTATTAAAGTAACGGTAAAAGCTCTTCTTTCTAGCATTAGAAAATACCTCAGGTTTGTAGAAATTTCGAAAGATCATTGGACAGAGATCAACACATCACACGACCAGACAATAAAATGAAAGTCGTACCTCAATTGACCAAAGCATGTATGCAAGTATAATGGAAGCTCAAGGAATGTATTCAGTTCTTACAGGATTTGGAAAATAGGTCCCCGTCCCACTTCGATATCTGGGAAGTTCATTAGCGTAACGAGGGTAAATGTTGGGTGGCCTGGTTGACACAGGTTGTACAGGAGCAACAGGTACAAGACGAGATGGGTAGGTCATGAGCTGATTCACAACATTGGTGTAAGTAAGAGGTCTTCCAGGACCATCCCATGGTAAACGCCCCTGGATATAAGCAGGTGGGACTACAACAGGAGCAGGATACATTACAGGCGGATGTTGAGAATTCTGGCAAGAGCGGCCATACTGTAAATTTTGCCAATGGCTTATAAAATCACTGTTGAGGATATCATCTTTGTGCTCCGTTGGTTCTACAGGAGAGCCAATTCTAGTGGAGTGCGAAGAAACTACTATCTCAGACTGATCAAGTCCCCTGAACGAGTCAAAAATTTTACAGGAATCATGATTCTCCACTCCTTCATCCACGCCGTGGTCGCTTGCCAAAGCATCTGATGTTGCATTACCACCAGCTTGATAATTGTACATTGGTAGCATCGCAACGATCGGAACAGGTGGCCCAGTGGGATAAAAAGTGTATCCAGAATTATCAACCTCGGGTTGCATGCCATGGCCAAGGAGAAATGGAGCAAGGGACACTGTGGACTCTGATCCACTTGCCTGAGCTAGTTCATGGCCTTGCATTTGATGCCTCTGAACTAGAAATGAAGCAACAGTAGGATGAGGTCCCAGATCTCTTTCTGTTATTTCATTGCTTGATACAGGAATCCATTCTCTGTTATCATCATCAATCTGGATTGAGTGCTCAGGAACACTCTTTCCTTTTCCATACAGTGCAGATGCAGCCCCAGAAACTCCTTTCCTATTCCGTCTATCCTTAGCTGGCTTTGATCCCCTTGTAGTTGATCCGTCCCATGAGCTTTCAGATGAAGTCCTGCTTCTAACGGAACTAGCACCAGATACAGATCTAGAGCCCGCAGTCCTCTCCTCACCATGAATCTGACTGCTTCCTCTGACTGGAGAGTCGAAATTTTCTGAATCATCTCCTCTTCCCGACCGTATTTTCCGACTTGAGGGTACAAAACTGTGCTCTGCAGAAGATGACTGATGTTTATCATCTGCCTGATGCATTCCATAACCACCATTTTCAAGTCCAAAACTACGAATTCCCCTTTCTTGCTCATGCCAAATATCATGGTCAGACACGACGACATTAACTTCTGCAGACCCCACGTCATCATTACCAGTTTTGCTTGGCTTTTCTGAAATTGGTTGGGATCCACTGGGAAAATAATGGGTAAATGGTGAAGAAACAAAGTTTTGCGGAAATTGCACATTAGTAGTCCAAGGTGTCTTGATGAAAGGAAGGTTAGAAGGAACAATACCAGGCACGTTCCTCTGACCATATCCCATTGAAGCTAAGATGGAAGGTGTAATTGAAAACGGTAAGTGACCCGCTGAAAAATTAAAAGGGAAAGGAAAGTGCCCACTAAAACCTTGCCCAGTAACAGATGTCATCGAATTAACAAGATCTTGCTCTTCCTGTTGCATTCCCTGTTCCCCTGCAACAGAGAAGTCTTCATTCACGGAAACTGAGCCTAAATCATCATAATAACTGTTCACTGCACTGCTCATGTCAGCAGTACTATCAGGACTTCGGGGGGATGGAGTATGCTTAACTGATGATGAGTCAGCCAAATATCTGACACTGGTTGACAAAGTTTCAGACTCCAGATTCTTTTTCCTAATATTATCAACCCTGGTAGAATTAGTTTGGCGTTTTCCAGCTTCTGGGGCTCTACTACGACGTGATTGCAAAAGAGCTTCACCATATGTCTCAGTGAGCTCAGGGCTAGACCGGGTCCTGGCAAAAAGATGCCTACCATGAAAATTTTTCACCACACTTTCCGGCTTAGCAGTTGGCTGAAGCTTATCATTTGAAGCACTTTGATTGGAACTAACTTCCTGAGCAGGTTGGTAAGAGTTGCCACGACTCCTTTGCATTTGATATGTTGCTCTAGATATAACTTCTGTTCCACAGTTATTCTGTTGAGAGGGCATACTGCGAGCTCCGTGAGTACCACCACCAAGACAGGTGGCATTTTGGTTTCTTTTGTTGCTTGAGGAATTTCTAACAATTTCAGCTTGATGATATGGCTCAGGATCTCCCAGTCTCGATAGCCATAAGTCGTTTCCAGGAGCATCAGGACGTCGACCACTGCCGTGTCTTTCCCAGGTATTCATAAAAAATTGGTTAACCTCATGGATCAAATTCTCCTTAGGGCATTCAAGTAACCTAGCCAACTTCTTGGCACCAAGGGTAAATGCACTTCGTATCCTAAAGAAGTTACCTGACACAATAATTCAACCAAAACAAAATCCAAGAAATGTAAGGAAGTAAACATGTTTGTGCATTTTCTAGCTTCAAACTGTATAAAGAAAAGAACAAGTCCAATAAGCTACTAAGGCACAATTGGCACAGATTGCAAATTGAAGATTTACCAATTAGCGTTCAACTATAGAAGTATGGATTTATAAATAAATAACTAATTAGCTGAATAGGCAGCAGTAGTCATGCCAGGTAAGTACCTTTACTGACACTGCGCCCAAGGTTGTTGTTTTCACGCAAAGGGTCTATAACATTGAAATGTTTGGAAACAAAAGGTAGCCCCTGTGTCTCTTGAGCAGCATGGTTAACTGCATAAACTCTACTACAAGCTTTAAGAAATGCTTCACTAACTCGTAATTCTCCAGCATCCCTTCGAGGAGGCTCCGCTGCCAAACATTGCATACCAAGACAGTAAGTAGTGGAGACAGATACAATGCACAACCAATGCAAAAGTGAGATGGACAGCAGTTCGTAAGTACCTGTTACATCTGGTAGTAAACAAACTGGAACAGGACCCCAGAGGCTAATACAAAAATTCTGCCAGTCAAACTTACTAAAGAACTCAAGAAAACGATAGAGGACCTACAAATGCAAGCAAGTGAGTCAGGCAGATTGAATAAGAAACCTTGACAGAATAAAGGCAGTTTTATAATGACACTACCTCAAGGGGTCCAGAAAATGAGTTGTTGAAAAGATGAAATATGTAAAGAACCAAGGTTTCCAGGGCATATGTCGAAATAAGCCCATGGTGAGCTCCCAATATACGGCTCTCGTAGTAACACCAGGCTTTAATCAATATAATACTGCGCTTGAATAAATGGTTCCGGTTTATATAGTGATCAACCTGCATATAAAACGACATAAAGGTATAGAAATCAAAACTATCAACCTAACTTAGGAAGAGAAAGCAAGTAGCATGTCTTCTTTGGTAGGCAGCTAACCTCCTCGAGAAAGCAGAGTGTACACAGCCCTCCAATCTGATTAAAAGATATATCAACCACAATATTCTCCACCAGACACTTAATTATCTTCACCTGAAACATTATACCAGTGAAAATTTGTTAGACAATCCAGTACGTAAAGTGACTCAACCATACTGCCAGTAATATTAATGATTCCATACACCAAACTTAGAAGAAGAGGTAAAAGAAACAAAATCATAAGGATCAAGGAGGCATACTTCTGCCTGAATATATTGGACTTCTTTGACATGGAATTCAGCATTTTCATTCTTCTCTTCCTTTTCCAGCATATCGCGAACCAAATTCGCCCAAGAATCCTTCAGATTTTGGTTGGGGCTGAAGGCCGTTAAGTCGATGTCTCCATCAGGTAAATAAGTCTTCAGAGGTACAGATCCAAAAGTAAAGATCTGGTAGACACGAACAAAGTTACATTTAAGTCAGCGAAGGATCTGATATGGATTCAAAACACATTTTATCAGGAAACTTCCAAAAACAAGAAATCTAATCTCAGCTATATCTCGAAAATAAGAGCTAAGAAACAGATAAATGAAATCAACTATCCGCAAACTAGTTTACTAGCAGCACTACGCATGAGAATTTTTTCCCAAATCGATGCATACCAACCAAAGCTACAAAAGAACCCCACCTGAACCTGACGAGGGAAGCATTCCATGATAAGCCTCCTGACGTATCTGGCAACAGCATTGCGGCGATCTTCAGAAGGAATAGTTGGCTGGATGCAAGCAATGAGCTTGGCAGTTCTATCCTCCGCCGTAGACCATCGCTCCACATCGAGGGGCCTTGTCACAGATGCAGCTTTGCCTGGCAATAGCCCATTCGGAAATAAGAGAGTGGGTGACGGCGGAGAAGCCGCCCATGATTCATGCTCACCCATGCAAAATCTCTCCCTTCAAAGTCACCGACTTTGTACACAACGACACCTTCCTCTCTAATCTAAAACAAACACCTTTACCAACCGTTACGGCTGCTATAAAGCAACCCTCTGATTCTCAAAACTATCGCGGCTTCAAAGTCACGGAAATGAGAAAATCTAACAGCTACGAGCAAAAAGAACCTTCGATCTAACCCCCAAACAGAAAAAAAATGCAAGAATACAATCGATTCAGGCCCCAAAAAAAAAATGGGCAAAAGAAGAAATCGCAGCAGGAGAAATCGAATGCAGAAGAAGAATGAAAACACTAGGAGGAAACGAAGGGGACGGAAATTAGATTCTAAAAAACAGAAAGGCGGAAATGAATAAGAACCCTATGATTAATTGAGAGAAAATCTAGCAGTATCGACGAATCGAGGGGCAAATGCGAGATTGATCAAGGTTTCACTGACGGACTGAAATCGTGCGGAAGAAGATGATGAAGAAGACATGCCCAAGATGTATATATTGATTAGATTTTTTTATTTTTTATCTTCTTTCTCTGTTGATATTCCTTCTTTTTTCTGGGAAGAGGAGAAATAAGTGGGAGTGTTTGGTGACAGGGATAGGCAATTCCGGGGAATCTCAGCTTCTCAGGGGCTTTTCCGTACTTCCCAAAATTTGTAAAAGTCACATACACAATAATAACTATATTAAAAGTCACACACACAATAATAACTATTTTAAAATTAATAAAACCAATTCAAATGATAAATGTTACGTGTTTCTGTTTTGAGTATGCAAATACTCCACGAGTTCTTATGGATTAAATGAAACCATTCCATAAAAGACATTGGAATCACTTTTATCCGAACTCTTTTTTTATTTAATTTTGATGGATATATATATATATATATGGAAGAGATTATACGTGTCATTTTCGGCTCTTCAAACTAAATTTTCTTTACGTTTCCAGTGAAAACGAATGTTCATTATGTCCGGATTAATGAAAATATATTGACGAAGATATATTTTTTTTCAAGTCGTGAAATTGATGAATATGCTTATTTTCCCACTAAAGAATACGCCTGGTTTGTTTAATGGGCCTGCCCATCAAAAACAAATTTCAAATTACACAGCCCTTGGTAATCGGCCTAATTATTTATTGTTCAGAGGCCCATGAGTTATAATTCGCTGACGCGAGGTGCGTTTACTAAATCGTATACGTTGGTTTTTTTTGTTAAATCAGTTTTTATATTATGCTGCAAAAAAAGGTATTTTTCGTCTTTACAACATTTATAAACTCGTTTCGGCTCATCACAAAAAAATGTAAAATAAACGCATAATCAGAAGAGATTCCATTTATATACAAGCCAACGAGGCATCGACCGTAGATCTTCCCTTTTGCTAGACACGTGTCATGATCTCCTCTCTTGTCAGGCTCCCGTCCAATCTGTGGCCAGCTGACGTCAGCACGGGCCAAACACTCCTCCTCTGTCTCCTGGCTTACCTAACGATCAGCTCCGTGTGCTGCCTGAGAACTCCGTTCACGGCCTTGACGTAGTTTTTAAAGTCGTGGTCCCTCAAGACCGAACCTTCCGAACCATAAGCCGCACGTTGACTCAGCGTTTCGAGCGGGTGAGGGCGGTTCAGAAACGCCCGTAACGCCGTAGGAGAGTAAGTTTCGTGGCTCTTCTCTAGAACGTAGAGAGCGTTTTTCCCGGCGGTATAAAAGGGTGTGTCGGCGAGACGCTCTCACTTGGCTGTAGAATAAATACTTTCCCCATCGGTGAATACAACAGTTTCTGCAAAAGCGAAAACAAAACCACACATCCGTATTTTAATTTAGACAAAGATGTTAAAACGTGTTTAACTTCAATAATAAATATCTGATTTAGAACCAAAAAAAAACATGCAACCGTAAATGCAAAAAATGATAATAAGACTTACATTTTGGTTGAGACAAGGATGTGTACGGAACGACCCATTCAAGCGCTTGAGGACGAGAGCAACATGGTCCGGATAATTACACGAGAAGGCTCGTGGAACAATATCTCTATGCATCGTCATACAGTGAGCATGACTCATCGTCACACAAAGTTCTAGGTCTCTGTGTTTTTTTCTCAAAAACCAAAATATAAAGTTTTTAAAATTTGTATATTATATATATATACACATAATAATTATGGTGATGATATATTATTGTTTTATGATAATTATTTATCAATTGATTTTATGGTAATTATTAATTAATTAATTAATATTTAACTGGATTAATTAATTAATTATTATTTAAATGGGTCAATCTATCTAACAATTAATTCATCAAATAAAATGAGTTCATGGGTTGATCCAACCTATTTAGTTATATGGGTTGGGTCAACCCATTTAACCTATTTTAACACTCACATATACAAGTTTTTCATATAACTTTTTATGGAGTCAGAGACTTAAAAATTTAACAAGTTTTTGGTTTTCAAAATCGAATTTTTCTATAAAACTACAACCATTCAAAACCTAAAATAGGATTTAATTTCTATATTATTTATTCGATATAAATTAGTTGATTGGTTTATCAAGATGAAATGATTAACAAACGTAAATACGTACTACTAATTATAGATTTGGAATATATGGGCGATGTGACCAGTGAGGCCCTGAAATTTTATGAGCTATAAACAAAAAAGATTTATGGGCCTGTAAGTTTTTCTTTAAAATAAAATCTATGCTGATATTGTAAAGGAAAGGATCTGTACCTTTTATCTTTTGGTTGCCTCTAAAAAGAAAGCTACCATCTGAGCTATTGACTACTTTGATAGAAAAGAAGGCCAAAATTATAGTTATTATTTAGAAGGTCGCAAGCATCTGCTTAAATGGTTTGCCTCCAACGCCGGCTCTGATGATGACTGTGTGTCACATAAATACTGAAATAATCAAACGAATACTCATGAGGTGCTTATCAGAAAGAAAAGACCCAATGGGACAAATTAATTATTTAACTACATGTCATGGGCTCTTTCTCAAGCCCAACGAATTAACAATTCGATTCCGCAGTGTGTGCCATTGTTATTTTGTATTCATAAACCTTGTGCTGTTTCATTTAGTATTCATAAAATCTCGTGCTGTTTTATTGCAACCGCTTTCAGTTGTATTTTTCGTAGAATCAAAAAGATTCCGTACGACGATCGCAACAGTTGTAATGGATAGATCCTAGTGACAAGCGTATCATTTTCTATATATTTATAATCTATTTATATATATATATAACCTCTCTTTTTCAAACCACACCTTTTGAGATTTTGAGAAGAGTTGTTCTTGATTGCTAGAAAATATCTAATGTAGGAGAATAACTAACAATTTATGTGGAATATACTATATATTTTTATACATTTTTTTGGCATATATGATTGTACGTTTATGTCTGAAAAATAAATTTAACGAAAATAAGTTTATCTCCCACAAACGACGCTGAAAAATCTGACAACTTTACTAGAAAAGGACGAATTTAATGAAAATACTATGATGTTTCCACATGTCCACGTTTCATTGTGGATCATTCTCGCATTTTCCGTGACCAACGGCTTATAAACGTTTGGATACTCAAAAAACATCAACAAACCATTCATTTACTTTTAAAATATATGAGAAATTTTATATAAAGGTTCATAATTCGTTTAAATACTAATAAATTGAAAGTAATGCCTTTGATTAAGGCTAGGCTCAGAACTAGCGTGTTTGTGATGAGCTAATCTGGTCCGTCCAGTTTTTTCAGCCATGGTTTTTTTTTTACCCAAAAAACAAATCTGGTCCGTCTAGATCTAGATTCAGTCTACATCGAAATTTATCATAGCTGGTTATGATTTTTATGATTTAGGTCCCGTTATAATGAATTTTAATATGTTAGATTAACATCGAAATTCATTATACAACTGGTATCTGTCAGCTTAACGCGAATAGGTTAGATCCAGGACGATTTTTTTGGAAATGTAATTATCGTACATGTCTTATTTTGTCAAAGGTTATGAAATTACCGTACATAACAAATAATAATCCTAATAATACTCCCTTAACCAAAACGTAGATCGTTTGTAAATTTGAATACTTTTCGAAATTATCCATCATTGATCACCCTATCTTAATCGAATACCTATATATATATTAATATGTGGATTGTTATAAATTTATATTAACACGATGTGATGATATTATATAGTCATGACGTGGGAAATAGAGATACTAATAAAATCGACAGAGAGAGGAGACTGTAGGACCCACGCGTTTTTATTATTTTCCTAACTACAAATATAAAGAAAAGAAATTCATGTCATTTTCTACGCGCACTTATGTCTATCTTCGCCGAAACTTCCTTGCATCTCACAAATTATAGATTCCTTATCTACCATTATACATTGTTGTATTTATCACTGCATGTTATGATATGATCCATCCCAAACGCAAATTAAAGGCTTTGTCCGAGATTAGGACTTCGGGCATATCTATAATAATAGTATGGATTAGTTTGGGTTTATTTTGTAACCTTAATCCTTGTAAACTAGATTTTCTCTGTGACACCAAAAAATAAATAGAAGAGATTTTCTGTGAAACGGTAATCGTTGCTAAAAAATCATCATCATTCCCCCATATCCCTCCACCCCCAAAAAATGCTAAGATTTGTAATCATAAATTTCTTTCAATGTTGTGTACTACGATGATATTAGTAATCTTTAAAATAGTCTATTTTATAAAAATGAACATATGTTTCAAAAAAATTTGTCTCTTAATTTTCCCTTAGTTTATGGCTTTGATTTAAATTCATGAGGTAAACTAACTTTCTAATTGTAACACTGTAGATATGGATATGGATTTATTTCAAAAATTCTTCAGTGATCCTCTTAAATTAAATAGAACACACAAAGTTAACGACCATCTTATACAAACGCGATTGAGAAATTATATAAATAGTTAAATCTATATAGTTATTTACGCATCATGCATAATCATGATTATCTTTTCATCTTTAAGAAAAAAATCATGTGCATGTAGTCATGTAGATACACATCTCGGACATTGTACTTATTGTATCTTGCATTATATTGTCCATTTGTAGTTCGGCCATTCTGTATCTTAAACTATTAGTTTGATGCTACAAACCAATTATATTCTACCATGGTTAATTAAGTTCCACTAACCAATTATATTCTACCATGGTTAATTACGTTCCACTAGCTAGCACTGATTCACCATTCGGTTTAACAACAATTAAACTTCAAAAAATAGTATAACCATTAGATAAATACACGAGTAGATGAATATATAAAGTGTAAACTACTGCATAGTGCAATATAAATATAGTTAACATTATTCGAGTCAAATTAGGAAAAGGATTCTAGGTCACACACTATACGATCAGTCAAACCATAATGCTCATGATTTTGACGTCAAAATTTCACTCTACGAGCAATAACATATGAATACGTCACTATCAATTCATCGTGTGAACGAAAAATCACAATATTAGACTCTGATTCTTCACATACTTTTAGTTTTAGGGTGCAACAATTATATTTTACCCCACAAATTCCTAAAGAGAATTTTAACGAACCAGCAAATAATTTAAATGAAAATGGAGAATATCACTGTAAGAAAAAAGAATTATAATGAGATTTTTCATAACACAAGATCAGATCATATAATAATAAGATGACATCACGAATCTGACGTCATATCGAAAATACATTAGACGAGATATGATTATGCGGATAAGAGTTTTGAAATCTCCTTGGCCTAACTTATTTATTCTTATCGATAGGATTAATTTAATTAGTACTAATAAAATTAAACATATAATCGTTGTATAACAGGTTTGAAGGAGTCAAATTAGAAAGACAGAAAAAAAAACAGAATCAGCTTTATTAAAATATAAAGAAAGTAATAAAAATCCATGTCACCTTTGTCAATTTCGCTCCAGTATCCTTCTCTTTTCCCCACAACTTCTTGCCTAAGCTTTAATAGAAAAATCAAAATAAAATAAAAACAGAGCAAAATCACGGACACATCATCATATATATATGTATCTTCACATTATAAACATACACACACTCAGAGACAAAGCTCATATCTCATCAAACTCACCAAAACTTCTCAGATACGGTAATGAAGGAAGAGATGTTGATGGGAGAAAAGCTTGTAATTAACGAGCTCGAGCAAGGGAAAGAGTCAGCGAATCGGTTAATGAACAATTTGAAAAGCCCTTCTTCTTCTGAGGATTTAAACAAGATTTTGGTCTCTAAAATCCTCCGTTCTTACGAAAATGCCATAGTTATGTTAAATCTTGATAAGGAGACTCGTAAGAGAAGCCCAAAGAGGATCGATCAGAGTCATAAGAAGAGGTAAAAGATAGATGTTTAGTTTGTGTGTTTATGAGCTTCGAATCTGAGTTTTAAGAAATTTGTTTGATTCTCTATTTCGTGTTTATTTATTGATCTTCAGGAGAACATTAGGGAAGAAGACTGAGAAAGTCAAGGTTTGTGTTGGAACGGGACAAGAAGGAACTTCTCTTGATGATGGTTATTTCTGGAGAAAATATGGCCAGAAAGATATTCATGGATCCAAAAACCCTAGGTAAATATATCATTACAATCATCTTTCTAAGCATTACAAAATTTTCGATTTTTGTGTGGACATTGCCAAAATTTGAAAATTATTTTACTCTGTTTTGTTAATACAGAGGATATTATAGATGTACACATCGATTCACACGAGGTTGTTTAGCGGTGAAGCAAGTCCAAAAATCAGATGCAGATCCTTCGTGTTACGAAGTCAAGTATGTAGAGAGTCACACATGTAACGTCAATCTATCAACCATCAAATTCTCTGTTTCTGTGCCTAAAGAAGAACCAAAAAGAGTACTTGAGCTACATGTTACTGAGCAATCCGTAGATACAATCAAACATATGAAATCTGAAGAAATGAGGTTAAGTCTCGATGATCTGGAAAACAAGAAAGAGATTTTCAGGACGTTTTCATTTACAAATTTCGAAACAGAGAATATATCCGAGTGGAAAGATCTGTCTCCTACAACAACAACAGAATCTAGAATCACCAACGAGTTGTTATATGACTCTTCTGTTTCTGTCGCGAATTCGCCGACGGCTGATTCCTGTTTCTCTTCTTTGGAAAGTATTCTCGATTTAAGTCATGTTTGGTCTTTGATGTAATAAATAGCTCTCATTTTTTTTTTGATAAAAGGCTCTCATTTTGTTGTAGTAGAATTTTAAGTTGGTGAAAATACAACTTCAGCCGGAAGGATGTGAATTTTCTCTGTTTTTCCTTCAAAAATTGTAGCATGTGATCAAGCGATTGAATTTTAATTTGATAAAAAAAAAAAAATTAATAAGTTTTACAAAATCAGCATGGAAAAAGATGAATGGAATATGTCAAGACTCATGGGACTCTATGCAGCTTCGAATAGGAAGATTTCAGAGTTGGTGACAAATCTTTTTAAAAAATATAATAGGCTAATTGGTCTTTCAAAACAAGAAAACAACAGTTGATGATAGGCTAATTGGTCTTTCACAACAACAGTCTTAATGGATCTCATAAGTTAACACAACAAGTTAATGACCATCAATTATTTATTTACGTATATATGTAATAATAATAAAAACTTATGATCTCGAGGCTAAAAGTTGTTTTCCAGGGATTTCTTTAGTGCAAACCCTTATCGAGTAACGATATAAGTTTTACGCATTATGCAAGGTCCATATCTATTTAGGCCTTGGTCATTTTCTCGTCCAGATCCATTTCCATCTACTATCTGGATATTGCATTAGATATTGTTAGTTTATCTATTTTGTTTTTGTATTTAAATGTGCATTTTTTTTGAGTTTGTAATATCATCCATATACTACTAATTGAAAATATAACTAAAAAAACATGTTTTTATACTATTATATGTTAAATGGTTTAAATTAATTATGCATTTTATGAATTACAAATTATTGTTTTCATAAAATAATTTTATTTTTATTAATACATTCCCACAAAAAAATTAACTGTAACAATTATTTAAAAATGTGTTTCCGTGTAAATTTATTTTTAGCAGGAAAAAATGATTATATGTTTTTGGCGGAAAAATGTGTTTTTCGTTTTTTGCGAAAAAATATGTTTTCACGTTTTTGCCCGAAGAACGCGACTTCCCGTTTTTTGTGGTGAAATGTGTTTCCGCGTTTATAGCCGGAAAACATGTTTTTGGCGGAATAACGTGCTTCCGCGTTTTTCGCGAAAAAAGTGTTTTCGCATTTTGTGGGAAAAATATGTTTTCGCGTTTTTAGTGGAAAAAATATATTTTCGCGTTTTTGGTAAAAAAACATGTTTCATTGTTTATAGAGTTTTTGGCGGAAAAACGTGTTTATAGAGTTTTTGGCAGAAAAACGTGTTTCTGTGTTTCTAGAGTTTTTGAGGAAAAAACGTGTTTTCATATTTTTAGTGACAAAATGTATTTTTTAAATTTTTGGCGAAAAAACATGTTTCTGTGTTTTAGCGGAAGAAGGCGATTTCGTGTTTTTGGCGAAAAACACGATTTTATGTTTTAAATAAAAATATTTTTTTATATTTTTTATATTAAATTTATTGAAAATAAATTTTTGCAATATTTAGTGGAAAACAAAAAAATTCGTTTTTTATAAAATATAATTTTTGTTTTTCATATATTTTTATTAGAGTTAAAATATTATTTTAAGAGAATTATCAATGTAAATGATAAAATATTATTTAATAAAAATAATTTTGGTTTTGTTAAAATTTAAGATATTTTATACTTTTAAATTTTGACCTTAAATTTTGAGATGCATATGAAACATTTTGGAAACTCATTTTTTTAACATCTCAAATATTTACATATTTTAGATTTGATCTTATTTCATCAAATAAAACAAAATAGAACAAACAAACAACATTTGGCCAGGGAGACTCAATAAGGATGTCTTAACCTCTCTATATATCTTAAAATGATGCTACCATAACCAATTTATATCTCTGTTCATTCAGTTAGTTCCACTAGCACTGATTAGCAGTAGGTTTAACAATAATTACACTTAATGTATAAAATAGTAGTTTAACCATTAATTATATGAAGATTATCAAATTCTCATGTTCAAATTATACATATACATATATTATAAAATGGAATGTACTACTGCATTATTCAGTATAAATAGGGTATATCATTAATCAAGATTGAAATTAAATAGCAAAAGGATTTTACATCAGATGAGTGAAATTTACTTTTCAGTCAGTGCATCAATAATCCATGTAGTTAGAATTAAGTGAATTCAAGGAATTCAATATTTATAATTAGCGGCATATTATAAAATGATTTTGTATCATTGATAGTATATACTCTTTACAACAACTATGCCTCAAATCACATGGATATTTTTATTGAAAAAATCCACATCTCTAAACAACTATGCCGAAACAATGATATTCGGCTAAAGAACATCTCTCTCCACATCATCCTTCACGTAGCTCTCCTCGGAAGTCTCATCCCAAACCCACGCTTCAACTTCTCAATCCTGAACCAACAACAAACCAACCATTTCACATAAAACTTTCTTGTGAAGAAAGAGCAGACAAAAACAAAAGGTGATATAAAACAAAAGGCTTACGTCGGGGCAAGTTTGCCGAGGCAATCAAGCTCTTCACCAGTGTCTTCATCTATGACCCTACCTGTAATGTCAACAACGTAAGATCTATCTTTGTCTGGAGGAAGACCTCTACCCGCAAGCAAGTCCAAGTCTTTACGGTGAAGCTCTCTTCCATTCACAAACACTCCAGTGGTTCCACCAGAGCAGTTCTCTGGCATTGGGTAATTGAGCTCTTCTATAAATGGCTGCAACAACAACAACAAAAAAATTCCTTTCCGTAAGCTTTAGAAACATATTGACAAGAAGCAATATCAAAGTGTGTTTTATACCGGTAATATCCCAAGACCTGGCCCTCCCATTATTCCCCAGAATCCAGCTCTGTAATCATACCTAGAATGTCCCCAAAACACATTAACAAGTCATCAAGAAGATGATCATAGAAAAGAGTAGAATCGAATTCACAATATTTACCAGTAGTTTCCTGGTTGAATGGCTCCAGCTTGCTTCTCTGCTTTTCTAACCAGACGTTCGGTTAAAGGATGTCCATTTATCGAGACATTGCTTTTGTTCCCTTCGTCGTTTTGAATAGATTTTGTCAGATCCTTGAAGCTTTTCTTCACAATGCTCGCGAATCCGCTCTTCTTGGATCTTTGTTGTTGTTCTTTAGATACTCCACCGTTGTGATGAGAGTAATCATTGAAGGAAACTTCCATCTCAGTTGCAAGTGAAACCTCTTTCATGGAGTTCTGTCTCATTGCTGTTGTCTTGCTCAATGGTCCTTTGTCTTGTTCTGAACGAGAGCTTCTGCTGCCTGCTCCAGACCGGTCATGATTGATCGAAGAGTAATCAACAAAGTTTTCGTGAAGAGGTGGTGAATCTTGAGCTTGAGCAAGTGGTTTAGCTGTTAGACTGTCTGAGCTTGGCTCGTCCTCGGAAAGGCTAGCGGAATGAAAATGAACGTGTTGCATATCTTGAGACTTGTCTGAAATCAATCCCGGAAGATCTCTTGGTTCGTCATCCAACGAATGAAACACATAACCAAGAAGATCATAGTCATCTGAAGTGTAATCAGTAGCAGCTACACGGGCTTCTCCTTGTCTCGTTGAAGCTGCAGTGTTCGTAGAGAGAACGAATTTGTTATTAACAACAGATAAATCTATCAAACATGAGCATGCTCCACATCGCACTCTCTGCTGTTTCTTTGTACCAGCCTCTGGTTTCTTTGGCAATTGTAGAAGCTCAAAGCAGTTTTGACAGGTTATAAATGGGGCACCACCTGCCAAAGGGCGGATATGACGAGATCCGCCTGATAATACAACTTTAGGAGGATGAATCCGTGAAAAAGCGTCTATTTGAGCATCACTGAAGTTACTAGGCCATCTTCCATGAGGCGGTAGACCACGAGAACCGTAAGTTCTAGGATTATGCGGTGGAACAAAACCCATAACGTTCTCATGAGGATAAAAACCAGCGTTATAAGGTGCATCAGGGATTACCGGTGCTGAACCTCGCCAGTATTTATTATCATAACAGTGGTAACAAGAGCAAGTTGAGTGATGAAAATGACCGTTCTGTTGAGGGTATGCGTCAAAGAGATCATGACCGTTGTTATTATTACCAACATATTGTCCCGATAAATACGGATGAGATGGTTGCAGCGGATGAGAACCTCTTCTGTGCATTGGGAACCTGTGAGGGTTTCCAAAAGAGGGATACATCAGACTATGGTGCTTAGAGACTTCATTGTTGTTGTTGTAAGGAAACTGCGGCTCAGAATTTTGATGGTAATAAGAAGGACCTCCGAGAGCGTGATTTCCGGAACTGTGAAACCGCATTGGAGGCGGCTTGTTCAACCCCATGGAAGACGTAGAACGAGGAACCTGTTCTTTAGATTTCTCACTCGCCACATTGCAAGACTGAACAAGCTGTTCTTTAAGCTTTTCCAACTGCCTCAGAAGCCCAGCTCGGTCTTGCTCGATAGCTTCATCACTCTGATCTTTCAAATGTTTCTGGTTCTCAAGGAGTGAATCTGGTAAGTAGTTAGTAGAAGAAGAAATGCCTTCATCACAAGGATACTTTGAAGTGGAAAATCTGTTGATGACGACACCTTCAGAGTCACATCTCTTAGTTGTTCTTTTCCTAAACCGATCCAAACCAGATTCTTGTCTCCCAGATTGAGATTTAGGGTCATCTTTATCTCCTAATATAGAGCTATTACCCAATTCAAAAGCTTTGGTTTTAGAACCAGGATCACTCTCTACACCAACTGGAACATTTTGCTGGTGCCTCAAAGAAGCAGAAATTGATGGAACATCATCAGAGTCAGATGATGTTTCACTAGAATCCACAATGGCTTTATCTGGGGAACTAGTAGAGTTAAGAGAAATTGGTTTGGCTCTATCTTCCACAGACTTGTCTAAAATCGAATCTGCTTCACGCTCCTTCATTTTGGCTGTATGTTAAAACAAGTCTCTTTAGGGTAAGCATAAAAAAAGCTACTTCATTTGAATAAAAAAACCCAGATCAAGAATCTAATAAACCTTGATTGTAAAAAAACAACAAAACAAGAACTAAGACTCAAAACGAGAAATTTATCTACATTGATTCCACCAAAAGCACAATCATCAAATCCTACAAAATTGGGCATTTATAGTTGATTTTTTGGAAAACTAAAAAAAAAAAAGAACTTACCACGAAGAACGGTGAAGCAGCCACCGCACTGAAAAAATGGGGAATCTACAGGCTCTGATAAGAGATTTTCGCATTTTGGGCAACGAACTAGCCTTACTTTGGTCGACTCAGCCATTCTTTTCAATTAACCGAACCCAGAAAATGTCTGATAAGGAAAATTACCCACAAATCACAAGGAGATAGCCCAGAAGAACAAATAATGTCTTCTCAGTGAATAATAAAAGGAAACAGTTTTGAAGAAAGAAAGAGAGAAAAACTAAACCTTGTGCTCAGAGATTTCTTCTTAGTTGGGTTTAGCTTCTCTCGATCCCCTCTTCATTTCCTCGGGAAAACCAAACCGGGACAAGAGAAAACCACGAAGAGAAAAAGACAGAGGAAACTGCTGTCTGAAAAAATAAACTGTGGAGTAAATAAAGTAAGCAACTTGTGAATCTCCCTCTCTGTCCCTCTCTCTCTTTGTCACTCTTTTTCTCGTTTTGGTTGTTTGTTCTCGTTGAGTTCAAAGTTTGGTTTTGTTGGGAGAAAATCTGGGGTTGTGCTATGTTTCTGCAATTGTCGCTCCTTTTCACACGGCAGAGAATAGCAAAGTACAAAAACACAAAGAAATCAATCACTTGGAAAATAAACGGCGTCGTAAATCCCCCAAGACGACAGCGGTTTTTACAGTGAGCGTTTACTAGTACTTCTAGTTTGGTTTGTTTTCATTATTCCCTCTCTCCTCTCTTGAGCTGTGACGCAACCACAATGGTCAGATTCATTATCAACTAACGGCAACTCTCAGTTCCGTCTTATTCTTTGCTTTTTTCGTTACGGAGTACGACAACCAAAAACAAGCTGCCGTTACCGTTTAGTGGTTTATGCTGACGTGTATGTACATTTACCACAACAACTTTCTTTTTTCTTCTACTTTTACCCGTTTTACAAAAATTAGTGCGGTGTGAAATTTTATATAATTATTTAATATATTTTTTCCTCGGTTCCCAAAATTTTATATATTATATATTTCAGTGAACATTATACAAATTATTGGATTCTGGATAAAGACCAATACAATCGAGAATTACTAATTTATATTAAAGAAAATGGCGGAATTTGCTTTTGCTTTTATAACAACCATATTCATAGCTTTTCTTTTTAGGTTCGATGTCAGCGACCACAGAGGTAAAAAGAAAAGCAGGGTTTTGGCCTTTGTTAAAAGATGTGACAGGATAAAGATCACTATCATTCATAAATTAGAAGAAAACAAAATTAAAAATTAGATGGCGGAGAAATAAATAACACAGAATGGAAAGAAATCTGAGATTGCAAAAAAATGGAAATATTCGTAAATTTAAAGGTCAAAGAAGACGAATGTAAGTGGTCCATGTGTACGTTGTTTCACATAATGGGGCCCAATACCACACCAAACGACCCACCCATAGTGGGCCCGCTTTCCTGATTTCTTCGCATAATGAAAACCGAAGCTTCACCATTTTTTCTCTTGTGTTTTTCTTTTGACTGTTCTTTAACGCTCTTTTTTCTTTTAATTTGACAACTTTGATTTAACGCTCTTTTTTAATAAGGACCCTTTACTTTACTTTAAGCAATGATCTTATCTTACTATTAACTATTAAGTATTAACCACAAAGGAAGAATCAGTTTTGGGGAGCATTTCACAGATATTTTATATTTTATTTACTTTATTTCCAGCCCCCAAAAAAAAAAATTTGATTTTAACAAAAATAGCTACTTTGTTAATAGGAAATAAATTAATATACTTAAAGATTTCAACATTTATAAAAGAAAAACATGCATTGTGGTCTGGAGCCCGCAAAAAGATATCTGAGGTGGATGGAGAGCCAGAGAAACGAGACTTAACTGCTTTTTCTGGGACAACAGTTGCTAATGGATTATGCAATAATAGCTATTGCTCTGTTTCGCATTGATTTTACACTTTCTTGTGAATTTCATCATTTGATTTACTTCTCCCTTTTTTCTCGTCACCAGCCTTTATATGATGGTGTGATTTGGAGTTTAATATTAAACCCCCTCAATGTTACTAATGTAAGTGTTCATTGTTCTTAAATTGTTATTGTCATGTATACTTTTTTAATTCTGCATTGGATAATTTGGCAAATTGTTTATAAATTCTATAGATCAACAGATGGAATTCATACGTTATAACGATCAGATAGGAGGAGTACATCCTTTGAAAATGCTCATTGATATCTTAAGCTTTAAATTTTTAATTCTTTATATATGAAAGGATTTTATGTTGTAACGGCTAAACTATACCGAACAAAAAGAAAAAAAAAAGTAAATTCTAACGGGAAACAAAATATCCTTTTAACTGTTCAAATTTTGATTATTTAATGGGCCATATGGACTTTAACCAACAAGCCCATTTACGCCTACTCGAATTCTAAATATACTCAAAATTACAGTTTTACCAAGTTCCCAAGACGATCAATCGCTGACTGAGTCAATCATTTGCTTGTTATCTTATTGTCAGAAGAATCATGAAAATTTTCAAAGCTATTATACACATTGCTTCACATGTTTTGTCCTTATTAACTTGTGTTTTATATCAAGTTCAATTTTTCTTCTGACACTTTCTTTCTAAATTCGAGATTTAAAGTTTATATATTCTCTTCATTATTATATACTATGCAATTCAAATAATTTCCTTTTAGCTAAAATCCAAATAATTGATGACTTTTTTTTACCAAAAGGTTTCATGAGCATTGAAGAAAACATTACTTTGGACTTGCGACGACGTCTTATCGGTTGTCTTAAGCTTTCAATAAGCACGATGATTAGATTTTCAATTGTTTGAAACGCAAATTTTCATGTCCAAAATATATATGAAAAAAGGAACAATAACAATATTTATATTAACGTTTGCTTGTAAATTGGAAGCGCAAACTTCTTTTCTGATTAACTTTTGCATATTTACATTTACATTTGAAAATAAAACTCGTCAATTAATCAACTACAAAAAAGTTCGCCAATAAAAAAAACATTTGAACTGTAACTAGTATGATGGCAATTGCTAAACGACTCTTTATATTCTACCGTTATATCTCAAAATTTCCAACGTAAACGTGAATTGCATGTTAATCCACATTTCACTCTAGACATCGCAAAATGTTGTGACTTCAGGCCTCTCTTCTTTAATCCGGCGATTGTTGAGCATGTCTTCTTCTTATCTTACCACGTTATACACTTCCTCTAAACCATGCAGTAGTTCACGCGATATCAAGCTCGATCGGATCGTATGAAACACGGTCCCATCAAGACCAAACAAAAACTGATGCACCATATCATCTTCTCTATCTTTTTCTTGTTGTGTCCCCAGATTACACACACCTTCCACACGTGCAGGTACGAAGCGGTATGTAGTTGTTAAGATTGTCCCAAATCTTGTTCAGTTTTTCATAATAAGCTTATATTGTCAGACCTTGCTGTTTACACACAGCCAACTCAGCCTTCATTTTCTGATTTCGAGGTCCATTAGAGACAGAAAATCAGTTTCTGATGTGTTCCCACAAATCTCTCGCCACATCACGGTGTGAAATATTTGTTAAAAGCTCCGGATCGATCGTCATCTTCATCCAAGAGACCATCAAAGCATTTATCGTCAACCAATCATCTAGATCAGACGATCCTTCTATAGGTTGATGAATGGTTCCGTCAAGAAATCCAAAATTCTTTCGTGAACGTAGTGCTGTCTTGAAACCACACACCAATTTTTCATAATTATTTGCTTTCAAAATCAGATGGGTGATCACAGTTCCCGAATTATCTGCCGCTGTTAAATCGTATGGTGAAATTGTTTTTCGTACTTCAGTCATCGTTCTGTTTTGGTTTGTAGATTTAGAGTTTCAGGGAGAAACTAAAGGAGGCGTAAGATTATATAAGGGTTTTCTATATCACCTTTAGAAAGGTTACAGCAATTATATATACATAGAAATAAATGTAATTTCCTAAAGAGAAGGGATTGGAAAAATATATTTACAACCACAAAGATACGAGAATGAGAGATTTCCGTAACAGAAGGGATAGACACAAAATGGCGTTCGATGATGTGAGTAAGAGAGACAGGCTCGTAGGAATCATAGAGTGGACTTCCACAATCCCATAGACAAGATCATCATCAACCATCTTCTTCGTCTTCTCTGTGGTGTGTTTCATGAATGATGAATGTGTGTGTGAGTGGTTTCTCGATGTAGATTTCTGACAGTGACTGTGGCTTTTATTTAAAGTGTTTAAGGTTTTTGTTTTCTTCCTTTCGTGTTTTTTATTGGTTTTGTGGTCTTATAACATCCAAGCTGGCGAGATTTGTTTCTGTTTTTTGATGATTAGTTACTTTTAATATTATTATTTTGTTTACACTGATAAAAATATTAGGAGAAAGAAAATAATATATTCTGCCATAGTTTATTCCAGAACAAAGATATTCCCTTAAGTTATGATCACCGTAAATTCGTCTATTTACCAAATATTTCCAACTATTATTTGTTTTATTACAGTTGCTTCTGATAGTGTCTGGTTATACAAATGATCCCTATTTCTGTTTTTACAAATATCCTCCAATGTTTTAGTTATGATCCCTCTAAATTTGTGCATTACCAAATTTCCTACTTTTATTGCATTATTATTTATTCAGATGCTTTCTATAGTTTAGGTTATTTTACTAATGTTCCCTGTTGTTTACTATATGTAATTTTTTAATATATTTCACTAATGTAAATTTTTAATATAACAAAAGTTCCCGATATTTTGGTTATTTACATAAGTTCCCCATATTTTGGTAGTTCACACAATTTTTTCTGGCGACTCGAATTGGCGGTTGACCAGGCCATTGTCTCATCCATATGCTAGGTAGGTCCTTCACAAATTTGATACGCCTCTTTTGGTTACTCTCAGTTATCGAATTTTTGCTCCTCTCGGAGCTTCGGACATAAAATGATAGCTTCGATGCCGTATTGTTTATATATAGTCTTGTATGGGCCAAAACTTTTTTTGTTGTTGAACTGAAGTGTGCCCATTTTATGATGATATGACGTGAAGTCTTTTGTTTTAAGGGCTTGAGTCCAAATTCAACCCAAAAAACTATAATTGTTTTTTCTAAAGCCAAGTCTAAATTGAGTTAGTTGAGCCGGATTATAATTAAAGGTTCGGTTGATATATATTGTAAATTACTCAGTAGACTTTTAACCGAAGTTTTTAAATATATTTGGTGTATTTTCTATTCTTTAGCTATTAATAAATATGATTTATTTTTCAACAAGAATGAAGACCAACCTAGCAAACATTGTTCATTGTTTATACTTTAGTCTTTTGTTATTGACCCAATTTCAAACATGAATAGAGTGTGACACATGTTTTTTTTTTTAACGACTTTGTTTATTATAATTATTGAGGGATGTTTACATAATCTGAGGTTTTTTATTGCATTTTATTTTATTCTCTTTTTTGACGTAAAAACAAACTAGAGTAGAATAAGCGGTATAAAATTTGTAAAGGCGTCTTGAGAGGGTCGAAAGATCTTGATGGGGCCCATAGTAGATTAGATTTGTGGCCAGTGGCCAACTAGGCTTGACCTCTCAATCTATATTATGGCCCAATATTTGACCAGTTCGTTTTCACTATATATGGGCTCAGACCCACTTTTTCCTTTTATATTACTAATCTAACTTTTTTAATCGAATATTTAATTCAAAGGATTTTACATTTCTTTAAAGAGAATTTTAGTTAGGACTCTTTAATTCTGAGTCATATGATTAACCAAAATAATCCGACTTAACCTACTTGAAAATAGAGCTGATTCAAAAACGAAAAATAATCGAGCTCTAACTCAGTTTGAATGATTTTATTTTAAATTTTATCTAGATATAAACTCAAAATTCAATCTGAACCGAACTATCAAACTGAAAAAGAAAAAGAAACAAAGCAAGACTGCATCAAAGCTGTATTAAATCGGTTCATAGTTCAAAGGGAATTTGATTTCATTTTAGTTATTATTTTAAATAAAAAGCTTAAACCATAAACCTTTTGGTCAAAACTTAAATTTTTTTGGGAGATCAGATTTTTTTCATTTTAAACCAGATTTGGTTGTATACCTCTCAGTCAAAAAAAATATTATAGGAGTTTAACATTGAAAACGCCCTCGAACAAATATCTACCCAGTTTGAATTGAAATGCATTAACATAGTTGGCTAAATTTTGAAATTTTAATATAATTCCTTTTAATTTTTGAATCTTGTTCTCTTTTTTCATATGGTCGGTCCAAGCTGCAGGCATTAAATGCTCCGATGCTTTACATTTGTGTTGCAAGTGGTTCCGAGTATGTGAATCTCTAGGTTTTGTTTTTGTGCATATTCTTTGGATTCCACAAGCCTAGTAGTAAAATTAATGAATCATTTTCATCGACTTTAACCATAAATAAATGAATTCGCAGTTCTTTGATTCTTTTGCCAAAAATAAGTTCATAGCATATTCGGTTCAAACCCATGCTCTGTTCTATATCTAATTTTTTTTCAGGAGCCTGTCATTCTAATTTTATATTACTCTTCTGAAACACTTGGTAAAAATAAACAGAAGCCAGCATGTACAAGACAAAATTTTCGCTTAGGTCTTAAATTGATATGACTAGAAACAAGGCTGAGGGAGATTATCATGGGATTATAATTCATGGACTATAAAAATAATGGAAAATTTTAGGTAGATTGCCTTCTTAAATTGGGGTGCATTGAAGACACTGGTAACCAAAAACTCATTTCACCGTTGATTAGATTCTAATTGTTTCAAAAAATGAAGAGAAAATGACGACCGGTCTTCTAAAGGTGCCAAGTTACCTCTTCTATCTTCTTTATGTTAGTGTTAAAGAATTAAGATGGCCTATTTTAGTATATTAGGGGTGTTACGATAAATAAAAGTTAGCTCTCAATTAAGATTTTTCTTTCTTTCTAAAAGTGTATTTCTTAAAGTAATTTGCAATTGTCTTTATAACTCTTACACAAAAATTTCAGTGGGTTTTTTTATTGAGCTAAAATTTGAGCAAAGAGGCCATGAACCATATATCTCTATACATTTGCCCCACCCACTTGGATGGACCATGCTACAAAACAGAAAACAACCATTTAATTAGAAGACAACACACTTCGTCCTTCAAAATTGATATATACCAAACTCTATATATGGTCTTTCTTTATGTAAACCTCGACAAAATTTTGACCGAATGCAAATGAATATACGTGATTATTGTACATATGAAAAAGGTAGAAGTACTTCTGTACTTGGTTATCTTTTATGGTGAATTTGAAAACGTGAAGGATGTTTTTATGAGTGGAGACACAATTGGTAGGGCAAATATAGGATTCAATGGTTTTGTTCTTCACATGAATATGGGCTTCGGTACTTAAGTGGAAAACAACAGCAGACACGAGAACATGTCTCTCGGCGATACCTTGAATCTTCACTTCACACCATACCCACTCAAATCTTTATAGCGAGGATAAGTCACATAAATCACGTAAATTTTGACCATATATATATTAGTTTAACTGATTCAATTATCTTTTTTTAGCATATCGAATCTGAATTCGAATTTAATCTTTCGTTTGGAGTTATAAAAAAACTGATATTAATGCTCATTGTAATCCTCAGTTAATCCAAAAGTGTACCACACAACATTTTCTAAATCGTACTCACCTCTTCTTTCTAATATAACTAAAAATTATTATTTTTTGAATTTATTCTATGATTTTTTTTAATCATACGACTTGTTATTTGTCTTTTTTTTTTTAAATAGACTTGTAATTTGTCTAATATTGAAAATATACATTAATGCGAAATACTTTACATTTTATGAATATTTATAAACATAGAAACACATGTATATACTGCTTCCTACCCTTGAGACAATCTCAAAGAGAGGAACCAAATAACGAAATTGTTGTCTTAAAAAGGCCAAAACCTTCATAAACCAATAACAATTTATCTTAACTAAAATATTTACCCACAAATAAATAAAACAAAACTCTCTCCTTCTTTCTTTTTTTTTGCGCTTCAGTTGATCAGAACAGTCCACGTCATTCAGACTAAAAAGGTAAGCCAACGGTCAAGATGCATCCACGTCATATCACCACAAAAATCCGAAGAAGCTGAAACATCCGAGAAATTATAGTTTTTTTAATCAAACGAGTGATGCTGGAAGAAATTATCAACATCCCATGAGGAAGAATCGAAATCTTCAATCAAACTAAACGAGAAATCATCAGATTCGTTTTCTTCTTTCAAATTCGCCGTATATGGTAACGGCGATGGTTGGATTTTAATTTCATCTAGAAACAAAAGGTCAGGGGTAATTTCGGAATCCCAGAAACATTCGCCAGCGAGAGATAAATCCGGGAACAGATACGGATCCGGGAACAGACTCGCCTGCGATTCTTCTTCAACAACGGTCGTTTTTCTCTCCGGAGATAGCTCCATCGGCTCAATCTCATGCTCTGTTCTATACTCTGCTTCCTCGTTGACGTTGCATCGAAGAACAGAGGTCGGAGAATGAAGGCTCTGGCGAGAATCTCTACCGGAATCGCAGCCGGAAACCGTTTCGAGATCGATAACTGGCGGGGGAAGGAAATTCGTCTGCGCGTTATGTCCTTTGAGATGAATCGCAGCTCGATCGTAAGCTACAGCAGCTTCCTCCGCCGTGACAAAAGTCCCGAGCCAAATCCGAGTACGGCTCGACGGATCTCTAATCTCCGCCGCGAATTTTCCCCACGGTCTCTGTCTCACGCCTCTGTACTTTTTAGGCTTCACCGATGAGGATACGTTATCCCCACCACTCTTCTCCGCCTTATACTTAGCTTTCCTCGCCGTGGCGGCAGCAGCGGAGGAGGATTCGCGTTCACAGAATCTAATCTCTTCCACATAACGTTTCACTCTTGGAGCCACCGTAACGATGTTGTCGTCGTCGTCGCTAGATGAGTCAGTAGCGAAAGGATCAGTAACAGTGATTCTGACCGCTCTTGGAGAGCCGTTAGATGGCTTAGCTGGCACGAATTTGACCGTACGATGCTCTGTGAACTTGACTCTTCTCGTTCGTCTCTCCATCTCTCTCGCGCTCTGTATTAGTTTACTGAAGAGAGTTTTTTCACCGTTTGAGTTGGAGAGAGGAGTCAAAAGGCTAAAGAACATCCTTTTTAAATACTAGTGTATTTATTATTTTTTGCTTTTTATGGAGATTTTTATTTAACGTGATTTTCGATATATTAACTGCTTATTTATTTACTGTGTCTTTAGTTTGACTTTGAGATTCTAAAACCTGTTACAGAGAAATCGATGCGTGTTCAAACCGGCTTACCACTGTTCATTTGATATGACCAAATCCAGACAAAAGAAATACTCATTCGGTTGAATTGTTTCAAATGAAACGAGAACATTGTTATTGAGCGAATTAAAATGTATTTGGCTAATAAACATGTTTTTTTATATTATGAGAGTTTAACGGAATGAAATTTAATACAAAACTGAAATGGTTTATTAGTAAACCGGAAATGTAGATTAGACGTTGTTAACGAGATTAATGAGGAGGATTGAGGCGGTTTCGTGGCGGCCAGTGGGGATCCAAAACGGCTTTCCGCATCTCAGATTGAGACGTTAGATCTCTGACACGTGTTAGTTACCGTACCGAAAGTAGAGCTAATTGTCCTACACTATAGCTTGGTCTCCAAGCAACTTTAACTCCCCCACACGCACTCTGGTGTTTACGTATATTTCACGCGCCAGCTAGTGGGCCCCACTCATGCGAGATTGGTCACGAGTAGTCGAGTATGTCACTTTGCATTGACCCAAAATGGAAATCATGAATTATAATGGTAATGAATCTAAATGTTGCCTTTGAAAGAGTAATACAATCTCCTCTTAATTTAAAATGTATTTTTTCAATTAGGAAAATTCTGATCTTCTGATTGGAGCCCAAGTCTCTTTTAACTTTAGTGGAAGAACCAGAGATAAATGGTTTCCATAAATTTTGGTTCAGCTTTGACTAGAATTGGTCGGAAAATAATAATTAAAAAATAAGCATAACTTTTAATTAAATTTGATAAGATTCTACAATTTAATATGCCAAATTACAGTAATTTATTTCCTAAAACTAAGATAAATTTACTAGTAAAATTTTGGAACTACACGAATTCATTTATCAAAAAAAAAAAAACCGACACGGATTCACTTGTTATATTCGTATTTGCAAGGCTTTTTTTATACCCGTGGTTAGTCTTGTACTCTTTGTTAATAGTAAGGCCGTAAAATATACTCTTTCTATTTTTTAATAATCTTATTCTGACATTTTTTACACAAATTAAGAAAATATGCAATTGTACAAAATTTTCTTCATTTTAATATATCACTATTTGATTGATATTAAATAAAATTTAAATAAAATTAGTTTTAGATATAAGATAAATTATAACGTTTGTTTTAAAAATCAAATTAAAAATATAAAATGACATTTTTATAACAAAATTCAAATATAGAATGATTATAGTCTAGCAGGTACTAGTTACTAGGTAAGAATATGGTCTCTCTTAAATTGGTTTTGTATACTTTTTGATACAAATATACAAAGGAAAACTTATTAATTATTCCATTCTCCTCCGTTATTTTCTTATACGTCACTTTGCATTCATTTCCCTGCATTGCACACATAAATCCAGACACGTTGATACTACTAGTAATATTGTATTAGAAATACATCTATATATTGATACATAACAAAATAATAACAGAGTCAACTAGAAAAACCTGAACTCCTTTTTGCTTGCCTGGAAAAAAACCTAAACCTTTCATGAATGTAACTCTACAATTGACAAATAACTCGATATTAATAGAAGTTAAAAAAAAAAGTTTGAGACTAAGATTTGGCGCCGGACGTTTCCACGTTGAGATCAATTTTCGGTTTTCAATTTAATCCGTATCTTTTGGATTTTTAGTTGTTTTTTGTTAATCAAATGCAAGAACTAGACTAAAGTTTGTTTGCTTTAATTCAAACTCCACATTTAGAGTTTCTTTTGTATGGGTAGTGTTAATAGTGTAGATTTTTTTTCTTTTTTTTGTTTAACGTTAAATGGGTATATGATACAGATTTAGATTATATTTCATTGAAGAAGAAATAAAGTTTAAAATTACAACCAAAAAAAGTATTTGCTAATCAAGGAAAAAAGAGGGAACATTCATTTCATATCCGGTAAAAAAAAAATTAGGTACTAATGTCTATATAACATGATTTTACGCTTATACCCTTAAGATTTCAACCAATATTCACAAAAGGGAACCAAAAGCCCTAATCTTCACTCTTTCAATTTTCTCATCCACGCCGTCCATCAACGTCCGACATATCGCCGTCGAACTTGTTCTATTTCTGCGCTCTCATCCTTGATCTCTCTATCTAGAAATTCTGTGAATTCACAACAATGGAGTACGTAAACCCTGAAGGTCTTCGATTAGATGGTCGCCGATTCAATGAGGTATATTTGCATCTCTATGCACTTCACAAGTCAAATCTCAGTATTCTGATTGCTTATAATAAATGACAGATGAGGCAAATCGTAGCTGAAATCGGAGTGGTTTCTAAGGCTGACGGGTAAACTCAGATCTTTCTCCTATATTTTTCATCTCAGTTCTAATTGAGCACTCACATGAATACAAATTCCAACTTTATTTTTATAGTTCTGCTGTTTTCGAGATGGGTAATACAAAAGTAATCGCAGCTGTTTATGGTCCAAGAGAGGTACTTGATTTCTCACTTTTGAACCTACCAAGATTGATGCTTTGATTGTATAATTTAGTGAATTAAACGAATTGGTTTGTTTGTCTGTGTTTTGATCGTACTTCCTCAGATTCAAAACAAGAGCCTGCAAAAAAATAACGATCATGCATTGGTATGTATATGCTTTGATCTTGTTCAGTATTGTTTTTGGTGAAAAGCTTTGTGAATTTGCAATGCTTATGGCTTCTTTGCTCTAATTCTATATATTTGGTAGGTGCTGTGTGAGTATAGTATGACTCATTTTAGTACTGGTGATCGTAGAAGACAAAAAAACGACAGGTTTACATCTAATACTATATAGCTAAAACACTATTGCTTGTTCTTACAGAAGTAAATGAAAATTGAATTTTTGTGTGTTATGATGGTCAGGCGATCAACAGAGCTATCTCTTGTTATTCGTCAGACAATGGAAGCGTGCATATTAACCGAATTGATGCCTCATTCTCAGGTTTGCTTGACGAATTCCGGTGTAATTGAAATCGAAATTTGCATTTTTTTTTCTCTCTTTCTGCTTGCTTCTTGATGGATTGTTTCCTTTATGCAGATTGACATATTCCTTCAGGTTCTACAAGCTGATGGAGGTAAATAGTAACTAACTCTCTTGTTCTGCAAACTAGCTTTTAAGCTCTTTCAATCTCTGATCCGCTATTAGTGTAAATGTTCTGTAATCAGGAACAAGATCTGCTTGTATCAATGCCGCGACTCTAGCTCTAGCAGATGCTGGGATTCCAATGCGTGATCTTGCTGTTTCCTGTAGTGCTGGATACTTAAACAGTACTCCTCTTCTTGATCTGAACTATGTCGAAGATAGCGCTGGAGGAGCTGATGTAACAGTCGGTGTTCTACCTAAATTAGACAAAGTGACACTCCTTCAGGTTATTCTTCTTCTCTCAATATCACACTTCTCTACATTCACAATCACATGATTCTAGACTTTTAATATATTGGTTTCAAAACGTAGATGGATGCGAAGTTACCAATGGAAACATTTGAAACGGTTTTTGCATTGGCTACTGAAGGTTGCAAGGCGATTGCAGAGCGAATACGTGAGGTAACAATGGAGTTCTGAATCTTTCTAGTATTTACTTTTGCCACCATTGAAAAGCGTTGTTTGTTTTCTAAAGCTTTGGTTCTTCTTTCTTTGTGAAGGTACTTCAAGAAAACACCAAACAGCTAGAGTACCGTCGAGGTGCATAAACTTTAGAGCTAGAGAAAAACATAAAGCTCCAAGATTTTTGTCAATTAGATTTTTAATGCAGATTATGGAAGTTTGATTATCAAAAATCGGAATTCTCCCAAACTCAAAGCTAGTAGTGCAAAGTTCTGCTCTTATTGGTTAAATTGGAATTGGTTAAGATGATGTCCAACCAAACCGGAAATTGCCTCAAACCGCATTTAAAAAAAGGTATATTCGGTCAACCAACTTTGATCTGTACCAGATCCAATTTCATCTTATAGTTACTTTTTAGTAAAGAAAAAAAGTCGGATTGAACACGCCGAGGAGAAAAAAGGCTTTTTCCGACACTACATCGCGAGGCACCGGTCTGAGAAATCGTGGGCTCATAAGCAGAACTATTGAGTAAATGAAGAAAAAACAACTTAACATGCAAAAACAGTAAAAAAAAAAAAAACACGGTGCTTTTGCTCTTCTAATGTTGCAGTAGAAAAAAACTGCAGAAACTTGCAATGGAATTAAGCATGGGATGTATTCAGAATCAGAATCCTTTTCTCTGTAATTCAAGTTGATCGAAGCAGAAACTGGACTTAACCGCGGTTAACATAAGCAGGCCGGTCCATTCTTCTCCTGGCTTCAAAGTGATTGATCTCTCAATTGCTGCACCATCCACACAAAGCATAGTTTTGTACACATCATCCCCAAAATCCGCCATTGTTTCGATTTCTTCTCCCATGGATTCCATACCACTGCACCATCCATCACATATTAATGAATCATAATCATATACAAACAAGTAAATCGAAAACAAAATTGTTGTTTCTTTCTAACCGGTGTCTGGAAGTCTTTCCAATAACATATGTTCTTTTCCTTTCATGATCAAGAACTGCAACTACTTTTGGTGATCTAAGGTAAGTTCGGTCCACCTGAATCAAAAGAAACATCTGATCAGAGGCAACCGAGCGAAGATATACTTGTTCGATACCGATGATTCCAAATCTATATAAGGTTTACCTCGGATCCAAAGGTTAAAGCGAGCGTCGCCTTGTTCGGTCAAAAGCTCTCTTTTGCTGAGGTTGTCTAAGTAGTCCAGTGTCTCTAACCCCTCAATTCTCACTTCACTGTAGAAAAGAAAAGTTGGTTATGACGACTTCACCAAGCACACAAACTTTTATATTTAACACTACATACCTTATGTCTGTGACAGAGAGGTAAGTGTGATATGCGAATGAGAAGCTAAAGGGCTTGCCATTGATGTTTCTAATCCGAGAAACCAATGTTAAGTCGCCATCTATGGGAAGCGAAACTCGAAACTGCAGTGGAAAATATAGAGATTTAGAATCTGTAAAGAGAAAGATGATAGAAACAAGTGATGTCATTACCAATGAGGCCATAGCTTTAAGTCCTCTTCGGATGGTTTTAAGAGAAGATCAACAAAAGATTTGCCAATGGATTCGTTTGAGAGAAGAGGAGGTGGATTGTCATCGATTACCCATATTTTGTGCCTTGCAAATCCGTGTTGATCCAGTAATCCCCAAACTTCAAACACACACAAAATTCAATTACAAAATGATCAATAAAGTGAAACAGTGAGAAAAAAACTAAATTTTACCTGAGGATAACATATCTGAATCCCTCCTCGCATTGATTTAGGGTGTTTGAATATAGCCTAACAGTTTACAACAAAATTAAAAAAGTAAGATTTTTGAATGTTTATAGATTGTTGCTAGTGTCAGGGTTTTGTGTGCAAACCTTGTTGCTAGTGAAAAGAAGCTCTTCGCCATGGTCATTCCTCCATGAAATCACTTGTCCTCCATGTAAACTAATCTGGAATACAAAAAATCAAACCAAGAATGAACAAAATGATTAAAAAGCTCGAATTTGTATTGAGAGATTAAAAAAGAAGAAGTAAAGACCTTGGCTGAAGCACCATGTGGGTTTCTGAGAAGGACTTGGTCAATGCCATTCCAATCTTTGATTTCTGGTGTATTTATTGGAATTTTAGGAGGTTACGTGCATTGCTTCAGATAGACATGGCGGAAACAGTACTCAACTTTCTTCAGGATACAGAAGCAAAATCTTTATTGAAATTTTTATATTATATCTTAAATACCGATTATTTATTCATTAATGTCCAACCTGTCATTAATTAAATAAGATACAGACATAATTTGGGGTTAGAGGAGAAGAATTACACCTTAATTAGTGGACTAGATTGTTGATGCACGAGGATTCCGAGAGAAAAAAAAACTATTGCCCTTTCTAATACTAATGAATTTTTATTTATTTGGTAATATATCAATATTTAAGAGCTTAATTTTTGTTTATTCATTTTATAAAAAAATTACTTTCCTTAATGTAGAACCTTATAAGTTTGCAACACAAAAAAATCATTTGTGTAATTTTATTATTGGTAAAATTGTAACAAAATGTAACTTCAGAATTCATGTATACTATAGTACTTTGTCAAATGATTGTCTAATAAAGAAAGGCTTCTGAATAGTTGATAATATATCTGTGACAACGTACCACGTGTACCGTATATAACCAAAAGGTCAATATTATTTGAATTTTAATTGGGGGAATTTAAATAGTCCAACTTGAACAAACGCATGGCTCAAATCGAAAGTCAGGTGATCAGATCTTTTTTCAATCTAAGTAAATAGTTTATATACTCTTGTCAAAAATGAGACAATGTAGTTCTGATAGATGAGTAATGTACAAAAGAAACCTATTGCAATTTGCATCATTACCTTTAATAAACTTTTGTAATTTGTGATTAATAAATGTAACAATGTTCTCTTTACTTTGCTGATTCATGACCGTCTTCTTTGAAGATGGATCACTTCTCATTTATTGACACATACGCCGACTCAATTATTTTAAACCGGTTTTTGTCGTCTACACATAACCGGGTTATACCCAACAAATTACACAGTAGACCATCATTATTCGGATAAATCAGTTCACAGCGAAACATGATTTAACGAACTTTACTCTTATTTTATTTTTGCATTTCCTTTTTTTATCACAACTTTATTCATAATACACAATCTATGCCACGAATTTCATTGAAAAGTTAATTTATAAAGCAAGCAAAGAGTAAGTAAGCGAAAAGATTAAGTCCAGACGCATTTACATCCTTCTTAAACGTCGTTGTGGAAACGTGGTTTTTAACCTTACTTTTTTATAAGCTCAAGTCTTCGTCAAGCCTTATAAAAGAGAAATGCGACAGTTAGAGAGATAGATAGAGACATGAACAAAGAAACGGTCACTAAGGATCTGTAGACCTTTTGATGGTAAGCTCTGCTCTGAGATGGAGAATTCCATTGATGAAGTATTGACTATCCTCTGTTATAAATGACGTCCATGGAATCCCAAACAGGTTTCTGTAACCAACTGCTTTACCTCCTGTGAATGTGTAGTTCCCTTTGTATTTGCTTATGAAATCTTCCGCGGCCTTTGACCTCGTCGAGAATTCATAGTCCACTCCGAAACTCACTGACCCTTTCTCCTGCATCCCTAGGAACAGCCCGAAACAGTGGAACGAGCTCTGTTGGTCCATGTTGCAGTGTGCTGAGAGGAAAAACCCTTGACCACCTAAGTGAAAGGCCTGCGAATAGACTCTACCCGAGGGGAACAATCCTGCGCATTCTTCTCTTTTCAAGTCTAGGTAGACTACACACTGCGGTCTAGGAAGCTCAAACTCTACGACTTTGACGGGTCTGTATTTGTAAGCTCTCTCTATGAGGCGGCGGTTCAGGGATGCAGATTCTTCGGCGGCTAGGCTACGTTGTCTATGTGGGGCTTCTGCTTTGAAGAAAAGAGCTTCTAGAACAAGCTTTGACGCTATTTCATGCTCAAAGTCACTGCAAGTCAGTACCTTCTTCAGCTTTCGGCATGTCATGAATGGGAAGCGGATGGAGAGTGCAAGGCGTGAACCGAGTATCTCTCTTCGCTCCTCCAAACAAGGGTATTGCGCCCTTGCCCACTTCAAGATAAAATCATAAACTGCATCCTCTGATGCAATTTGGAGATCATCACTTGACAGAATTGCCTCAATTCCTGCCAAAGGTAGAGACATAACCTCCTCATGAAACCTGGAAAAAAAAAATTAACCATGACTTATGAGAATCGACCTACCACACGGGTGCTTCATAGTTCTTGATTACAGAAATATCATGGAAATGCATTCAAAAGTATTGTATGTAGTTTGGAGGGTCATACTTTGTAATGTCTTTGTAGCGAGCAGCAAGGAATTGTTTTGCAGCATCAGTTAAAGGCTGAACAGCTTTGGCCATTAGAACACTAGAGGGAAGCTCGAGATAGAGCAGCGCAGATTCAGGAGTCATAGGCATATTACGGAGAAGTCTACTACAGTACCTCATGCAAGAAGCAACTTCAAATTTATCAGCAGCCATCAGCACATCTAATAACGCAGGTGCTGTGGTGACAGATACCGCATTGCTATACATAAAGTTTAAAAGCTCCATCAAAGCAGCTTCCTCTGTCATATACACAACGTAGGATATGTATGTAAATCAATCAAATCCTATGGATCTCAATACTCTTAAAATAATGAAGATTAAAACCATATATTCTGTGGAACTAATACACAACGGAACACCAGATGTAAACCAAGGGATAATTTAATGTTGCGTTCAGATATGTTCATATGAATCACAAGCCAATAGCTTCTGCTGCAATGGCGTACCTGATGCATTAATTCTAAGGGTGACATGCCTTTGCTCAGATTCCCTCATTCCATTGGAGAACAACTATATAACATATTCGTGAGAAACACATGAGGAGCAAAAAGTAACATCAATAAATAAACCATAGATTTAATACCTTGTAAAAGAAAGGGCTTTTAGCAGCTAAAATAGGAGAACTAATATGAAGTTCTTTAACCCTAACAACAGTAGAACAGTCCATTCCCCAATTTGGCTTACTAGATGTTTCTTCTTCATCACCTAAAACTCAAAAACCTCCTCAGAACAAAAATAGGACTTTTCTTCACAAAGGATGTTACTTTAAAGTACCTGATAAAGCTTCTTCAACCATTGCTTCTCCCTCATCATCTAAATTCTCACCACCAGGACATCCATCCATATCAGGTTGTTCATCAGTTAAAATCTGCTCCTCAGGACATGCCACAATGTCGGAAATCGTAACTACAAAAAATGAAATAACAAAATCGATTCAACAAATTAAACTTGGAATTCAATAATAGAAACCCATAAAACAAAGATTCAAGAGAAATAAATTACCACCAGATTCCTTCTTAATATCTTCTCTTCTTCTCTTCCGATGACGAGCCCAATCAGCGATACTCGTACAGCCTTCACCATCGGACCTTGAATCTGATGGTCCACCCATGATCTCGATTCGAAGCAAACGATCGGAGAAGTTACTGTCATTAAAAGCGAATCCAAAATCTCCGTCGGAGGATGAACCATGACGAGAGAAATCAGAATCCATTTGGGTTTCAGGATCGAATAGATCCGTATTTTCAGTACTTCTCATCTTTCTTTCCTCCAAAAAGACAATCTTTTTGTATTCCCTCCGGTGAGAAACCGATAAGAGAAGGAATCAGTCAGAAGAGCTTTGGTTCATGTCCGAAACTTAGAAAGAGAAAGCTCAACGGTTTCAGGTGAGAGAGGGAGAGACGAAAGGCTACGATACGAAGATGAGTATTCCTATATATGTCTCTTCTTATCTTTCTAATAACCGGTTTTGATTCGGTTCGGTTTGTTCATATCCGGTCTTTTTTTTGTTTCTGTTGATATTTTCCTGGTAAAATCTGCGCTGCGCTACCAAATTTTGAATTTGACGAAGAAAGGATAATTTTGGTCCGCATCCCCCTGACCAAATCCACCCACATTAGGATTACTCGTTAATGGCGCGAATTCAAAAAATAAATAAATAAAACCATAATATTTGAATTTATTGGTTTAGTTAATAATTTTACTAATAATCAAGCTAAGTCAGTGAATAACAGAAAAATCCAGTAATTCGGGGTTAGCGCTATTTATAATAAGGTGGAAAATCCGGATTAGAGAAAAGAAATGGCAACTATTTGTGGTCAATTTAGTTAGCTGAGGCTCAGGTTGTCCAACCCAAAACAATTTTAGTATATTCTAATCTTTCCATCCATCATAATTTAACTCGTTAATGCAGGTTACTACTTTAAATGGTGTTAAAATCATGTTTGTCTTCTAGTTATCTTTTCAGGTTAAGTTGATATATTTAGGTCTCTACTGGTTTGATGGGTCATAGTAATTGTCTAATTTTCTTTAACTTTGACGTGATGGCAATGGCACACATATACATATTAAATCAACAAAGGAGGAAACTTGAACCAAGAAAAACTGGTAGGATCCATACATCATTTCGTCAACTTTTTATTCCATTTCAAATTTAAGTAGATTATTGAACCTACGAAACTTGAAAATACGTGACCCCTAAGAAAAATAAAAATAATACAAAATAGCTGTTGTCCATTACCCGAAAACCTAACACTGCCAAACCTGACAAATCCCATCACGAAGATAGCTCCAGGTTTTTTTTTATTCAAATACAAAAACATAAAATCTTTAAACAATTTAAATTACAGCTACATTTAGACACATTAGTGGAAGTTGTGGGTAGTGTTTCCACAGCTTCCACTATCAAGCAAAGTTATTACAAGCACTAATGGAGTTTCTCTTTTCCCTTATTATAGATTTGGAACTCACACAAAGAAGAAACTTGAAGGAGATTACAATCACATAAGTACTCACAAAGAATACAAAGGTGAAGACTCGAACTCTCTTTGTGTCTCTCTCTCTTGGTTCTTCTCTATGTCTCTCTCACAACTTCTCTCACGTCTCTTCTCTCTATATTCTTTCGGCTTTTTTCTTTTGTCTCTTATGTTGCTGACGTTTCTTGTCTTAGGGTTTCTCCTCAAGCTGATCATTACTTTTATAACAAGATACAACACTTCCTCCTTTGCTTTTTTAATGGGTTTGTTTCAGTTTTTTTTGTCGTCAAACTCCATATATTATGTTAACGATTTTCCAACTCTCCAGAACAGAGAGCCGAATGAGAACCGTCACTCTTACATAGGAAAAGAAAACATCGGATTAATGCAATTCTAACGATCCGCATTATCCGGATAAAATTAAGATACAACAAAAGTCGAAAACATGATAAATGTCTAAAATGATACTCTACTAAGTTGAAACTACTAAAGATTGAAAGTGTAGAATACGCCGCGGAGATATACCACTCGAAGTGGTGCAAGGTTAACCGATGTTTGATAGTCGACATTCGGAGGATACAATACAGTGCGTAATACAAAAGTATCTGCTGTATTTGGAGAGTCCTAACTTGTGTCAGAAGTGTCGAGGCGCTAGATCTCTGAAGAGGGTGGTCACAAGAAAGACGAGTAAAAAGACTCGTGAAACCTGAAATGATCAAGGGTCTGAATGCCATAGGAGGGGGAGCTAAAACTTGATTTCCTACTGCAGTAAATGCAATCCACTCAGCGTCTTTCTTCTTAGAGTTGAAAAACACCGTAATTCTTAATAGTGAGAGATTTCACTAAACATATTATCTCCCTAAAAGATGAGTTTACGGAAAATAATCTATTCACACGATATAAACTTATCGTTAATATGTTTTTGTAACATGTGAAAAAATCTCTCCTGTCCACGACAAGAAGAAGCTTGAATGTATGGCAAAACCATTAATATCATTATTTGATAACATGCCCCTATTCTCAGCAGAGGGCTTCAACTCAAAAGGCCTATCTGCGCCACTAAAGCCCAAATCGGCATCAAAGATGGATCCAGCACAATTGGATATCTGTAGGGTCTTGAAGCCCATTTCAACCCCAAGGATGGATCTAGCCCATTTTTGAGACATGTAGGGCCCATTTGACTTCATGCTTTCTTCTTCCTACGAGAGGAGACACGACATACTCTGGCGTCGGCGGCAGAGCTTCTCGGTGTATTCCGGTGCACCGGAAAAAGTACCACATCCAAAGCTCCACCACTCCGATCTTGATCCTCCACGCTGCGATAGATCTGGGAGTACTTCCTTCGACATCTATGCCTTCTATTCGCCATGGAGACTTCGACATGCTTTCCTCCCTTATCGACGGGATCTCCGTCATCCCCGCCGGAATTTCTTCCCTTACATCAGAGATGTAGATTTGGTGATATAGGTTGCTTTCTACGGGCTTGGAGTCCGAGATGGCTTCCTCCCTCACGATGAGATCGACTTTGGAGGGGAGAGAGAAGATTTGCCGGTGGGGATGACGGAGATCTTCTTTCACCGGGATTTTGTTCAAAGTGACCTCACCGTTGGCTAATAGAGCGCGGTGACCGCATGCGAATCGCGGCGGCGACTAAAAGCTCTCTCCAGTGGAAGAGAACGCCAGCGCTTCGAGGGAGAGAGAGGGACAACTCGTTGATAATCTCCGACCAATGAGAAAACATCGGCATTTTCGTGGTCCGGAAAAAAGTCCAGAAGCTCCGGAGAGCTAAAGAAGAAGTGGACTAGACGGTCGCATGGACGAGCCACCGCTCCACTAACATCGAAATTCTTGAAGGAGAAGCTTGCCTCGAAAATAGTATCTGGAAGCTTTCAAAATTCAAAAAGCATTCCGGTGCATAATAGGTTTGTTTCAGATTTGGCCCATCAATTTATAACCAATTGAGACTCAGATTTGGGTGAAAAAAAAGTGACTGAGACCCATAACTTACAGTAATGGATACACATTAAAAATTATTATTAATAATTGTCCTGAAACAAAAAAACCAAAGCCAAAATCATTAATTTTATCCTCCAGGAACAGCAACGAGACAACCTCCAGTCTCAGAAATCTGACCCATTTTATGAGATATTGTGGGCCACATGTTAAAATTACAAAGGTGCTTACATTTCACAGCGCGAGAGAGAAGGATTTAATTGATAAAACAAAAGTAAATAGGGCTCGATTGATAAAATCTAGAAATTATAGAGTACCAAATTGCAAACTCGTGGAAACATTTCCAACAATTAAAAACATTTCCCGTATCAATATCATCATCTTAAGCGCCGGAGATTTCTCTGGGCAAAAACAATCCAGTAGAAAAACAAAAAATACATGAGCTTCTTCATTGAGGCAACTATGGAGCAATCTCGAGTCTTGGTTCAAAGCAAAAGCCAGTAAAGAGCTGAAGAGGGAATCTCTTGGTAACAGGGCATTTCTGAGACCATTTCCAATACTTAAGATTCATATCAAATGTTAAAAGCGCGGGAGATCCATAGCTTTGAATGTAAACCAAATCATCAGTGCCACTACTTGCAAAAACATCGTCGAATTCACCAAAACCTTGGAAGAATCTCTGAGGCATTCTCGCCATTTCTACCCATTCCTTCCCTTTCAAAACCCAAATCCCAATCCCTTTTATAATCTCGGGTCGATCATGTTTCCCGATTCCTCCAACAATCACAAGCCTTTCTCTTAGATTCATCAATCTTCCACAAGTTAAAGAACACGGCATTGGTATGAAACTCCTCATCAAGATTCCGCTAGACGATGATCCGTTGGTCGATAGATTAGAAGCAATCAAACCGTGGCGATGATCAGAGCCTCCTGTTGAGTAAATCAAGAAGTATAGAACATCGTCGCAGATCACACTCTCGTTTCCTCCTCTCCATCCGATTAAGACATCGGATACTGATGTTGTCCAAGTCATTGTTTCAGAGCTGTAGAGATGAATAGAGAAATCCCATTGGAAGAAATTCCCAGGAACTTGCTTTGATTTCACTATAGAGACTGAGTAACTCCGGTTTGCTCGGTTTACCGCACGGTTTGCTCGGGTCACGGAGGTAGACATTGCGGTGTAATCAGTCGATTTATGACCAGGAGGTTCGATAAGCCTCCTCCATTGTTTGGTAATTGGATTTGAGACATAAATCTTGTTTCTGCAGTCATTATCCATGAAACAAACCAATCCACAAGAGGAAGCAACAAACCAATTCGAGGTTTCGATACAAGGGAGATCGAAACTGTACCATTTCCGGATAATCGGGTCATAAGCATAACCTGATGGATCATCTGTGCTAGTGAACATGAAGTACCAAGGCCTTTGAGAAACAGAGTTGTTGGAGAAATTCCGTAAGAACCTTCGAGAAGACACAATCTCATTCCATCTTTTGCAGACGGTACCAGCTCTGAAAATGCTAGCAATTGGGAGAAACGAGAGGATTCTTTCTAATAAATCGTCAGGGAGAAGTGAATCCATGGAAAAGGTTTCAACTTTGGCTTCATCATCGCTCTGCTCAGAGTATGATTCAGCTTCAGGGACATATGTAATGTAGCTGTACGGAAAATTAGTCCAAGACGTCTCTGCTTCCATTCTCAATAGCCACTGAAACAACACAAATAATTAACTTAGGTTACATATCCATTACTAGAAGAACACTATTAAGAATCAAAGCTTACGAATCTGAATCCAATATTCTAAATTGCAGACCTAATTAGAGCCACGCAACAACATAGATCATCCATTTCACAACACACAACTTTTTCAAATCAGATTTTGTAAGTGAAAAAAAAAACAGATTTGAACCTTTTGAACCAGATTTGCTTTAGGAGATATGCATATCGAAAATGCAGAAGATGAAGCAGAGAGATAATATTTAGACTTGGTCTAATACTGCAATACATTTTTCAGACAGGAACCAAAAGAAAAAAGACAAAAAAAAGTGGAGAAAAGCTGCGTCATCCTTTCAACGTCAAGATTTCACAGATGAGAATTAATACAAAGATTAGATGTTAGGTATACAAAAAAAACGTTTTTTTGTTGTTGTTCTTGCTTATGAAATTAGGCTATACGCACACATCAATCAAACATCTGGTAACAACATATATCATAAATACCAAACCCATCATCATCAGACATCAATAAAAAATTACGAACACGGAACAGATCAATGAACCACTCAGAAATGAAAGCAGAAAGAAACAGTGGAATCAGACAGAAACCCATCTCGATTCACTACACACCTTCGATTAAGGAGACTCGCGTGTCTCTGAATCTTCCAAATTCTCGAGATTTAAACCGGTATAAGTGTCGGAATTTTTATTAGATTTGCGAGAGTAAATGCTGGTTTTGTGGATCTCGGTTATCGAAAGATGAGATTTTCCTAAAAATAGAAGATGGAAATGAAATGGGTTTCTCGAGATTTTGGATTTGTCAAGAGTAAGAATGAGGTAAAAGGGTTCATCAAGAAAACGAGAGCGTGAGATTGAGAAAAATCTGGTTTTTATAGAGACAGAGAAGAAGATAAACGAAGTGGTGTTCGATTGTAAATATGAATGATACAGACAGAGAGACGAAGAAAGATAAACGAGAGGAGAGCAACCGAGGAAGATAGAAGAGAAGAAAACGTTTTTTGCTGTTTTTTTCTCTTTTATTTCCATTTTATTTTGATGGCAAAGAGTTTAAATAAATAAATGGAATACAGTGAAGGCGCGTGTATGCGCGTGTTATTTACCTAATTTTATCGGAAAAGAAATATATATATGGTAAATACATCATATATGTAACTGTTAAAAATTAATAAAAAGTAGTTCCAATAAAACAATGAAATATCATAACACCAATAATAATGCTGTCTTACTCAGCAACCCAACTTTTTTTCTTCTAATAATATGATTTTGTAAGCAGCGTTATAAATCAAACATTATTTTAATGCTACAGTAGAATAACTGAGGCCATAAAAATCTGTATTTTATCACTTGCTACTTTGTTTCATTCATTTTCTAACTATTAGCATATAACAGTACATCAATTCAATCTAGTTAATAAGGGATGATGGTATGATAAAAAAAATAGTAAAATTAAAAACATACTCATAGTTTTAAAACATAGCTTTTAAACGGTAACACTCACTTTGATAAATATTTTTAAAATTTATTTATTTATATTCTTACACCTCAAAAAATATTGGTACAAAATCTTTTGAATCGCTAGGTTTTTTTTTGTACCATCAACTTTTGATCGATTCTTCTGCATCATTTTATTGCATCGCTACGTTATATTTAGTATCACGGTATATAGTTACCGTTTTAAATAAAATCTTAAAATTAGCAATTATAATCCGTTATTTTAGTGATAAAAGTAAAAAAAATAATATTATTGTTATTAATTTGGTATTTACTCTGCCAACTAGAAGGGTTAGCTGAAAATGACATACCACATGAGGTAACCTTTTTGTCTTTTTTTTGGTTTTATATATTTATTTTAAAGGTTGTCTTTAAATTATTTGAAAAAGAACAATTAATCAATCAAAATAATTCTATTGTTATTTCCTTCGTAATTATACTTTGCTTTTCAAACACTGAAAGGTCTGTTTCTCTATTTCTTAAGCCTACACTTCTCGCAGTTTCTCAGTGGCCTGTCCTTTACCTAATACACTCACTTTACAAAAATAAAATTCAAAACCGAGATAAATTATTAATTTATATGTAAAAAATATTAATTTTATTTTTCGTCATGTGTACTAACTACATTTAACGTGTAAAGCTATATATTGATCTCAGCTTCGTACGCATTACTTTCTTTCTTCTTTCGATCAAATGCCCTTACCCTTTATGGTTATACAACTACTCCAATATATATATTTTCCCTATAATTATATATATGCGATTAGTGATTAGTGGCTGGCTCATAGACTAGATCACATTGCTGGTTTTAATATGCCTTTAGGAAAGAAAAGGATCTAATGTTCATAAATCATAATTTTTAGATCTAAATTCAACTGTTAGTTATTCATGATGCGGTTTTATCTAAATATAAATCGGTTTTTGATCCTTTGCATTATGGTCTACGAAAGCTGTAATAATTCCTCTGGTCGATTGAATTAATCATGCTCGCATATCCGTCGGCTGGACGTAAATTGGTAACAAGCTAACAATTTTTTGAGTAAAATATGGGTAAATACTTATAAACAGTAAAAGATAATAGTATAAAATAACGGTGCAAAAATAGATGGTTCATGGTATTAATTTCGGTGACAAAATAACGACACAAAATAGATGATAGTACATTGGTACTGCTTGCATATCATTTCTGTTTAATCGTTTTGTATATATATTTTGTTCGATTCATGTTGATTGACTGATAACCATTCAAACGACACCCTTTTATTACTACGTTAAGCGATTACCAATCAAATTTGTGAAGATACACTACTTAATATATTTTGGTACTATTAAGTTTTTAATCACGATTTTATAGGGGAAATGCAACTAATATTGTTTAAAGATGATCATCGTTAAACCGTGAATCATGTACCTAATTTTTAGCTAGGAAAAATGAAATTAAAAGGACGAAGGAAATATCCAATAGAATTATACCATTTACACTTTAAATTTCAATTAATCCAAAAACCAAAGCATATACCTTGTACTATAGTGATGCACTGTCTTGCTTATTGCGTTAGTTTCCTAGATAAAGTATCAAGAACTTCAGGCACATGGAACTTTTTTTAATGAGTTCAGCTTAAGCAAATTCTAAATTGCTATATATGTTGTTATGATATAGGGATCTCGGATCTATACGTTGCATCACTATGTGAAATCCACGATAGCAAAAGAAAAGCGTGTCAAATGAAAAATAATAAATTTAAAATGTTTTCATTCTCAGCATATTTATTAGTACTGGAAGTTTAATGTCTGTTTCGTGTTAGTATACCTCTATATCTATTTTGTTGAGATAGTTGTGAGAAATTAAAACCATCAGCTATAGTCGTGGTTTTGTAAAAACGATCACTGTAGAAATGCTAAGGATTTGAAGACTTTTGAGTTTTGGCAAGATCCTCATCATTAAAACATGAATAATTTAGAAATGTTGTAAAAAGTTTTTGCAACTTGATCTTATTGGTGAACTTTGAATTGTCTTTATAAAAGCATCTAACTTGTATTTATTTTATAAAGATAAAACCCTAACTAATCCAGAGCGTAGATACAGTAGGGACCGGCCTTAAGGAACCTTTGTGCACATTAAGTCACTTCTCACTTCTTATTCTTTACATTATGGAGCAAACACACTCACACGCACACACATATAGTCTTAACTTTGTTTTAGTTTTTCTTTCTTAAACTCATTTTAGGTCATATTTGCAGACTTCATATAATGATCTACGGCTATAAATAGAAAATATTTGTTGAAATATATCACAGAACAATGGATTTGGATTTTAGTTTTAACCATGACACATCCATATGCCGCACATATGTCAACATATCCATCATTCACCACACACGATTACTTATGACTTAAATATCAAATACGTCTCAATACACTAATTAGATCTGCTATTTACCAACATATGAGCAAGTATCTTAAGATAGTCGTGTGTTTAACCCAAAAAAACATAATCGTGAGAAGTAGAAAAAAATAATCAAAAAGAGAATGATTGTGAAAGTGAACTTATACATATATATATATATATATATATATATTGGGAAAGTGGAGAAAACTTAAAAGTCACACTTATACATGATGATGTTCTCTTCCTTCTGCTCCACATTTTTCTGTTACCCTTTTTGACTGTTTCTCTACCACAGTCCACGTTCCCAACTTTTGTAACTATTCAATCTCTCTTTCACCTAGTTTCAGAGAAAGACTTTTGTATCTTTTATTAAGAAATCACTTTTTTTGGTCAACAATCGAGTATGTAATCCTTGGTCGAGGAGCTATGGAAGCTGGAAGCTGAAAGGGTCGCACGTGTATGCTCTAGTGATTAGTCTTACAACAAAATGACTGAAGAGTAACCCAAATCCTCAATAAATACTAAAAGCCTAACGGGATTTTTAAAATCCAACTCGATTTTAAAATATAATCAAAGCCCACTAGGCACTAAAATGAGAATGAACTTTTTTAAATGACCGACCACCGACCATTCCCAAAAGCTGAAGCGTAACTTCTCCTCCTCACTTGTAATCGAGGATCCTACAAATTCAAATGGTAAGAACAATAATATTAAATAAATTCCATCAGCGTAATTGATCTTAAATTCCAATAAAAAAAACATACTAAATTGTAAACATTTTCTCATGCTGACCCCAAGGAATGATAAACAACAATCGACCGTTTTGTCAAACGGTAACATCTTTATTACCCTTAATGTGTTCATCCCTACATTTTGTCAGACCAAATAAATAAAGGACCAATCTTTTTTTCCCTCATTTTCACAGTTTTACTCTCATCCTCTGTTTCTAACTCTTCAATCTTCAAACTTCTTCTTCTTTCTTCAATCTTCTTCTTCAAATTTCAATCTTCAATCTTCTTCTTCTTTTGGTAGCTTTTATTTTTTCAGCAAATGAGCAAATGAGACTGGTGACTTCTCAATTGAGATTCGCTAGGAACACAAGTGGAGATTATCCTCATACCAATCTTTATGCAGCTTCAGAATCACAGAACGGGTTTGGATTGAAGAGCGTTTATTTTTAAGATTTGATTCTTCTGATTTGGCTTCAAAGATCTGATCATTTCCGGATGATTACAGCTGAACTCCGGAAAGGTGATAGCGGTGGGACCTGGATGAAGGGATAAGGATGGGAAGTTGATTCCGGTCTCTGTAATGGAAGGCGACACGGTTCTTCTTCCAGAGTACGTGAAACCTCTTTCTTTCTATTTGTTACATTGTAGATTACACTTTTTATTTGATCAAAATGATCCATGATGTCAATAACTGACTAGAAGAACAACAATGGCGACAAGGACAAAGAGAAGAAGCTAATTAACTCATGTCCACCTGTTGCTTACTAATATTCAGGTCATTTGCTCAATTCATTAATTTCTTGTTTTGATTTTCAAATTTTTAAACTATATATATTTTTTGTAAATATATTTATTTAATTAATATTTTGTAAAAATATTTTTCTTTTAAAGAAATTTAACTGTTAAATTTCAAAAATTGTAAGAACTTTGACATTATGTTCTAACAATATTTTTTATCCCTTAGAGGTGTTATTAGTTTAATATGTTTATACTTTAGGTAAATTTAACACTGATATTTTTTTAATGAAAATATTTTTATAAAAAATAATTAAAAATATATTTTTTACAAAAAAATTTAAATTTAATTAAAAATCCAAAAATTAAAACTTCAATATATCTTTTCTTAGAAAAAATATCGAAAAATAAGTGTTAAAATTCATAATTGTAAAAACAAACGTAATTTGTCCATAAAACTGTCTTTGCTCCATTAGAAGTATTCTAAGTTCAATATGTTGATACATTAGAAAAATTTAACACTTTTTCCAATAGTTTTTCTAAAATAAAATGTTATTAATTTTTGGATTTACTAAATTTTTAAATATATATAATATTTTAATACATTATTTAACTAAATTTCAATAAAAATATTTTGCTTTAAACTTTTATTTAACTAAATTATTTTCGCAAATAATATTTTCAGTTACTATTTCGATTTATGCTAACATTTTTCTATTTTAACGGGCTAAGCCTGGACAAATTGGGTGCATAGCTAAAGCCCATTCTTTGAATATCAAAGAGACCAATATACAAGTTTTATCACCTAATAAGTATGACTTCAAAAGAGAAGCCCACATCTTTGCACATTTCGTGGTTTAGGATCACACAAGAATTAGAAGCCGTTGATCTTTTAAAACCTTATAATATAAGGATATCAAATAACATCCATACGTAATGATGTAACACGACAAAGCATCGAAAAGGGCAAAAACCACAAAGTCATCAAAAAGAGCCATGTGAAAGAAACTTACAAAACAAAAAGAAAATGATAAATTCAAATTCACAATATTTAATAAACAAATACGATACGAAGAGTTATCTAGTAAAAAAATAAAATCTCGATTTAATTCAATCTAAAACAGCTCTTCCATAGTAACGAAACGGAAAATAATAAATAGAAACGGAAAATAATAAATAGAAACAGAAGAAAAGCTTCAGTTTTGATAAAGTCAAATTAACCATGAGTATTCAAAGCTTCCCAGACCAAGTTCTTAACCACCGGATTAGCCACGTCTCTAGCTTGATAAGCCGCTTTCTTCAAAGTCCTTATAGTCCACACATTTGCCTCCCACCATGAAAGACTTCTATACGGAAGATTATGCTTCTTGCAAAGCTCTTGAACCACCGGAGAAACTTTCCGGAGATGGCAACGAGGTAGCCGAGGGAACAAATGATGTTCCAGCTGAAATTGTAATCCACCAAAGAACCAATCCATGTATGATCTACAAGAGATATCAATTGTTCCTGCCGCTTGCTTCTCGAACCAGTCGCTACCGGTGGGTGGGCCAACGTAGACATCTGCGGCGAAATGGTTAAGTGTGAACTGAATGTGTTGTAACGCCGTGACGGTGAAGCTTGTGAAGACGAATAAAAATCTCTCCGGCCAGTTTGGTAGACATGAGACTAGGAGAGGGAACCAAGTCCAGAAGACTAAGATTCCGGCGAAATTGAGAGTACGATCTGGGAATTCACGACTGGAGAAAAGTAAGAGAAATGTTTGAATGAAGAGATTGATTCTTCCGAAGCACATGACTGGATAATAAGTAAAGTGTTGGTAGCTGATTAAGAATCTAGCTACTGGATCGAAAGTGAGTTTCCGATCGTAGAATCGCGAGGTGATTGAGTTGAAGAATTTGGTAGAGACGGCGAAAACAGGGATGTGTTGTAGATCTGGATCGTAATCGAGGCTGTTACAAGCTATATGATGAGCATTGTGAGTCCATTTCCACCAAGCGATTGAGATTCCGGTGAGACAGTTACCGGAAAGAAGCTGAGCGAATTTGTTGTATGATTTGTTCGTCATGATGACGTAATGACCTGAATCGTGACCTATGTAAGCGCTTTGGATCCAGAGAAGTCCGAGAAGTGCTGCGGCGAATTGATGAGCCATTAGTGAGGTACATCCCAAAACACCGTAGAGAACGCCGACGAACATGGCGGCGACGAAGGCTAATGTGTAGAGAGTGACGTGGCCTTTGTTTTCGAAGAGTCCGAGTTTTCGAAACTCAGCAGCCATGCGACGGTAATCACGTGAAACTTGGGAGACTTGGAAATCTCTGATGTGATAACCGGTAAAGAGATTCTCCAGGTGATTCCATGCAGTTCCGGGATGAAATGCGATGAACGCATCGGTGACATCTTGACCGACGAGATTCAGAATCACTGTATCGCCCCCGGGATGAGTTTTAATCCAATCGGAAACGTTGTAGACCTTGCCTTGAATCGCAATCCATAGATCTCCAGATTTGTTGTGTTTTTTCAGATCTTCGTTGGTAATGTACTCTTTCTCCGTCTCTTCCGCCATTGATGAACAATAACCAAAACCTTCGGAGATCCGAATATATCTCTGGATTGCTTTTGTCGATTCACGAAATCAATCGAAAAAGCTTAAGATTAGAGATACACCAACCTTTTTTTGCACCATTAATGGATCTCGAAACGGATATTTTGAATTCGAATGCTTTCTCTGCGCCTATCTCTGCAACTCCTTATATTATCGGTTGTTTTGTTATTTACTGTTTTTTTGGAATTAATATTGAACAGTTTTATTTAGAGACCGAAATTACGTGGCTAAGTGTGCCGACGTCAGTCGTTCTCACGTGTGAGTATATATATATATATTTTGGTAATTTAAAATACTCGGTTGGTGATATCAAAAATTGGGAAGAGGGACCATTAATAGAAAAATAAAGGAAATGGTTAGGTATAAAAGAGAAAGCTTAGTACTGTCCCTCCTAGTATTCATTCATGAAATGCAAGACAGACCACGTGCTACCTTTGATATTTCCTGTACGCTGTCATTGGTTGGTATCCGTCAAATTTTTTTCTTAATTTTGTTTTTTCCTATGGTCGAAAAGGTAACGTCAACATATTACAAAGTAGAGTGTCACCAATTGGCCGATAGGCCCAAAACCAAAAAAGAAAAGTATCACAGAACTGTGGTCAGTAAATCCTTCCTTTTTTACAGAACAAACATTATATTTAAATTTTCAAATGAAATATTTGAAAATTGAAACATATAGTTTTAGCCGCAATATATTCATGACTCTTGGCATATTCCCTTTATGTAAAAAAAGATTTCTTAATGCACTAGCACCGTCCCTTCAAGACTTGGTCTCAAAGATACACAGCTGTTCTCTTCCGTATCCTTTTCTAATTTATGGGAAACTCATCCAAGATATTTTTCTTCTTCTTATTGAGATCTCAAATAAATTGTATTTTACTTCAACTAAGCAACTATCATTTTGTTTTCAAGTGCGATATTTATTTATTTTATTCAGGGCCAGGCAAAAAAAGTCAGATGTATTAAAACCCTTCAATCGCATTATAAATAAATAGAAATTAAATAGCAAATGGGAGGAAGTTCATCGACTAGGAAACTAAAAGGAGACTTTTTTTTTTTGTTAAGGGATATATAGAAGACTTGGGAAGGCACTGGGAAAGAAGATAGTTATTCACTTTAATATACAGAATATTTCCAATGTCCCTTTTGTTTTTACTAAAAATATTATAAATCTATTTTATTCGAAGTTATCAACGTTTGAATACTGTGCACACACAAATACTATGTCCTTTGACAAAATAAAATAAAATAAAATATTATGTCCTTGTAGATATTTTGAATACCAATTTTTCTGACGAAAATATAGTATTTTGAATAATGTTTTAAGTCAAATGAAACGGGTCAAAAAGGGTCTTAATAAATCCAGATGAAAAAGGGTCTTAATAAATCCAGATGAAAAAACTGAAACAGTCAAACGTATAAGGCTTTCTTTCTCCTTGGCTTGCAGTTTGTCGAAGAACAATTAACATGTTGTTAAAAGTCCGAGTGTTCCATTTTAAATAAAAGTTTGACACTTTTATAGCCTTCTTGACATTTTCAGTGACATTATATAAAATAATGTCAATTTCGTCTCAAACTTACCAAATGAGAAAATGAACAAAAGGGACAAATTATGAGGACAATTAATAAAAAGGAAAGAGATGATTCATGTCGCACATACCCAGAAAGCAAATAAAAGAGCAATAATATTCTTCAGTCATTTCATCTACCATGACTTTCAAGACGATAGGGACTACGCAACGAGACATGCATTGGTTGCAAATTGGTCGAGACATACTATTGTTGCGAACCGTCAAAGAAAGTATGCTTCGAAAATGCAGCTTCTTTAGTTGTCTTCCCGACTCGAGACCTCGGAAATTGACATGCAAAGCAACTCCACAATGTATACAGGTGTAAAACCATGTTTTTGGATCTGTTTCTTTCTCACAAATATCACACCAGTATTTACCAGTTGCATCTTCAACGTAACATAAAGAGAGAATATGATCGTCGACCCTAGGCTTTACCTCATATGGTAATAAAGCGCAGTTGAAGTCCAAGATGTATCCACAATTATCTTCAACGCATCTGAGCACATGAGATGCGTCTTCGTTGCAAGCACTGCAGACTCCTCGTGGTGATGTGTAAAATAAGGGATGCTCAGGATGAATTTGGTGAAAAAATGGCTCAGAAACTGAAGCACATTTAACTCATTGTAAATCTAATATTTTACCACCAGAAAATGTATCCGAAACCATTGTAACTCACTCCACAAGCCTCACATGTAGAATGATCATAAGAATGTTGATCTAGTCTATACGGTTTATTACTTACCATATGCCGTTTTCGTTTACGCATATTAGCGCAACTCTCGTGGAGCAAGAAATTACAACTCATGCAGCTGTAGAAGGAATGGTGATAGATGGGATAAACGTATGCCTTGCAACACCTCTCCTCAATAAAGATATATACCGTACTTGTCGAGTCTTAGGGGATGCTCTTCATGGATGAAATGTAGGATCGCGTTTTCATCTATCACCTTGAATGGCTCGATATCTTCATCTTCTTCAGGTTCGTTTTTCATCTCTTTGCCGTCCCATACATCTTCTTTTAATACAAAAATCACTCTTTTAATACTAGTTTTTAAGGGTCAACTATTAGTTGTTACGTTACTTTTATAATATAAATAATAAAATTCAGATCTAACATGGTAATCACTAACCATCTACCATTTTATATTTGTACTACAGTAAACAAAAAAGTATTTCTTAAGACTTGTTCCGTTTGGTAAAAACTTCATACTCCAGGTGTTTCAAAATAGTATAGACTTGTCGAATAAGTTTATTTCCAGTTATACATATACGTGTGTTTTCCATTTCCTAAAAATGTTATTGCAAAATTTCCATTGTTCTGTTTCTCTTCCACCTAATATAAACGTAACTTTACATAGCACATTCAAATGTGATATCCATTTTCAATTAAAAAATTGGAGGATGAAGTACAATAGCATCGGTGATTTTATCAGACTCTGATCGGAGACATTCCAGTGGGTTTAGGCATTCCAGGTCCAATGGAATCGATTCGCCTGGTCATCATGAGGTATATTTGATTAAACATACTGAAATGTAGTTGTTGTAGTGATAAGTTTGCTTGTTTTATAATTCAAGAATCTTCAAGAATCTGAAGCAGGTATCAAAGCCCTGTCAGTAAATTATGCAGCTCTATTAAGAGAGAAAGAGGTTAAAGATTTTCATAGAATCTTCCAGCCATCTCTACTCTCTCTCTCTTTTATTACACCAAATGGGATTATTACAGGAACATATTTCCAGATTGAACCAAGAGAATGGCTCACTGAAACAAAATCTAACCTCAACCAGGGAATCAAACAATAATGCTACCAAGGTAGACAAATCATATGTTTGTTTCATCTCTCTGCGATTGCATCCGCTTATTGTTTCTTTAGCTATTGGACACTAATTAAGAGCTTTACTGTGTGAAGCATGTTGGCATGGAAAGGATTACTGTTAGGATTGGGTATATACTCAGTTTATTAGTGGGATTTAGTAAAGATACGAAGCTTATAGTTAGATCAAACATAATATTAAGATTCAAGGAAGCTGGATATTGTCATTTCTAGTTAGATAGTATATCAAATTCCTTTTTTTTTTTTGGTTGATTATGTTTAGAGATGTGATCATACATGAAGGTCTTAAACTATTTGATTAATTTGTAATTTTCTCCAGGGAAACAATGATCAGTCACCCAACAGGCTACCAAAATCTGTGTCACATTTAAAAAGTCGAAACCATATGTCCAATGGAAACGGGAAGGATACCGATTCGTATGTAAAGGACAAGGTAACACCATTGTTTATTTACCATTAAATTAAGACAAAAGCCTTTTAGTCTTGACATTGATTGGTTTGTAGGATGCATACTTGTGATTTTCTGAATAAAGTTCTAGAGTTTTTTTTAGGTACATCTTGTAATACTTAAGAAACCCTTTTCGGCTATAGGAGAAATGCCTTTTATTGCTCTGCAATGTTCTCATTTGGTAACAACCAAATTCTAAGAGGTAATCTGGATGCCATTTTTAGGACCTTGCATATATGTTAGACGATAGAACCAAATCACTGGCAGCTGTTCAAGCTAAAGAGCTTGCCAAAGAGCGTGAAAAGTTAATAGATCTGCATGTTTCTCTACAGGGTATGTAATATCACTGGTAGCTTAGTGCTTCTTTTGTATCTTCGTTATCTAGTATCCTCACTTACTTTACTTTCATCAGAGGAGCGTAGACGGAGTGAATCTTTCAAGGAGGAACTCGAGTCTCTGAGGTTAGATAAGAACTAGGTAAGTCTTTTGAGTTGAAAATGATTTGCATTTTATATAGGAATCACCATCTTTTTAGTTGCAATTTTCTTATTTCTGTGCATTCCATCTATTTACAGACCTCCTTGGAGATTAGCAAAGTGCGTAGTGAATTGGATGCAAAATTACTTGAAATTAAACACTTGCAGATGAAGTTGAATGGTCAGGAGAGCCACGCTGTTGGAACATCCAAAAGAAGTTAACATAATTCTGGAGAAGGGAAACAACGAGCTTAAGGTTTATTGTGTTCCATACTGCTGAATGGTTTTCCAAGCAAAAATTTGTCATTTTCTAACTGTGCATATGTATACTTTTATTTTTGGAATTTAAACCGAATCTGATCTGCTTTTTCATCACTACATAGTTGAAACGAAGTGAGCTAGAAGCTGCTTTAGAAGAAAGCAGGAAGCTAACCAGTAGCAAAGTCTTCTCGGATGCCACTGAGACTCTGATTAGGCATCCTAGTAGTTTGGACAAGGTTCTTAAACTAAAAGAGACTTTTATTTTAAACACATTTTGCATTGCTTTCATTAAATGTGGAGCAAGTTTTATCTTCTTTTCTTATGCATTTTTCCATATTTAACTAGGAGAAGCCTGAAAGCTTTCCTGGAAAAGAAGAAAATGGAGCAATCCTTGCAGAGGTTGGAAACATATTTGAAGGAAACCCGACTAGAAAAGGATAAGGCATGGCAAAAACTAAAACGTCTCAAACAACACTTGCTAGAAAAGGTTGGCTATTGTAAAAGCTATTCTTTCTACTTGATCCATTATTGTGAGATCAGTGTTCCATCTGTTGAATCATATTATTAGCTTTTCGATCATTATTTTGTTTTCTAGCAACTCTATGATTTGTTATGAAATCATTCTAAACAATGTTTCCTTGCCACAATTTTTCAGGAAACTGAGGAGTTTGAAAAATATATTTTGGTGCTTATAACCACTCTGGTACAAGATATTTTACAATATTTATTGCCCCTAAATTGTTAATATATTTCGGTGCGTAAACTCCTTTCTTTATGGATTTTAGGTTAGGACCGGGTCTGGTCTCATATATCACAATTGGAAAAAAACTCTCAAGCAGGCCATGGAGAATCAGGAAGATAACAAGCAATGACGAAAGTTGAAGGAAACAATTGATGACCTAAATCAAAAACTTACAAATTGTTTCAGAACAATCGAGTTCAAACTGCTCTTGGCCAGTACTACGCTGAAATCGAAGCTAAGGTTGGTATTTCAATATTCATTTAAAAATTCAAAATCTCTCCTTTTTTTCTTACACTCAAAATATAACAATGTGTTCTTATTCATTTTGTAGGAACATTTTGAACGAGAGCATGCAGTGGCTAAAGATGAGTTGATGAAGCTTTATGCTCGTTTAAAAAGTAGGAATATAACTATCGTTTTCCTATGTTAACTAGGACCTGCCATAACGAATATTTGTCTGATCCTATTTTGCGGTTGCTGAAGGATTCTGATGAGCGGTTAGAGTCCTCAAATAAAGAAAAGGAAGACATCATATCCAAACTGTTGCATGCGGAATGGAAAAATAGAGTAAGCAACGTTGAAGAAGACAATGCAAAAGTACGACGTGCTCTTGAGCAGAACATGACAAGGCTAAATAGAATGTCAATGGAGTCGGATTATCTCGTTGATAGGTAACACCAATTATCACCTTCGTTTATATAGTATCGGTTCTCTTGTCTGAATTAGATGTTCTGATGCATTGATGAACCAACATGTGTCTTCGCAGGCGAATCGTTCTCAAATTGCTGGTTACATACTTTCAAAAAAATCATAACAAAGAGGTAATGAACATTGGAATTATTCTGAAATCCTTCACATATGAGAAATGTCTCTAATTTGGACCTCATGGTTCGGATGCTAGGAATCTCAGAGGAAGATAAAGAGCGGATTGGAGCGGCACAACAAGGAGGTGGTAAAGGTGTTGTTAGAGACGTATTGCGCTTTCCGGGTCGCTTTGTAGGCGGAACATTAGGAGGAAAATCTGTGGATTCACACGCTACTATGGCTCTGATAACCAGGTAAACATCCTCGATAAGAAACGTCGTCGTAGAAGCAACAGAGCATAATGGAGATATGTTGTGTGTTCTCTTATTTCTTTGGATTTTTTTATTGTTACAGTCATTTGTGGATCTATGGGTTGATTTCTTACTCAAAGACGCAGAAGATCGAGAAAGAAGAGAAGCAGTAGCAACTAAAGCCAAACAAGATTCGGAGAGGACAAGACAAGACACGGCTTTGTCTGATTCGGAGTTCTCGACAGTGCCTCTCAGGTCATCGGAGAGTAATCAACGGCTTTCGAGAGAACCTTCCTTAAAAAGAAGGTACATATTACATAAATACACACTTACATTTAAAATAGGAATTCCTAGTAATTATGATCTCATCTTACCTTAGTTTGTTCCTTAATTTTCTTTTGTTAAAGGAAAGTTACTTTTTTTCTTTTCTTCTGTTGATTGATGTACAATGCCGACTTTTTGAGAGACAATTTAAATGACAATTAAGGGGAAAATAGAAAGTTACAGCAGCTCTACTGTGAATTTCTTTGTTCAGTAATTCAATGAGCTCACGACTAAAAGCCTTAAACGTAACTCTTTACAGAATTTGATTAACTGAGCATTCACATAAATAGTAAAAAAAAAACATTTCCCAAGGGAAAAAGGTGTGGTAAAAATTAGAGAAATGAATGCAGAGTAACATCTTTTTTTTTTTTAAACTAGAAGTTTTTGGGGTTTTGGGGCGAAATCCGTAATTTTTTACCTTAAAACCATTAGTTTCGTCCCAAATGTCATTCGATCATGTGATTTCTAATCTTTGTTTAGAGTATTTTCCATTCGAGCTAACGTCAAAGAAATAGAGGATAAAGAGAGATAGAAAGAGAGAGGTTGCTTCACTCCAAAGTATTTAACCCAACTTAGCCTTGAGGGAAGCAACACGAATCTTAGAAAGAACCTTGTCATCAAAAACCATGTAATGTTTCTTCAGCTCCTTCAACGTCTTCTCTGCCACTGGATCTACGTTGTCCTCATGTTTCTCATATAACATCGGTACTGTATGCAACATCACAAAGCCTGTTTTTGCCACACATGGAGATCATTTCAGATTCAACTATCGAAAAGACAAAAACATTATGCAACTAAAACCCTTTTTTTATGGTACAAATACTTACAGATGTATAGCAGAGTCAAGAAGTTGAACCAGTTTCCCACGACAGATATTATCCACAGCCCAACAACCACCTGTCATACAAAATACATACTAGTTCTTTTCACAAAGCCCATATAGAAAACGAGGATATATCTTATACCAGCCAGGATTCATGTGTAGATTAACCAAGTTCTTAACTTAGGCACACAACAATCACATTTTCTTCTGTTAACTGCAAATGTCTACAATAACGAATCGAACATAAAACATACCATCAGAAATTTCTTTAAGTCCCTTCCTAAGGCAATGCTCCTTAGGATAACAAAGGCCTGGTTCAGCTCGTTTCTCAATGCAGAAGCAATCAAAAGGAAATGTTCCTCTTTAATGTGGATTTCAGGAATTTTAGGTGGAGTCCTGAAAATTACGAGTTTGGAACATTTAAGCAAAGCAAAGAAAAGAAAAATATAGGTTGTGACTTGTAAGGGGCATAAGGCTCCAAAAGCTTACTTGTTCATAAAGGAATGAGCATTAGACCACAAAAACAGAGCTGCGAGGGAGAATATCAAAATGTGACATACAAGACTCAAGAAATGATACTCAACCAATTCAAAGAGAACCCATATCGCTGTGGCTACACCAAGGACAGCAGCTGAGAGCTTTTTGTCCCTCCACAAGAACACATCAGCGGCTGCGCAGCGAATTTCAAACCAATAAGGAAATTAAAACTTGCAAACTAGAAGATCATTCCACTGCATAATATACCACATAACAGATTATAATTTCTCGTAATCCAATTCCAAAATAGTTTAAAATCGAAGCACGACAACTATATCAACTAACCTAATCAAGCCAATGATATAAGATGCAGAGTTCACACAATGTACTTCCAATAACGAATCACAGGAATCATATAAACAGGTTTTCCAAAAATTCTAGCACATTGAGTGAGAATTAAACGCAATTATATTATTATAATCAGCATCATATTGCAGATCAAGCATTGACGATTTGACGCAGGAGATTAGAAGGAAACGTACGTAATCCACCACCAAGAACCTTATGAACAGGCTTCTCTCTACCAAACAAACGATATATCTTCGCCTTCAGAGCTGACGGAGACTCTGGTTTCTCATGCTCGGAATCAGACGACGATGAAGAACCGTGATCGTGGATCTTCTCCATCAGAGATTCTTCCGTCGGTATAGATTTATCCAATTCGTCTGCCATTGACGTTTACTTTCTCCGATTTCGATCCAACGTGAAGAGAAAGGAAGAGAAAATGAAACGAGTGGTGAAGTCTGAAATAGGTTTATTGCCTTGAACGTGGGGGCAACCAAGGCCTAGTGGGCTTGGTGCGATGTGTAAGGTGTCTTTTTACTTACATACCTTTCATAAAGTAACTGACAGGCGTAAGGAAGTTCTGTATACGTGTCAGTAATCGAATCACTGACGAATAATATCAACGGCTCACTCGTTTTCAAAAATAGGCTTACATTTCCGGTGTGAGACGGAAAGTCTCTAAATGAAGTAGGGACTTTAATCATGGACCAATGCCATCGAAATAAACCAATGGAACGTTCTTATTTACGTTCTTTGACTTTTTTGGCACTACTGAAAGTCTTTCACATTCTTACAAATATAAAAATTGGGATCAAATTACTTCGAAAACATATGGTTAAGTCAACCCCACCAATATTTAGGGACATTCTTGTTCAAATTTTTAAGTTCCAAGTATTTCGTTCCCATCTTTAGAGACATTCATCTCCGACAATTAATCTACTCTAATTGCATTATATACATATATGACTTTATAGTCCGAATCTCGAAAAGCTAAATATAATAAACAGATGATATTTTTTTGGAAACAAACAACACAAAAATATGTAAGAAAAAAGGAAAAACAATTGAATTCGGCTGCGTGGAATTCACTCGTGGCGACTTTCTTCACCCCTTCACCAAAGTTTCTCGCTCGCTGTCGTTACGCTTGCCTCTCCGGTGTCCGTCTCCGCCCGGCGCTGCCAGTGGCTCTAGGTTTCAGAGGTTCGCTGTTGTTGCATGTACCTCGGCGTTTTGGGTGTAAATCGGTTTTATTCTCCTCGACGCGTGTGGCGGAAGATCTTGGAGCGTGGTGGCTTCACGTGGTAGCGGTGGTCGATTCCTCGGCTGGTTACCCTCTGTTAGGGGACGACAGAGTTTTCCGGCGGAGCTATCGGCATATTACTACTCGAGACCTGTCGATCGCGTTTTGGTGGATCTGTCTAGATCGTGCCGACGGAGGAGCATGTCTCTCTTGGTGGTGTTGCGGTTACCATGCTCTCCTCTGATCTGGCTTTAGGGTCCAAGACCTTCAGGCATCTGAGTGGTGCTCGCCGGAGCAAGACGGAAACAGAGCCTTGTGGTGTTGAGCTTTCCAGCTCCGATGCGTGACGACAGAGGATCTATGGAGGACTACCGCCTACTCTCTGTTTTCCGTCATGTCTGAGAGCAGCCTTGGAGTTTTGTTCTCCAAATTTCTCTCAATCATGCGACTTTCTCGATTTGCTCGGATAGGCTTCAGGATCTCGTCAAGTGGTGATGGAGGTGGGTGTGTGATGATGGAGCTTCGAGCGCTTGATCTCCTTTGATCAAGCGTCCGGATTTGTCGACGGAGGGATTCTCTCCCTACTCGCGCTTCATCGATCCTGCTTTGGTTTGCTCTTGGAAACTCTCTTTATCTGCTTTATTGTCCAGACTGCTTTGATGGTGCATTGCCTTAGTTTTGATGTGTTCAAATGTTTGATGCCTCTATGCGGAGTAGTATTAGTGTTGGCTTGTGTTTTGGTTGTGGATTAGCTAACTAGGTGTTTGGAGGAGCTAGTAAGACCATTTGGATGTTACGGGTTGTTTAGTTTTGTTTGATTCTGCTCTGTGCTAGCCGACCTCGGGGAAAGACCTTGGTAGAGAGAGTGCGTTTTTTTTTCCTTTGGTTCGTGTGGTTCCTCTCTGAGAGAGCTCATGGCTAGTTCAAGGAGCCGCTCTCACGTGTCGCGGGTGGAGTCGGTGTTTGTTTGCTACTTCTTCTTCGCCTTTGACAATTCAGTCTTCTCGGCCTCTTGGTGAAAGGCTTTCATTTGCTTTGGTTACCGATGAATCGATCATTGCCGTTTGAGAACATGAAACTCCACCTTAGAAGTGTCACCTAAATGAAAACTTCAAAATCGATTATCACTTCATCGATTCTGAAAGCTTTGGTACTTTTGTTGATGTCGATGGACTGATTGTTCAATGCTTTCATATTTTTTTTTATCCTTTTTTGGCATGAAACAATTATGAAGGATATACCTTGTGTAACTCCTAAAATCTTTTCATTTTCAATGAAGTATTTATATTCTTAAAAAAATATATGTAAAGCAAATCAATTAATTATAATTGGATTTCGTCAAATGATATCATACCAAGAAAAAAAGATATTATAATAAATGCCACGGAGCAAATTAAAAAAAATTATGTAACATCATCTGGATCTCCTCCGATCGGCGGCGTATTGCGACAACGGCACAACTTCCGCCAAAGGAGTGGACTGCGGCGTCGGTAGTGGAGAATTCCGACAAACGGGACAAGAACCATTGAGCTTAAGCCAGGCGTCAAGACAATAAACATGGAAGTAATGTTTACACTCTGGCATCATCCTTAACATCTCTTCTTCCATATACTCACATAGACAGATCGAACACGTCGTATCTCCGTCCCCGCCGTCGACGGTGATAGATTTAGTGAAATGGAATTTAGGGTAAGAGTTGATGATTAATTGATCAAGTCCTCCAACGACGACGTTTCTAGCAGCAGCAGACTCAAGATCATCATCTTCGGCTACGAATATGATTCGTGGGACGATTACGCTATGGTCTCGGAAAGAAGAGTTTGCATTTGCGGTTGCGGCGGAGGCAGAGAAGCGGAGGCGAGAGGCGCGGCAGCAGATGTAGGAAGAGAGAATGATTGTGGAGATAAGAACGATGAAACCAAGAGCTATGGCTATGAAGTAGCCAAGGCCGAGGCTAGTGATATAGGTAGGGATAGGAACCGGAGGCGGGGGAGGGAAGACGGCGGCGGTTGAGGCGGTTGACATTTGATGGTGAAGAAAGAGGTTGGGGCCATATGAGATTGGCGACGAGAGAGAGATGGGAAAAAGAGTGATGAAGATTATTAGTTTATTACTATTATTTATTCATTATTTTTTGTTTTGGGAGGTAGGTGGGAAATGTAGAGTGCATTGAAGACAATGTTTGGCAAATATTAATAGCTTTGCATTTATTAGGGTTTTCTTATAGGTTTAGTGACTAGTCAATAGTGACTTCACTTAAGTGGCCCAAGGTAGGTCAATTTTTTAGTCTTTTTATTTAAGTGCCTGAGCCGTATGACATTGACATGTGTTATGTTTTTTTCCGTTTATTAGCGATTTTCTTTTTCATCCATCGTTTTAATTGAGTAGTTAGAGAGAACCATTAACCGGTTATCTTACCATTTCAAAGTTCGATTTCGTTTAAAAAAGACAAAAAGCAAAACCTAATCTCCGTTGCCGGGACTCGAACCCGGGTCTCTCGGGTGAGAGCCGAGTATCCTGACCAGCTAGACTACAACGGATTTTGTTTAAAGTATACAGTATAGTTTATAAGTACTCTCCGAAATTTACGTTATCTCTCTACCGCTGAAGTGTATGTTACGTTATCTCTCCACATGAACAGTAAATGGAAAGGAGACTCAAAATTGAAGACTTTCTTTATTCATTATCTTTCTTTTAACTCATTCAATTCTCAAAGAGGGTTATAAAGAAGAAAACCACAAGTCACAAAAGCATTGACTATCACAAGGAATCAAAAAAGAGGCTTTTTCCCACTGATCATTCCCAACAAATGATCAATAATTTGTCTTCCAGAATCACGAAGACCCGAATGCATATACTCATTCGTAATCCAAAGTCTAATACCCGAAATCTGAGAAGCTGTTTCCATCAGTAGCTTGAAGTTTACATACATATATCTTCATAGTATACTGCTGCAGCAACAGGCACCTAACCAAAAGGAAATCATGTGAAAACAGAGTAAATTGTTTGATCCATAAGAAAGAAGAAAACAATGACGATTCTGGAAATAGACCTTGTTATTTTTCAATGTAGTAACATCATATAATGGAGGCCAATCCTCTTTCTTGGCCAAGAGATCAGCAGCATCTTTGAATGGATTCAGCGCATTAATCTCATCAAACATCCATGGATTTATCATCTATATGATTCCAAATTCTAATTTACTTTAAGCAATGTGAACCAATCATCCAAGCTACTATTAATTTAACCATACAATTAGCCATACAATTCGAAATACCTCTCCCGTGAAGAGTACAGGCTGACTTTCGTTGACTGCCTTCGTTGCATTGGATTTGCACTCAAAATTTTCGCGTAATCTGACAAAGTTTCCAATTAAGAATAAACGATAACAAGTAGAAGCAATTGTATGAAATACGAAAGAAGATGAGGAACTGAGGAAACTATACCTCACAGTATATGGACTCATGAAGAAGAGCATACAGTGGGTTTGTATCAAAAGAATGCCAATTCTCAAACTGTAGAAAAGATGAAACATCTCAGACTATCAACTACATCTTCGAACAGATACTCGGAAAAAACATATTTTAATGGGTCTCTTACAGCATTTAAGAAGAACTGACTAATTCGTTTTGGTGCTTCGGGAACTAAAACAGGATCCCATACTCTCTCCAACCTATGATCATTAAGAAGGCAAGATTAACATAGAAAACGTGAGGGCGATCTATAAAAATTAACAAAGCTAAACTCTTACATATAATGCAGGCGCTCAAAACCAGTACTTGATCCTAAACCAGAGAGACCAAGAGCTTGAAGACCCTTAGGAGTGAGAATGCCTCCTGATGGAAGAGGTACCTAAAGACAGAGAAACAAGGCAAATAAGGAACTAAACTAGTCACTGGATTTTAACTTTTTTTTTTCATCCCTTCCTTACCCCGCCTCCTTCAGATACAGCCAAGTAATCTAGAATTTTACAAACAATCTCAACGTCTTCAGGGAACCTCTTGTAGTATTTTTCGTTTTGGCGAGCAACTTGTTCAAAACCGGCTTCATACACATCATCAGCTGTGCATGCTTTGCCCATTGGTGGACTTCCTCCAGTTATTAGCACTTGTTTAAGCCCTTCAGGCGCAAAGCTCAAATATGTAAGTGCACAAAAGCCACCAAAACTCAGCAGAAACACCAATCGAAAAAGATGAACATAAAAATCAAATGACCAAACCTGAAGCAGAGTGACTAAAAGACACTACAGAAGACATTACCTGACCCAAAATTGTCCAAGGATAGGCATTAGGAACAAGACGAACTCTAATAAACTCAGCATCTTTCACTATATTATCAGCTCTAAAACGAACCAAATAATCAGCTAATTCCTTTGCTGATTTGAATTGAAGCATAGAGGAAGATGTTAGAGGAGTTGACAAGCCTGTTCCTCTCTGCAGGACCAACACCAATATGAGCAACACAAAGAAAAAAAAAAGAAGTGTCAAGAGAGGAGCATAAAACTATATAAAGTATCATACTTAATAGAGTAAGATAACACGAAATTCTTCGCAAGCTCTTTGAATCCATCCACTAGCTTCACTAGGTCTTGGACTTTCAAATCCTGGACCACCTTGTAAATACAATAGATACGGCATTGCTTGCTCCTCTTTTCCCACTGCCAAAAAGAAAAGCCTTTTATCAATGGAGAATGCCTCTAATTAATACCATGTTAATGTTGATTAAATCCATTTTAAAATTAGTTTGAAACAAAAAGATATAAACTCATGACCTTATATTATGTTCTTTCGATTTAAGGATTTCTAATAATCTAATGAAACGTTTGTATGTGGCTTGCACCTCAAGCGACAACTCTGTTCTGTTTTCTTACACTTCAAGCTAGAGCTTTTTCATGTTTACTTGCACCTGTAGTTACTAGTACTACACAGCTCATGCCCTGATTTGGTATCCTGATGAACTTAATGGTACCGAATCATTCAAACTAACCAACTGCTCAAAAGACGAAACCAACTGCTCAAAGACGATCAATTTCAAGTAAGCATCATTGAGTCCTATTAGTATCAGGAAGCTACACACCAGTAGGTCTGATTCTGTTTCTTTTTGAACAAGTAACCATTGATGAGTCCAATCTAGTTTCATCTTCAAAACTCAGTTTGATTTGTTCACTTGCTATGGATAACAACACACACACTTCTTCTTCTTATATATTGATTTCATCATATCGAAGTACCAAAATCATAGACAATCTCTGCAGAGAAACTTCTTAATCTGAAATTAGGTTAAAAAAAAAAAAAGATTTCATCGTGTGGAGACTCATTCCTTTCACGTATATTTCTTTCACGAAAGCTCCTCTTCCCACGGTGGTTTTGATCCGTACGCCGGATTCAGTTTGGTAAGCGGTGATTTCTTCGGCTCTGACGTCTTCGATTCCGACGGACATTTCGCTTCCGAGCGCGATTGCGGCGCTGTAAGGTGAAATACAAGTCAATCGACGGATCACGAGGTGCTTCGTCGGCATTCCGAACGAAATTCCGTATTCGTCCCATCCGCTTTTCACGGCGACGCAATCGTCGCCGGAGATTATGTAACAGTCTTCGATCCTTGTATTTGTGCACGAATCTGAAATCATCGAATCAATTAAAAATCAAAAATATAGTGAACAAGCAATGTTATCGGAGACGACGACGAACCTGGATTGATTCCGTCGGTGTTTGGAGATTTCTCCGGAGCGATGATCGTAACGCCTTTCACGATGATACTGCTACCACGTAGGATGCTTATATTAATAATCTCATTAAATAAATAAAATAATCGTGCGGCGGTTATGGTGAGGGTGCAGGGAATTAGATGAGAGTGTGACACAGGATATAACTATACCTACTGTAAACCGGGTGGATATTCCACGATGGAGAATCAAGGAACGTTAGATCAGAAATCTGAATGGTATCTGAGAAAATTAACTCAATCAGGTATGGGCGAGTGTATTTGAGCTTGCCACCGTGGAAGTTTTGCCACCAAAACGATCCTTGACCGTCAATCGTGCCATTGTTTCCTGTAAAATAACATCCAACGGCTCCAGTTTTTTTTGCAATAATATTTCGAAGTAGAATTAAGAAAAAGAAGAAGAACCAAACTTTACCGGTGATAATTACGTCGGAGAGATTAGTGCCGAAGATGAGACTAGCAAACCTTCCGCCGCCGGCGTCACGTCATCGTCCGTACGAAGGCAAAGCCGTTAGAATTGGGTATTCGTTAATATCTTGAGCAGCGAGAATAACAGCGTCTTTGTGAAGAAACAGAGTGAAATGGCTTGTGAGTTTAAAACTTCCAGTGAGCCCTTTTCCGGCGGGGATAAAGAGCTGAGCTCCGCCATCGGATGAGTACTGGCTGAGGTGATCGACGGCGCTCTGGAACGCCTTTGTGTTTAGCGTCTTGCCGTCTCCGACGCCACCGAACTCTGTTATGGAGCCACTGTGGGATCTGCAGATAATGGCTGTGTACTCAAATGTGTCATATGACTGTAATACCCTTCTTCCTCTAGTGCTGAATACAAGGGTAGAGAGGGTTATGATGGTAATTATGCAAGCGAGTATGTTCTTCATGGTTTTGTATCTGAAAAAAAGGAAGAAACAAAGAGAGTTAACCAGACTAGGAACAACTTTTGTATCCAAATGATTATTTAAGTTAGTTAAAGAAGAGAATATAAAAAGATTGTATCTTCTTCGTAGTTTGGTTAATGGGTGCATGTGAATGGTTAGTAATTGTTGAAAATGGGTGTCTTTTAGAATGAGAGCTAAATTAATGGGTTTTCTAATGGTTTGTTCAACAACTTTTGGGTGAAGGAAAATGAGAGGTTTATGTTCATGAGACATAATGAACAACTAATTGAAAGCAAAATGGTGGGTTTGTTAAAACTTTTGTGTGTGTGTGTGTGTACGTGTTTGAGAGAGAGAGAGAGATTGTTACTTGTGACTTGTAAGCCTTTTCAAATGTGGAGAGGATAAATGGTTTGTGAAGATGGAAATGGAATGAATTAAGTATTTATAAACGGAGAAAGAAGAAGAAAGATTTAAACATTTTGTCTGAGTGTTCAGCAATGATTTTATAATTTAGTGGTATGTATATTAATCGATAGGGAGATCCATTGGTCATACAAAAAAGTTGTAAATACTAGCAAACCATTAACCATATCCTCCTTATCGCCATGATTGTTTGAAACAAAAATAAAAATAAAAATTGCAGTTACGTTCATATGTTATAATATTCTAATGTTCAACGTAAACGCAAGCGTAAAGAAACAGTAATGGTTATGTCATGACTCTTAAGTTGAATTTGTTGTTGCGTTCATTGCTATACATATAATACAAAATCATAAATCGATCGTTCGTCTCAATCACAATATCTTCTTTGAATATATGGCAGGTATCTTCCTACATATCTTCCCATACATCTGAGAATCATAATTTGTTTAAAACGATAAGAGATTGAGAGAATGCCAATTCCTATATTTCTTCTGTTTTGACTCGCGGGTTTTAATGCTTGAGGTTTAAATAAAAACAATACAAGAATGGGTGATTGTCTTGTCGACTTGTGACTTGTGACTTGTGACTTATGAGATTAGAGTACATACATCACTTTCGTCTCTTTCAACAGAAACTATTCATACCATCTTATACTACTTGCTAGTTACTTACTACTTACGGCAGCTAGACTAAAAAGTTGAATGAAATTTTATGATTACAAGTGAACTCTAATTATTAGGGCCAGACAAGAGCATCTCCATTTATACATATACATATATAGTAATGAGAATGTTTCAGGCAATGTTAAGTCAAAAGAGAAGCTTACAAATGTACAATATTAGATTATCCTTAATATTTGTTATTGTTGATTGCAAAGAAAGTTCTCGTGAACTTTGGGTGTGTCCCACTTTCATACCACTCAACAACTTCTGCCGACCCACTTCTCACGCCTCCGTGCTTACTTACGGTCACGGGTGTTTATGCTCTTTACTTTTCAGTTTTTAATTCTGTTTTCTTTCTGAAAAATATATATAAATTGTAATCTCTCTAATCTATAGCGGCCAAAAACATCTAGTCAGCATTCATATTTTTTTGTTTCAAACTTTATTGATTTATTGAATAACAATAGACGACAAAAAAAATGAATAAACAAAAACATCCCCGATTTTTATTATGTTGAACCAGAATATGGGCCAATAAATCGAAGTGGCCTCTTCTCCAAACAATTTCAAATGTAATTTCCACACGAACGTTTCGCTATGGATTATTTAGGTCCAACATGGTTTAAGTTCAAATATGGCATGATTTCAACTTATTTAATTCTCGTTACCAAATGATCTACATAAATAGTAAAAGTCCATGTGAGGAGATGTATTTATTATTTCTTCCGAACTCATGTTTTATCTACACGAAAGTGGAAACTCAAGCAGAAAATGTTTAATGCGAAAAAGCTTCAAAATTATATATTTCTTTTTAATCAAGAGATGGAACTTCTATTGCTTTCTGCCGTTCGGTCGCAGAGAGTTTTTTCTCCAAAATCTGAAGCAAGTCATGGTACTGAGCGAAACCCAAGTGAGACTGAAACCAAAGAACATGTTTTAGAGAGGAGAGTGACACGTGTCAATATGGGGGTTGGAAACAAGAGTTGGTTAATTTACCTGTAATGTGATGCTATATGCTTGCCACAACCGTAGATCATATAAGAAAATATCATAAAGAACCTGCGTTGTGACAAATAAATAAACAATTTGGTTATGTCAATATGATGCTTCCAAGTCGTAATAATTGTGGAATCAAAAGATTTCCATACCTCGGATCGTTGTAAAAGAGTAGCAAGAACAACTATCCATTCTTTAAACTTGACCGAACACATCTGAGCCAATAGAAACTCTGCTCGTAAAGCTCTTTCGTCGAGTGACTTTGTTCCTCTCCGCTCCCTTGCTGTTCGAGTAATCTAACCGATTCTGTAGCTCACTCATTTGCAGCTGAGGTATTTCAATAGGTAAAGATATAGTTACTCAAAAATGCAGACACTTTTTATGATGCAAATCAAAGAAACCACAATGGAGCTGATTCCTACCTTTTTCCCAATCAGTTCAAGTACTCCTGCGAAATTCTCCAGCTTAGCACAACGGTATCTTTCTCTTTGAAGAAAATCCTGGGATTTTGGGGTTGTTAGTGTGTATATATATACCTTATTGGGGTCCAAACCATAAAAGGGAGAAAGATACAAATGGACTACGTACCACAATATCAAACTGGGTGCCTTTGACGAATGCAACAAGCTTTGAAAGTTCTTTACCCAACATCAAGTAACTGGCATCACTTTCAAGTATGCTCTTGACAGAAGCAACATGAGGACTTTCCTCTTTCAACAAGGAGGATACGCAATTTTCAGAATTTGATCAGAAGGCATATGGTGGCACGCTTTTGAAAAGCAAAACCAGAATCAGAGTAATAGTTTCAACCTTTTAGACAGTGATGACTTCTTGTGGCGAGAACCAAAAATAAGAAACCCAAGAAGCTTAGGAGATAATGTATCTGATTCTGCTGGCGTCTGCTCAATCTCTCTTCCAGATCTCAGCAAGAACCTCACCTTTCAACATACTTGACATACTAGACAAATACCATTACTCAGGAGTCAAGTTTTAAACCATTTTAAACAAACAAAGAACAAGAACATCCAATATATACTAGCTCTCCAGCAAGATCATAGAGGGATTCATCAAGTGTAGCATATGTACTTGTGTTAAGAACAGAAGGAACAAAAAGGACAAGAAAATAGTCAAAAGATATAAATTCCAAAGGCGACAGTTGAAATTACCTGCAATAGCCGTAATGCACAATACTGACTGACAGCAGGACCTTCTAGTTTGGAAATCACCTGCGTCGTTTCTATACTTAGTCTGCGATTCAAAACATTACCTATCAGATTCCTACATGTTCTTTACTAGTAACTCCATGCCTTTATTTCCCAAAAGAATTTAACCAAATGAAGACTTGCACTGCTTCTTCCCTAGTAGCAAGCCGAAGACTACGTCTAAAAACATACACGAGGGTTAAGGACTTCCAAATCTTACAAGTATATAGTAAGAGTAACGCCTCTTCATTTTTATCTCTCTGTCCACAATATGAGGAAACAGAAGGAGAAAATGAACAAAGGCAGAGAGATTAAAAAAAGTGGCAGAGAGAAGAGATCCTTCTAGCTAAAGAAAAGAGAGGCCCAGGACATCCAATACCTGAAGGAGGTTGAAGAGGTTTTGAAACCTGAGAGGAAGAATATGAACTCTGTTTTTTACTGTTTTTATTTCAACTTTCTTACTTAACCCTTACACACATTTGCGTATTTTTAGGACGCGGTTTTCGTCTGCAGAGAAGCAAATCGGTTTGAGGTCGGTGTCATATACACCGTACAGCTTCGTCGTTTTTCTTCAACAGGTAGCCATTGCTTTTCCTTTTGTTTTGAATAAGGAGACCTTCTGGCTGATGTGGAGTCTTTGTCTTTTGCTTTGAATCAGAGAGACCCTCTGTCTGGTGTAGAGTCTTTGGCTTGGTTTGTTTTGCCGGTTTCAAGTCCTCTGTTTCTTCTGTGTTTTGTGAGAGTTGGGTTGTCTTAATAGAGGTGACGGAGAAGGCAATGCAGTATAGTGTGACCCTGGGGTGTAAGCTCAAAACATGGAAACTCTGCACCTGCCCAAAATGACATTCTGAGAAACTCCAACAACTGACACCCACATTTGGTAAAAGTCCCAGGGGATACACCTCGCGATCAAATTACAACTCTGGATCCAACTAAAGGATGGAACAGAAAAAAAGGCATTTAAGTTGATAGATCAGTGAATAAGTAAGAACAATGGCGTTGTGACACAACTTATAGAAGGATACTTATAGAACTTAAGTATTGATTTAAAAATCTTTTTAAGTATTAAATTTTCAAATCTTTTAAGTATCAAATTTTCAAAATTATGAAACCAACTTGAAATGTGGTGGATGTTACTTTGTTAGTTAGGCTGGATCGCCGTTTCGGTAAAGCTTCCATATATAATCGTTTTTACAAATTTAACTGTCAACAATTCTAACTTCTTTTTAATATTGTTCTGATGGCATTGATCCAGTACATTAATATGAAATTCTTTAATTTCCATATTAGATCATTTTCATACCAAAACCGGACAAATCCAATCGTTAATCAGCAGTGGGTCGATTGGATATTGATACACCTCTAGGTCCACTACGTAAACTTAAAATTATTTATCTATTTACGTTTAAATTAACTCTTTGAGTATACAGAATTTGTTGACAAGCTAGCTAACCAGCTCGTTCTCATCCTGGGATTAATTAGTCGATTCTTGGCCAAACCAAAAACTGAATTTCTATTGTTATACAGTTTGATTAGTCTAGGTTTTTACACATTTTTGAGAATATTCAAAATATAGTCAAATATATTAGGAATGTGTTTCAATCTCATGAAATAAATAAACCAACAAAGTATTGAAGAGATGGACCCTTTTAGGCTCCGAGATGGCAATGTAAAAGCAATCTATGAGCATTGAGTCAGGAAAAGAGAGTGATACGGTGAACCCTAATTTGTATTCGACCACAATTTATATAAAATACGTAATATTTTTAGTTCAAAACTATATTTGTACAAACATGATCTCACAAACGCATTCTCCTCCCCAAATCCACTTTTTGTTGTCTCACTTGGGTGTGAAAGCCTGTTCAGAAAAAAAGCACAAAAACTAGTCAAATAAACAAGTTCCAAAAAGAAATATATTTTTTGATTCGGATCGCACTTACAGCGAAGATAGTGGCGTGACCAGGATCAGCAAGATGTGCAAAAAGGTTATCAATAGGACCAGTCCCAGTGTAGATATGTTGGAACCACGCACCCATCACTGCCAACATAGCTAACCTTCCGTTCTTGATCTCCTTGGTTCTCAACTCCTTAATCTTAGCCGGGCTACCGGATCCCCAACCCAACGGGTCGAACCATAACCCACCCGGGTAACCAACGTCTGTGCCCGTCAGTTTGTTGTTTGGGAAGATTGGGTCAGTGTTGACGCTACCGGGCTTGATAATGTCGGCCCATCTACGTCCTTCGGCCCATCCGATTAAGATGAGCTCTACGACGAATAGTGTGGTTTTGTCCGTGAAATACTCTTGTTCTCCGGCCATGTACCACGACGGTGTGTTGAGGATTCCGATCTTCGTTAGGAACTCCGGGATGAATATCCCGGCGGCTCCCAGCATTGCCCACCGGCAGTGGACTAGCTCTGCTTGTGCGTTCCATTTTAGACTATCCGGGTCCGATGCTGACACGTGTTCCATTTTGTCAGAAAGGTATGAAACTTGTCTACGTTTTTTATAAAATCAGTTAAACACACACAAGAGATGAACAAAAAAAAATACTCACAAAGACCAAGAGGATCAAATCCGAAGTCACCAGGGAGGCTACCGTCGAGCCACTCAGGAGGAGTGCTTCCGGGGAACCAGAGTGGTCTCTCGGGATCCGCTGCGACGGCGCGCACCGACGCATCCGGCCTGGACACAGCTGGAACACTCAACTTCTTCTTCAGCCTCAGTTTCTTCCCACCCAAGAAACTGCACATATCTTATACAATATCATAAATCTAAAAACTTAGCCACAATCTCAACAACACCAATAATGGATATAAAGTCATATTGCTAGTCCAGATCGGTGTTAGGATTACACAAAAAATAATAGCACAACGTTTTATCTAAATGGATCACTACTCTTTTTACAACCCACATTCTCGGATTATCCTACTAGATTATAAATACGGATCATGGATCGCTATGTTAGCCATGTAAACTAAACTATAGTTACGAGGATCTGAATCTCATTCCTATATAGCAAATGATGGTAATTGATAAGAAGAGATAAAAAGATGAGCTTATACCTTGGAGAAGAAATGGCAGCGATGGCAGAAGAAGCACAAAGAGAAGCCATTATTCTCGATCGACGTTGTTGATTGACCTTCAAGACTCAAAGTGTGTTAGAAGAAGAAACGAAGGAAAGATGATGTATAAACTATAAAGCTCTCTGATGACAGAACTAGATTCTGCTGATCTGATTATATCTCTATGGATAACGCAGTGAGTTTTCCCATTGGTCAACACGTCAACACGTGGCACCTTCGTCTCACCATACCTGAGATTCGCAATGTGAACAATGAACATAACTATTATTAACTGAGTTTAAAAAAATAAAAAATTATTAAGCAGTACCTCAAATGATTGGGCTGAAAAAATACGAAAGCCCATACTCTCTTGGGTTTCTATCTTTAAAAGAAATCAGTGGGCCGTCAAGAAGAAAACAATGGCTTTTACATTCGCGGGACATCAGTTATGTACCTTCTACAAATTAAATGCATCTTTAATTTAATTTAAAATTCAAAACATGGAGTGGTACCAAGCAAAAAAAATACATGAAGTGGTACCATGTGACGTTTAGGAGAAAGACAAGACGAGATCTAAGATACTGTACTGTCACTAGCAAAGTTATCAAAGCTCGATGATCATCGTTGTTAATCGATCAAATATTACTATAGCGAATCACATACGTTTATTTCCTTTATTTTTTTGTTAGCCGGTGAAGAAAATAGAATTCAGAGTAATATTCATTTCTTGCTACAAAATTACTCTTTAAGTTATGCACCCAGTCAAATCTTAAATATATATCATGTCTAATTATTTGTACATATTCCGTTTTAAAGTAAATAAAAAAGTTGCTAAGAGAGACTGAAAAACATGAACTCCAATAGTTTTTTATTTTTACGTTTAAATATTATTATCACTTCGATCAAAAGTTTACAAAATTAAAGAGATAGTATTCATAAAACTATATTCTAAACAAAGAGCTTAAAAAACAATACAATATAAGAAGCGAAATTGACAATGCTTCAACTTTAGAAACTTTAGAAACTTTACTCGCTAACAGATTAACAAATCTGTTAAGTTCATTCTCTGTATTCGAACTCAACCTTTACGATTCTTGGCTATCACCCAACTATAATGCACTATAAAAATTTCGCAAATCTCAAAACATCACTGCATGAAAACTTCAAACTTCATAACCAATGGTTGTCTCTGTATAAGTTTGTTTTTCGCCTAGACTTTAACAAACCAATAGAAATAAATGGCAAAAACACACACATGATAACTTCACCGGAATCAAACTCTACGAAGAGAGACAAAATAACTAACACAAAAAAATCAGAGTAGAAAATACGACTCATTTTCCACCTAGTATAATCTATCAAACTGGTATAATTGATATTATGGTGAGATTGTCGGCAAAACACATGAACAGACACAATATGTTGAAGAGACACTTCGAAAAGACACCAACCTAACCAATTATGGTGTGAAAGAAAATATTGTATTCATATGCGAGATCACAGACACATCGCCGTACGGGCAAAAGCGTGAAGAGGAGAAAGACAATCATCCAAAAAATCGTCCACATTCGTGCTTTTCCAATTTGCCGTCTCCAAATATTGAAGATTTTTCATAGATAAATCCTATAATATAATTAGAAAGAGTATGGTCGACGTCAGAATCGACGCCTGCCGGCGAATTTGCAGAAAACAAAGAAAAAAAGTTAGTGTATAAGATTACTTTTGTGAAAAAAATTTGAAAAAAAAAAGAAGTTAGAGAAAATTTAGAGAGAAGATAAACTCTGATAGTTGAGATTTGATCGTACCTTTAAAAAATTATAGTAAAATAAAATAATTTGTATCAGCATGACTTTCATCATCTAATTTTTATTCAACTACAAATAGAAGTAATGATTGATCCTCAGATTCCACCAAAACATCATCTAAATCTAAGATCAATATTGGATCAAACTGAGTTATAGTAGGGTATATTAGTTCATGAATCAAACAAGAAATAGTCAATCAAGTATATTCATAACGATGCATCATGGGACCAGAGAAAGAGATGGTCCGAGTAATGAAAATTAAACAGTGACATGTCAAAGAGAAGTGTGGGAGAGGTAGGAGATGAAATGAAAGGCATAGAAGCAATAGGGCCATGTGACTGTCTCGGCCTCATTATAACACTTCCAAATCAACACACCAATCTCCATACCTCTTTCGTTTCCCTTATCGTTTTAGAGTTTCTTTTTTTTGGAGAGATGCTAATTGACAAATTGCATGTTTTTTTGTCGTATAATATATACATCAAAGCATGTATGTTCGGTGACAAGTTCAGCGTCATAAATTTTCTCATTGAAGTTTCGTTTGAATTTCGTGACATTGAATACAAAAATATATAATGTGTATTGGTATACCTGTTACTGTATAATACCACCTGCATATTGATGTGTTATATAGTACATACGTCTTGTCAAAATGACTTTAAATGATTTTGATTATAGCAACAACAAGGTGCTCTTTAACAAAAAATAAAATAATAACAGCTCAATGAGCTCAAACGTTCATATACTTTTTGAGTTTTTGATGTTTTGTGTGTGTTTTAAGGAAGTTATAGTAGGCTATAGGATATTGAATAATTACTTACGTTTTCTAAAATTTATATTATGATAGATTGTTGAATGCTGGTTACGGATTTCGGCGTGTGAATCTAACTAAGATACATTACTTCATGAATATAACAGCAAGTCAGCAACATCAATTTTAGTATGTTCATCTATGGTTCTTTTTTGTGTCATCGATTGTCCTAGAACCAAAATCTACTAATACATAAGTTGTTATAATTGTATATAATCCTTTAACAGAAAAACTATATGTATCATGATGTAAATTTGTTCATAAACTATATGTATTAGACTACGATCACTTAATTTTTAAATAACATAACATAGATTTCTCCGATTATATATAGTAGAGCCATGAACCATTGCCGGTTGGTGGAATGATCATTGCCACCGACGACTTGTCTCCTATATCTCTCCGACACACCACTCAGTTAAACAAAAAAAAAAATTCTGAAATTGAGGGGTATAGATAAGATTGAATCCTCTTCTTTTTTTAATTATCTCTATTCCCTCTCTTTAAAGCCTCCGTGACCCACACACACCCTTCTCTCGTTTCTCTTTGCTTTCTTCATTTTTTAACTTTTGCTTTTGTAATGTTTTACTCAGCCTAATGCCTTTTTCTTTTATCATCGATATATATTTCAATTAGATTTTATACCGATCTCCAAACATATTATCATCATTTTAATAGTTAGATAGAATCCAAACGGTAGTGTTGTCAAAATAATAAACTAATCCATATAGTACTACTGTATAGTAATGACTACACGTATATTTATAACCAATAAAAGCATAGTTATATATATATATATAATTAACAGAAACAAAAACATACAATTATTCTAAAGAAACAGTAAGATTATAGGTGATTAATGTCATTATTTGATATACAACTCAACTTATATATATATATATGTGTGTGTGTGTATTATAGAATAACAAATAAATTCTCTAGACCAGCTTGTTAAACAAATTAAAGAACCTGTTAGTTAGCTGCTTCGCTTAGCAGGTGTAATTACAAAATAATATATAATTTTAAATAATAATGTTGTTTTTCTCTAAACAGTAAATGCTAACAGAGACTACGCATCAGACACATCCGATATAAAGAGGAAAAAGAAAAAAAGACAACGTATCAGATCTCTTTTGACGTGTGATTCACGTAATCAAGCTCAGCCGTTTGATTCAACTTTACAACATTAGTTAACTATCTTCATCAAATTACCATATTGTTTTAAAAGAAATAATTTGTATTCTAGATTAGCTCCACTCTTTGTTCTTATGGGAAAATGTCCTCGTACCGAGAACGTAGCCTATTTTTCTACTGCCTACTTGTCTAGTGTGAATTTCACGTGTTAAATAAAATACAACGAATCCCAAAAAAAAACAAAATTAAAACAAATCTCCAATCCACATCAATATCTCCTATCAACCGCGCGTACCACGTGTGCCGATCGTCGTGCCACTTGCAGATGCTTTAATCCAAAAAAAAAAGATATACCGTAGAGACGCACGTAGCCAATAAAAAAATCCAACAATGTTGGTGATACAACCAAATCTCACAGACCAATCTCAGTTCCTTTTCTTGTCCGCATTTCTACTCTTTACCCTTTCATTGGGAGCTTCACCTAACAAACGTCACAATCAGTTAATTCTATCAAAATCGATCTTACATCTTGTACCTTCAGTCTTTCATCTTCTTCTTCCTTTGCTCTCTATAAATGAAACTTCTCAGTGTATTAAGAAAACCAACTTTTTTTTATCTCACTGACCAAAAAAAAGAAGAGAAATCAGAGCTCATCCTCTGTCTCTATAAACCTTAGCTCCATGGGATTTCCCGTAGGTTACACAGAAGTATTTTTACCGAAGCTTTTCGTACAAACGCTTTCGATTCTCGGTTTCATCAGAACCGTCGTCTTCTCTATCTTCCGCTTCTTTGGTCTCTCCGATTTTCTCGAAATAGATCAAAACTGGCCTGATTACACATCTTACCCGACCCGAATACCCGAAATCCGTCCACCGTTCTCCGCACTCTTAATCCGAGAGATCTTACCGGTTATCAAATTCGAAGAACTGACGAATTCCGGCGAAGATCTACCGGAAAACTGCGCCGTTTGTCTTTACGAATTCGAAGGAGAGCAAGAGATCAGGTGGTTGAGAAATTGCAGACATATATTTCACCGGAGCTGTCTGGACCGTTGGATGGATCATGATCAGAAGACGTGTCCTCTTTGTAGAGCACCGTTCGTTCCAGATGAGATGCAAGACGAGTTTAACCAACGGCTATGGGCTGCCTCTGGTGTTCATGATTTTCACAGTGAGTATAGTCCCGTTACGGAATTATAATAGAGACGTTTCTTTTGCGATGTCCTTCTTATGTACTTTTTTTTGTTTTGACTTTTTACCCCTGTACTTTTAATTTGTTATTTTCACCCCCTACTAACATTAGATTTTCCACGCTTTTATGTGTGTACATATACATATGAATAAGAGATGAGCAATAAACATTACCCAATGTTTTTAAACCCAAATGGCGAACCGGATTACTCTCTAGGTTATCGACTTAGTGGATAGATCGCGAATCGATCCGAGTAAATAAGAATCAATATATTAGTAAATATTTTATAGTTTATTATATATAAAAGAAAAATGCATTTTATATTTTGATAATATGTCAAAAATACCAACAATTTTTACTCCCATCACTAAAACAATTGTTATATTCGATTCGTAATCTAATCACGAGACATGTGATTTCGTGAGAATTTTGATTTGTGAAGTAAGGTAAAAGGAAACAAACAGAGAATTACCTCAAAGGATGTAACAGTGGCGAGAGCTTCAAAAACACCGACGCCAAATCTGGAAAGCAACGTCCACGATTCCTGAACTTCAATAGAATTTGATAAATTATCAACCAAAATCTTATAATTGTTTATCAATAACCCTAGAACCCTATAAATTGAAGCAAATAAGAGATTAAAGTAGAAAAGACATTGAAGCAAAGAAGATAATGAAGCAGACAAGAGATTAAAACTGTACCAAATAGTTGCCGGAGATTTGATAGAGGAGAGGAGAACAAACGCCGCCAGAAGCTTGTTTTCGCCGGAGAATGAGTTCTAATTTTTCCCCGATTTGGTGTTAAAGAAGATTCGATTTTTGGTTATTCTTTGACGGTTTGAGGAAATAGTGTATATGTAAATATGCACACTATTTCCTTGTATAAATATGTAAAATATATTTATTTTTTAATTAAGACATAGGTTTTGGAATATGTTAAGATTTTTTTTTATTTTTGGGATTTTTTTGAAATTGAAGATATAATGGAATTTCACATATTATAAAGATTAGTACACAAAAAAAATATAAGAAAAAAAAGTTTAGATAGACAAATTTTTTTTTGAAAAAATCTTTTATTTCCGATTATCTTTGGTTAATCCCACGAGTGGTTAATTTGCAGATTTGATGTTACAACCTTACGTTTCCATTTACAGTAACTTATGCTGTTTTAATTAATTCTGAAAGTTATCAATACATAAATATATATTCAACCAGGAGTAGTTAAGATCTTGTCAGTACTTGTGTCTGACCAGTGACCAGTGACCACATCTGTAATTTTATCTGTAATTATGGTAATAAATATTTTAAAATCCAGCCTCATATTTTATCGTTAGTTTTAACAAAAAGGATCTAAATTCAATGGACCATGGTAATGCGTAAAGGCAGAATATGGTAACATGCTTGGTCTGCAGATCGATCAGTCAATTTCAAACGTAACCATTTAATGAACAATTCTCAATAAAAATATAGCAGCAAAAATCCAAAAAATCTTGATTTCGAACATTTCTGATTTATTAGTTACGATTTTGTGGCATTTGAAGTTAAACTGTATCATCATACTGAAACTAAATGGTGCTGAAATAGAGTTTGTTTAAAATGAAATACTCCTATAATCAATATTAAAGTATCTCAAATAGAATCGAATGATTTTCAAATTGTACACATTATAAAAAAAATTCTGAAAAATCTCAAAATGAAAACTAGGATTTTAGTTTTCATTTTGAGATCTTTTTCCAGGTTTTTTTATAATGTGAAAAATGAATGTTAGTTTTTTTTTCTTTTTTACATTATAAAAAATCTGAAAAAAAAATCCTAGTACTAAAGTTCTGGAATTACTCTTATAACATTTTACTGTAGTTTTAACCAAAAACAAAAAAAATTACCGGAGACGAGATTGTAAATTTGTAGAGAGAAGAGAGGCATGCTTTCAAATTTCAATGTTGAGAAAGATAATTGAAGTGGGTAGGTTAAAAATGGGGCAAGTGGCATTTACTATTTGGGTAATGATTGAAAAGATGACCAATACAAATCATCATCATCTTTATTATGTCCTGCTCTATATTTTATGTACTAGAGAATCTACTTCTTCTTTTTTAAATAGTCAATAAGGCTATCTATCAATCAGTAACAGCATAGCAATTTGAGTTAGTTCAGATTGTCGTATACTCGTTGTCCACAGATACGCGTATATAGAGAAATACTACTATAAAATACGTCAGAGGTCTATGATTTAAAATATATTTATATTATAAACAGAGTCAGCAGCAAAAGAACCTCCAAAAGCATTGCTTGCACAGTTAGAGAACCCAGAGAGCTGTGTATTGATTGGCTCGACCTCAAGGTCATGTTATTGCTGGCACCTGCATCGCATCACCAAACAAAACCGGACTTGGCTAAAATATCCTGCTGTGGATAAATGATGGGATATAGTTTGCAATCTATGACTGGTACGCTTTTTATTTATTTATTTTTCCCTTTTTCTTATTTATTATAAGCCCAACCTTATATATTACACCATCATTGAAGACATCTATAGATTTGCATTGAAATTTAGTTTGGTGTCTTTTCAGGTAGTTCGGTCGAGTTGTAATTAAATTGGTGGTCTGTATGCGAAGAAGGATTTGTCCTCTTCTCTGACTGTTTTAGAAACATGATTAGTTTTAGATTAGTTGAGATCGAAGTTTTAAGATCAGTCTGTACGTATTAGTGTTTGATGATACAAAATAAGGCTTCACAGGGGAAAAAAAGTAGTCTAAGTGTTATGAATGTTAAACAAACTGAATAAAACAGAAAATCAAAATGACTGAACTGGAACTGAAGAACTAAAATCTCATCTTTAATTAGTCTACTGTTTTTGTTTTGACGATAGAATAAATAAACTACCTATTTCTAGCAGACATCAAAATACCTAACTGTGTAATAGAAAGATGAAAAGTGAAACTTCTCTCTTTTGACTCTTAACATAAACATGCTTCTGTGTATGGATAAAGCGTCTCAGGCATCACCAGCTTTTACTTCACCGAGCTGCAAAATCCCCAAATAAAGAAAAGAAAGATGAAGCAAAATTTCAAGTCTCGAACTGTATAGTTTCAATAGTGAGCAACAAAAAGAGGTTACTTGTATATGAAGGCAGCGATTCCCAAGAGTATGCATAAGAGGATGATATCAATACAGAAGTTGCGGCTTGATCTCAGCTGGAATCAAATATAAAGCATTGAGCTTAATTATTTCGAATGAGATTGTGTTTTGATCTCGATCTCAGAGGAAAGCGTGTGTTATATATACACTTATATCACCTTTGTTACAGTATCTTTGAGCCTCACATTGGTGCTTTTCAAGTCGGTAGCTGCCTTGTCAATCTATAGAAGATATGTATCAAATAAAAAAATGATAAAACATAATATCGTTAAAGAAAAACTCAGAACAAGGACAAGTGTTAATATTAACCTTTGTATCGATTTCATCCATGAGTGGTTCTTGTCTATCCAGTTCCTGTAATGTATGTAGCAGAAAGAGAATCACTACGATATGATCTATAAAGGGAACAATAAAATCAAACGCACAAAAAAGATGAACCTCATTGATGTCCTGAGCCATCTTCTTGAGTGTATCCAATCCTTCAGCTATGAAATCCAATCCTTGACCCTGCGTCCACAGTAGTTAAACACTTGTTTTTAGTATTAGATCACTAGACCAAATGACAAAAGGCAACACACACACATACTTGCCTGTTTGATTTTTCTCATCTCAGATTCTTGTTTAAACTGATCAGACTCTTCAGATGGCTGGAAATATTCACTACCAATTCTTTGATCTGGTACAACTGATCAAGTCTCTATTAATCAACATACTAATATCATAACGCAAAGTCACTGCTACTACAAAAATTACAAAGAAGACAATATATATTACCGGAGACATTAGTATCAAATCTGATGTTGAAGCTGCCCAACCACCTACAACAGGAGCAGAGTTTTCTGGTATGGCCTCAATCTTATCTCTCAATGACAAAACCAAATCATTTCTAGCATCAAGCTCTTCCTTTGAAAGCCCTTTCACCTAAAAATTTCCTTATCATCAAATAGTACACAATAATCAAATTATCTTCTTTTGATCTCAAAGAAATTTCAAAAAGTCATATAAATTAGGTCGTTGAGCAAATAAAAGGAAGACCTTTTTGAGAGCAAGCCTCTGAAGTTTTGGGATTCCTTCAAGCAATCGAGCTTTCGTTCTTCTAATCTCTGCGTTCATAGCCACAGCTTTCCTCTATTCGTCTCAGACGACAATTCTTCCGTTTTCTATACCATTCCTCACAATCTTACGGTTATAAAACATAACCACACATACAAAAAAGAGACGAAATTAGGTAGTTTTAATCGAACCTGAAGAACAGTTTCGAGCGCTGATTCGACGGCGGAGTAGAGGCGGGAGAAAGCATCGTCGCCGGAGATATTAGCTTCTCTCTGTTTATGGATATCATACTTCTCGTACTTTTAACAGATGGAATCAACTCTAGTGATCAAATCAACTACGCCCATCTTTGCTCGACGCTAGGGATTTTCCGCCGGAGAATTTTCCGAGGGGTTTCAAGGTTTCTTATGAAAGTGGTTTTGAATACGATCGGGATCAAAATCTTCAATACCCCTGTATTAGAAACCAATTCTATTATAGTCTTTTTTATTTTTTTTCTATCCTTATATTTTTAAAATATAAATATACCCTCATAATATTATAATAATAAATATTAATATTAATATTAAATATAAATTTAATTAAAAAAATAAAAACAAATATGGTTCCACGTCATCATCTTCTTGCACGAACTAGACGTGGAAGATTTTTTGAAATTTTTTTAAGCATTGATTATGATAGATTTTGAGCAGTTCAAGTCCCATCTAAAAATAATATTCATTCCTAACCACAATAACACAATAAATGCAGCCCAACAACTAAAGCAAATATTCAAAATAGAGAGATTCAACAAAAGAGAAAGAAACCATAATTCTTCATAATCTCGTCATTGGAGCAAAGTCCAGAGATTCTTGGGACATTGAAGCGTTTTTCGGAGCATTTTAGAGCTTGTCTGACATTTTCGAAACTTGTTGCAACTTCATTTCATTGCCACCATTAAAGGTCCGTGAGAGAAGCTCAAATCACTCACGGGCATTTGGACCTCCGTTTCAGCTTCTATCGACTCAGTTCAGGTAAGTTCTTCAACAGTATAAGCTTAATTGCAATGGGCATTCTCAAATTTTGGCTATTATAGATTTAATCATCTATAATTTTTAATTGTATAACTAAGTATAACTAAAAGATATTGTATAACTACGTATCACTTTGTATAACTACAAGATATTGTATAACTAGTATAAATAGGTATAGGTAAATGATATTGTATAACTAAGTATAACGAAAGACAGTGTTATATTTTCATCTTTTTCAGGGTACAATGAATAAAAAGTATAGCACAATCATTCATTTTGATTTTGGGGGAAATTATATGAAGAATGGAGATGCAATACAATGGAATTCAAGAGAAGATGTATATCACACTATTTTGATGAGAAAATCAATTGAGGAGGTTACTTATTCAGAATTGGTTGACAAGATATGCATAAAGATGGGGATAGATGAAGATAGGGACGAGATAAAATTAAGTTACATTCCAATTGAGGTGGAGCCTAAGAGACCAATATATATCTGTGACGATGATGATCTTTTCTGTTACATGGAGATGAATGAACGACACAACAAAAGTGTGCTTCTGCAAGTGGAGATGGAATATAGTACATGGGATAAGCAAAGGCAGGGGTGGGGTGATAAACCTCCATGTGAAGAACAAGGAGAGTTTGATAACAATGACATGGATGACATACTTGTTGTAGAAGAAGATCCGCTTGTACATCATGAATGGGAAGATGGTATTGTTGTTGAGATTGGTAACGAATTTGGGAGGAAAGAAGACATGCAAGATTTAGTTGTAAAAGCTTCACATGTGAAATGCTTTGAGTTTGATGTTGTCAAATCTGATAGAACGAGATACGTGGTAAGATGTTGGGATGCAAGAAACGGTTGCAAGTGGTGTCTACGAGCTGCAAAACATAAAGATTCAGACATTTTATCGATCAGAACCCACATCAATATGCATACGTGTTCTCGGGCAAATATAAGTGCAAGGATCAACAAACGAAAAGGTTCACAGAGGTTAGTTGCATCAATATTGCATGAAGATTATCCAGGTCAGCTAGAAACCCCAAGTGCAAAAACTCTGATTGGTCTGGTTCAGTCTAGAGTTGGTGTAAAAGTTTCATACGCAACCGCATGGAGAGAGAAAAAACAACCTAGTATCGATGTACGCGGGAGTCCCGAGGAAAGTTATAAGATGCTATATTCTTATATGTACATTTTAGAGAAATTAAATCCGGGTACACTTTCATATGTGGAAGTGGATGAAGCACAAAAATTTAAGTACCTTTTCTTCGCGTTGGGAGCTTGTATTGAAGGCTTCAAAGTGATGAGGAAAGTGATCATCGTCGATGGAACTCACCTGAAGACAGCGCATGGTGGAGTGCTAGTCATCGCTGCAGCGCAAGATCCTGATCATCACCATTATCCGCTTGCTTTTGGTGTAGTCGATAGTGAGAAGGATACAAGTTTGACTTGGTTTTTTGAGAAATTGAAATCACTAATATTGGATGCCCCTGGTCTGGTGTTCCTTACGGACAGACATCAGAGTCTCATCAAGTCGATACATAATGTGTACCCATTATCTTATCATGGGTATTGTACCTACCATTTGTCTCAGAATGTAAAGGGAAGTATCTCATATGTTAACAATGGGTATTGGCCTACAACAGGACGATATATCTAGTTCCGTATATGTTCAGTGGAGTGTACCAGAGGATGTAAAGCATTGGTTGTACTTCCGGCGAATTGTGTCATAAAAAAAAGAAGGCGGCATGTAAAAAGGTTCCTATCGGTTGGAGAACATGGGCGAGGCCGAACTCAAACTTAACTCATTTGCTTTGTGTTAATTTAAATAAGTTGTTAATTCAAATAATGAATTTCATTTATGAATCACAATATTTAATTTTATATTATTCAAGACATTTTAATTTAATTTTAATTAAATTTACTTTAATTTTAATTTCATTCAATTAATTTAGTTACTTCATTTAATCTATGTAATTTATTAATTCAAATAATTTTGTTAATTCAAATAAGCAGATTTAATTTAATGAAAACATGATCCCATCAACATAAACATAAGTACTTCCAACAGTTTTAAAAACAAAAATAAGGTTCAACAACAAAAATAAATAAGTTGTCTTCTAAAATGCAACACCAAAATACCGAGATTGCTTACTTTCTTGGTCCTTCAAAGGGGCTCTTCACGTACCTAGACGGTTTGGTTGTCCTTTTCGTTCACTTCGGTGTCAGAGAATGCACATCTTCTTCTCCTTCTCCTTCTCCTTCTCCTTCTCCTTTTCCGTCTCCTTCTCCTTCTTCTTCTCCTTCTCCATCTCCATCTCCATCTCCATCTCCATCTCCATCTCCATCTCCATCTCCATCTCCATCTCCATCTCCATCTCCATCTCCATCTCCATCTTCTTCTCTATCTCCATCTTCTTTGTCCACATGATCATCAAAATTGAACACATTAACAGATTCATTCAGAGCAGCATTCACAACACCTTCTATATCCACAACTCTTCTTTGCAAGGTATCAATCCTCTCATTTAGCTTGTCAAAACCATCTTGCATCATCTTCATCATAACGTCAAATTGTGACTCTGCAAGTGGTGGTTGCGCAGGGTCATTCTGTTGTTGTTGTTGTGGTGGTGGTACTTCGGATGCGCGACCAGCCACATCCACCTTGTATAACTCTTCCCACATCACCTTCTTCTTATGAACAATAAGATAATTGTTCAATTTCCGTGAAAACAGATCTTCCGTCTCATCATCTGAAGCATCATCTATGATGCATGCCATAAGCGGCCCCTCTGTCACATCAGGCTCCAATATGCTCAGAATTTCCTGTGCATAAAACAGAAACTCCACAATAGTTATACATACTTATACATAGTTATAGCAGAAACTCCAACATAGTTATACATACTTATACATAGTTATAGCAGAAACTCCAATATAGTTATACATACTTATACATAGTTATAGCAGAAACTTATGCACGTGGTATATAGTTATACCTAGTTGTACATAGTTATAACATAAACAATTAATGTACCTTGGTTGTGCCGAGCGTGTCATTGATCACGTCCAATGGGAAACCTTTCATGTAGCTCACTTTCCACTTGCGCTTGCACATCCGTGGACACCCGCTCTCCGCACTTGGTACATCCTCTCGGAATTTTTTCCTTAACTCCGAAATGCTCTCAAATGCCAAAATCTACACACAAAACATTACATTAGTTTTACGGAAATTAAACTATATTTAAATGATTACAAGTTTCGATTTTACCTCCAACGGAATGATGAATCCGGGAAAGAACCAAGTCCCTTGTGTACTACCCTTGAAGCGATCCATCATGTGGAATATCTCATCCATGCAATCATCAAATGTGTACCTTCCCTAAGGGAAGGAGACACATGCTTCAAGATCATCAACAATTCGGAAAAAGAACGGGTTGATAGAACCATACCTTCGCTTCC